>OX276336.1:33098037-33698037 GCA_946251815.1 Dasysyrphus albostriatus | reverse complement strand
GGTATACTACATTCGACTCATCAAGAATGTCAATAAATCGTTGAATTAGCGTGTTCTAATAGCCGTTTTCTATGTTTTCGCGTGAAACTTTTTATTTCGTCCCGAACCTTAGGAATCCCAAGACCCCTGTGAAGACCTTCGTTTCTTATATACTCGTACCACGGAGCATTTACAAATGACCTAAGCAATTTATTTTCAAATGTTTGAAAGTTATTTAAGTTTGTATCGCTTTTTATTTACGTGCGGCTTCCATTTTAATTTAGCGTCTAGAGTCGTTCCCAGATACTTTGCCTTATTTACAAACGGAACACGAGCGGTACTAAGAAAAGTGGACTGACTTCTGTTCATTGAGTGCTATTCGTAATGTTTTTGTCCACTCATCAATATTATTAAGAGCATATTTTAATTTAATTTTAGCTTAGCTAATCGTTTTGCTCACAGCTAGTATTGCAGTATCGTCAGCGTGGCTGCGATAGTGTCTTCTGTTTGAGGTATATCACGTGTAATAAAACAGAACTGGACCTAATACACCTTCTTGTGGTACCCAAGCCACTATTTCTTTTAAATTAGAATAATCATTTCCGTGTCTTAAACGAAAAAGTCTGTTATCTAGATATCCGTTTAGAATGTTATAAAGTCTTTCAGGCATAACTTATCTTAATTTTAATTTGAGGTTTTTGTGCCACACTTTGTCAAAAGCTTGCGACACTTCCAAAAAGACTGTCGAACTCATTTTTATCTCTTCTACGCCAGTAATTGTATGCAGTATGGACTTGATCAATTGTCAAATGTTTTCTTCTAAATCCGAACTGATGTTCAGAGATTGATTGTTTCTCTTCTTTTATTGGCAGCAGGAGTAGAAGTAGTAGGAAGAAGTAGGAAGAAGTGAAATCGGTCTTTTCGTGAGATGGTGATGAGATGGATTGGCTCGGAACATATTCTTACCACTGCTGAGCAATTTTGCCAGTATATTAAAGTCTATTAGATTTAATTAGATTATTCTCTTAAATTTTTTTAAATTGCAATTATTCTCAGACCAAATAATTTTGACACTTGGAAATCATTAATTTTAAGTCAAACAGGTTAGGTACTTCCTTGCCACATAAAGTTTGAGTGCTTGAAACTAAATTCAATCATCATCTCATTTAAATAGCCAAATCCTTTTTGCGGGTTAAGCGAGATGAGTCAGCTAATTAAGGCGAGTCATCTAACTTCACTAGCTGAAATAACTGAATCTCGGCACTGATTCTGGTTTAAGCAGTAAGAGTGTTGCCGATAAAACATGCATGTCTTATTATCACTGCGCTTAGTATCTTGGCGTCAGTGGAACCACCTTGGGCGAATTTTAAAGAATGATTTTGATTTATTTTCACATGATGTACAGTTGACTCAATGAAGGTTGCTGAAAGACCATTCATGTCGAGAATGTCTGGAATTATGCCCAAACAGTTGCATACCAGCATAAAAGTTGGAGCATCCTTTAGGTAATGTAATTCTGCATTTTTCAATTATATATTTTAGTTCTTTTAAATGAAGATCAGAGCTGAAAAATATATAAATCCATTTAAACCAATTGTCTTTACCTAAGCAGTTTTATAGTAGTTGTAATATAACCACAAAATAGAATAGGATTTTCCAATTATAATCCTTGTTCAATTATTTATTATTCAAACATATAAAACAAGTAAAATGCCACTAAGGATGCATCAGCAAGCCTTCAAGCACTCCAACAGTTTCTTTATAATAATGATGGCATGCTAACGATGTGTAATAGAATATTTATGATGTTTTTATGAGTTCATTCTCCCTGTCATCGTGCGTTGTCGTCTTGTCCGACAGCTTTTCTACATAAATTTTGCTTTTATTTTTTCTACCGCCCCAAGATTATATCCCATTCTTCTTACCTTTCAAGTATTTTCTAATATTTTTTGCCTTCTATTTTTTTTTTTATTTTTTTTTTTATTTTTTTTTCGAATCAACGACATCTCAGACATAACAAATATAAATTGTCTGAGGGTAGAAACTTTGTTTTAAGTAGCACAAGGACCAAAACCCGATTTTGTTTATATATTCAAGTATTCTAAAAGAAAGAAAAAACCTTTATTTTTTTTATTTTTATTTTTTTCTTCTTGCGTTTGTTTTTATATCTACGTAAATTTTTAATGTAAACAAGCAAGGTATCAAGGCTAAATGATTTGCTGTTCTACGTTAGTATAATGGTTTTGAAAGTTAACGAGTTCTGATAAAGACAAAAAAGGTCTTTACGGAAAATTGGAATTCAGTTTCTAATCGTTGTTTATCTTAGGAAAAATAAAGACATTGTTTTCCATAGACAAAACGTAAACATGACGTTATCGTTGTATCGTTTTTTTTTTTAAACGTTTTTTTATAGTTTACAACTTATTTGAAATAACGAGGAATACGACTTTAATATTGACATAATTTGAAAATGATTTTCATATATGTTAACAGAAACTTTCTTTTTTATACTGACAAAGAATTTTAATGTATAAAAATATTACAAACACAAATTTGAAATTTAATATTTGTATCCACTTAAACAAGAATACCACAAAAATTGCCATCTGAACTTTTGATCATATATGAATGTAGGAAAAAACTAAAAAAAACACTGATCAACAAGGTTTTTGTTACCGAAATTAAAAGATACTCTTCCAAAGGTTTTTAGGGTATTGGACTCGGAATTGAAGTCAGAAAAATTATATTTGATCATATTTTTGAGATATTCCTAATAGAAAATACAAAAAAAAACCGTTTTGCTGTTTTCAAAGCTAAGTAACGTGATGTAAATTGTTTAAATAAAATGTGTTCTTGTGAAAACTGTTACCATTTTTTCTGAAGCTATATGAGAAAGCAGTTTTATGCGTTCTTTAAGGTACTTTGCAACTTTCAAGAGAAAACGGCTTATGAAAAGAAATTTGTTTTAATTTTATTTTTAACATTGATAAAGAATTTTAAAAGTTAAATATTTTCTACAGATATTCTAAAGAGTGCTAAAAGCATTTAAACGCTGAGCTGAGTTTTCAAAAAAAAAAAACTAGACAAGTTTCTCAATTCCTTGGTGAAAACCAAAAAATCATACAAATTCGAATCGGTTTCTATTGTAAAAAAAAAAACAAGTATTCGCCACAGTGCTCAAATCTAAGAGAGATATTAATTATACTGCGCCGGTTGTCAAAATTGAAAGTGTTTGTAATTTAGTGTAATTTAGGCTACTTGAGAGCTTTCCATATAACGCGCAAACGCAACAACAACAGCAAATATTGACATTTAACAAATAACCGCCGTCTGGATACGCAATTTTCACTACCTTTAATATGAGTACTGAAAGTAGATTTTCGCTTTTTTAAATTCTTCGACGTCGGATTAGTCGATCTCTTAAATAAATATAGCAACAAACACCCGCAGAAAGGGCAGAAGTCAGGAGTGTACGCAGAGGGGGGAGCTTAGGAGGTTTGAGCCCCGACTAAGCAAAATGACATGCAATGATTTGATTTTCAATAATATCGAAAAATATTTTGTAGATATTATTTTTGTATTCAAATTTCGTTCTTAGCCTTAAAAATTTATGTAGCGTTATAGATATGCTCCAATTTTAACAAAAAAAAAAACTATGTACAGGGTGTCCGCCGGAAAGGTATACTACTTTATTTTGCCGCAATTTCGGTAAACATTAGTCTTGACAGTTCATATTTGGCAATCGTGAAGTGGACTCGTGGCAAATTTCTTATGGAAAAATATTCGATAAACCAACGTGTTTTAATGTGACGATGAGAAAGTTACGTGAAATTTTTGTGAAAAACAACAAAACGCACTATTCATCGTGTAGTGCATGATTTCAAAGAAAGAGGGTCTGTAGGTGATAGGCCAAAGCATAGACCACAACGTACTGCAAGATCGGCTGAAAACATTGCTGCTGCTCAAGGAAGTGTTCAAAACAATCCATCAACATTAATTCGATGACATGCTCTGGAGCTTGGTCTTCGAAGAGCAACTTTGAAAACTTTTTAGCGCCACAACTGCATGCTTTGGGCTTGGTTAACATGTGGTATCAACAAGACGGTGCCACATTACATACAGCCAGGATTACAATGGAATTACTGCGAGACCTTTTTCTACAACAAGTTATTTCAAGAAATGTTGATGTTGATTGGCCTCCACAGTCGCCTGATTTGACTGCTCTGGACTTCTTTTTGTGGGGATATCTGAAAAGCAAGGTTTATGCAAACAAACCAGAAACGCTTGAGCAACTTAAACAAAATATTTTTGATGAAAGTAATGAAATAACGCGTGAAACGTGTGAGAATGTAATGAAAAATGTGCTGAAAAGGGCTCTCATTTGTGAGACTAACAGAGGCGGACATTTACCTGATATTGTATTCGATACATAATTGCCGACATTAAATAAAACAATTGTTTTTTTGAATTTGTTTGACATTTAGCATAGTTAAGTTAGTTCCCATGCAAAAAAATCAGAATAATTTTCCACCTATTTTACGCACCATATTGTATTGTATATTCAAGGCAAAAAATGTTTGTCTTAGCTTTAGCCACCCATTGAGTCATTAATTAATGAAATTATATTTTTATTAATTAATTAATAAATTAAACCCCTTAAAATGGAAAAACCAATATTTTGGGACGCAAAAATCATTGGCATGCAAATAATGCCTAGAGGTGAATACATAATCTTTTTTTTTGAAATATAAGCTCAACATCCAAAAAAATATATTTTATTCACCACGTTTTTTTTCGCCTACAAAACAATGACAAAAACGAGGCTAAGGGCCACAACAGCTCTCTAATTGAAATTAAACTTTTATCTTATCTTATTTGGTGGCTAATCATATTTTTTTTTACTATAATTTTACAGTTCTTGTGCGCAAAAAAAGAAGTCTATGCAAATATTCTCGCATAAAAAAAAACCATTGCTGCCATGAAATGTCATGCAAAATAATGGACTGGCAATTGTTTTGCATGCGAAAAATGTGTAGTGAAAAAAATATTTTTTTTTTTGCTGATGGTCAGTTTACACCTAAAAAAAATATATATTCAACTTAAGGCATTATGTATTGGTTTTTACATCCAAAAATAATTATTTTCAATTTAAGGCCTACAGTTTATTAATTTAGTGTACATTAATGACTCAATGGGTGGTTTAGGCAAAGGCAACAATATTTTGTCTTCAATATTATACAATTTGGTGCACAGAATATGTGGAAAATTGTTTTGAAAATTTTGATTTTTTTGTTACATGGAAACTGTTAACTAGGCCATAGTGATAGGTACTTTAAAAAAATTGAAACTGATTTGGAGTACTGAAAGTCGAAAGAATTTTGCATAATGTTATAGGTACATGTCAGTGGTTCAATAATACCATAATTAGTACGGTGAAAATTGACATCAAAGAGTGACACCAATCTTAGATTTCTAGGGTAAGTAAGCAATGAAATTTTTTGGAGAAGTGCAGGACAGTAAATGTCGGCTACTTTTCGAAGTTTGTCAAGAGGTTGCAGACTAATAAGTTGAAGGCGATCTATTTAGGGTAGGAGGTGAAACGAATCAAGACAGGGAAGCGCCTGAAGTGCAAACCGAAATAATCTTCGTTGAACAGCTTCGATACGAAGGAAATGGGTAACATAGCAGGGTGACCAAACCTAACTAGCATATTCAAGAAGGGGCCTAACAGAAGTTAGGAAAAGAGATTTTGTAACGTAGGGATTTGAAAATTTAGCTCTTAACGAAACCAAGTGCAGAGTTAGCTCTATTGATACATGTGGTAAATTGAGATCTAAAGTTTAGTTCTCTTTCACAAAGAATTCCTAAATCACATAGTGAGCCAACTATTGTGACTTCTTCATTGTTAATAAAGTATGTTCGAGGAGGGAAAGGAGAGCGTTTACGGGAGTACGTTATAGCTTGACTTTCTTGAGTTCAAGAAAGTTTCTCTGGCACCAGGAAAAAAATTTCTTAAAATCTTGCTGAAGAAAAAACGGAATCGGAATTGGAGGAAATGTATTTAAAAATTTTGTATCATCAGCATAAACTGAAATCATAGAACCATTGATGACGGAGTCTACATCATTTATAATCAAAATGAAAATATGTTGAAAACGAAATTACTTTCATATTAGATACCCACCTTGCATGACGAACAATCAAGTATTTATGTTTCTTAAATCGTCGTAACCAGTTTTGGGGATAATTTTCAAAGAAAGTAATTTCATATATCTTCAATGGATACTCTTGCAATCGATAAATGTTCGATCTGAACGTGGGGTTTCTTATGGGCTTTCTCCTTTTGAATATTATTTTAAATGCAAGATGAAATATTTGGTATACAGTATAGCTCAGAAAAAATGTACAAATAAAATGCCAATCTGCCGAAAAATTCCAAATAAAGATTTTTAAATGCAATTATCAATACGCAAGCAAATAAGGAATAAACAAGCAAAAGTCTACAAAGTTATTCAAAAATATGCCAAAAATACTTTTCTATTCGTATAACTTTAAAACGGTTCATTGTATGAAAAAGTAATGTACCTAAAAGTTGTAGATGATCTGATTTTTTACCAAAAATAAAAAACAACTTTTTTCTCTGACTGATCGTTAAGAAGATACTGGCGTTTTAAAAAGCACAAATTGACGGTAATATCCCTTTTTTGTGAAAAGCTCAGAAATGCCGTGAGTGTTATTGAAAACATTTGTTTGAAAAGTTTGTCAATTATGTTACCCTTTATAAATCTTTTTTACTTATTTATTCTATGCTAATTTTAAAAATATAATTATTTGAAAATTTTCGTCAAAAACTCAAAACTACAAATGTTTGCTTTTAACAACTCTTAAATAACAAAGTTGTCATAAAATAATTTATGTTCAATTTATTTATTGCTTTGTAATTTACAAATAAATATTAACACACTTTTTTGCACACGAGTGACCAGTAACAAGAAATTGCTTCAAAAAGGTAAGGTATCGAAAATAAACATTTTTCTCTTACCACTCCTAAAGGGTAAATGTAAGAATTTTCATTTTTAAATAGTTTGTAGTTTATTTAACCTTTTACAACAAAAAATTTGTTTTGTTTTGTTTTGTTTTTTTTTTATATATAATTTATTTTCTTTGAAAAAAAGTCAAAAATAACTTTTTTCTCATAAATGGTGAAGTTTCTAAAAAATATTTTATCCTCATTTTATAGAAACTAAATATTCTCTATTAGAACTCTTTTAAAAACTTTTCAATACGAGGCCCAAATAAAAAGACACTTCAAAAAAGGTCCATTTTCGGAAATGCTTGTTTTTCGGGCCCAAAGTTATTCGCACACCGACCAAAAGAAAAAAATAATTTGCACTTGGGGAAAATTTTTAAGTTAAAATTTTTAGACGCTACTGTTTTTTTTTTTAAGGAATTCTAATGCAAAAGCTTATCTGGCTTGCGTTAAAAGTTATTCAAGGTCAAACCTGACACATTTTTTTTTTTTTACATCATGTAATTTAAATGAATTGAACAAATTGCATCCTTAAAACTTTTTATGCAAGACAAATCCGTCTATGGACTTTTGCATAAGTACCTATTCTTTATATAAAAATAAGTATAATTACATTTTAAAATTTTAACTGGGAATTGTCCTGAAGTGGATATGAATTTTTGCCTCGATTAAACTCTAATGTTTTCCCTTGAATACATTTAAGCGCAAGTCAGATTCGTTTGTAGACTTTTGCATAAGTATTCCATATTTAAAAATAAAAACCTTGTTGACCAGTGCTATTAAGTATAAAATTTTCAGCCTACAGTTCATTTAAAAGATTGTGAAATCACAACAAGTTTAATTTAAGCATTAAATATATTCTAAACGGTAACTCCTCTCTAATTTTTGATTGACACTTTTTTTGGAACATTTAATTTTCTATTCCAAAATGTTAACCAATTTCTTTCAAGTTAAACGATTAGGAAGTTATAAAACTCCAAAGTTTATCCCAACTTTTCCCATACAATTTGTATGAAAAAAAAAAAACAAAATGGCGTTGAAATTTAGAGCTTATATTTTTAGAGAAACTTTTTTAAGTCCCAAGCTACCAACTTTTCATTTCAATTTGACCCACCCAAATGCACATGCAAATATTGTACACAAATTAAATTTTTAGAATTCCCAACAAAATCCATCATGATATACCTAAAGAACTAAATTTTGATTATTTTGCTGGACCAACGGTATCCATATCGAACTTTGAGCTTCAGTATATTTTTAGGAATATGAATCCTGAGGAGCATCATATACTTTCTAGTGACAAACATTGTTAAAACAAACATCACTTTAATTTTTGTAATGATATTTCCGTACCGACTATTACAACTTTTTTAAGGTCTTAAAGCTTAGAAAGTTATCCCTTGCCCACCTTCTCTCAAAGATATTAAAAAAAATAACTAATATAAAATGCAAACAAACCACTATTTTTCACTTATTGCTATACCTTTCCTCTAATTTTGCCCTGCCATGATTTTTATAAGCTCAATTCAAAAGAAAGTTGAAGACTTTAATAATTATCGTCTTGAATTCTGTGAATTACAAATCTCTTTAAATTATTTTCCTGAGACATTTTTCAAAGTCCTTATAAAAATTCCTAACCAAAAAAAATACAATCACTTAAAGAATATAAGATCTTTTATTTCAAAGAATATAGAATTGTATAGAAAGTCTTCAAGTCAAATGAAATGATTTTACCCGTAACCAAGAACGTCCGTAAAATTAATTTAAAATATAAAAATAAGAGACAAATATTTCGAGTCCTTTGCCCTTATTTTATTCCTCATGCTCATTGTCATGTTTGTTTGAATTTTTTTTTTTTCTTTTGTTCCGTGTTGTGGTTGTTTTCTTTTTCTTTTTTTTATATTTTTATTTTTCTAAAACCTTTACCCTTTGCCCGAATTGTCAACAGCAAAAGGGTCAATTTCATTCACAAGGCATTTAGGAATATTAACTCAATCCTTACCAAATTTTTTTTTTCTGTTGGTGTTTCCTTATTCTAAAGGTAAATGGGATTAATACTTATAAAGGATATACTCATGACTGACCCATTTTTTAAACGTTCTTTTTTTTTTGTATCCCTTTTTCTCAATTTTCTTCTAGACATAAAATGTTGACAAAACATTATATTTCTAAGGATCTCAAAAGCTTCGTGAGGTGAGTTACATATATTTTTTGCTTAACTATACCTACTCGTCGTCGTCTGCCTACTTGAGAGGGAGAAAACACAATTTAAAAGGTCGGAAACAATTTTTCTGTTCTAGGAACTAATGGAAATTAAGTGGAAAAGGACATGATATGAAAATAATTTGTTTTTGATTTATTTAAAAATGTATATTTAGGTATTGTTTAGGTTTATTAGCTTTGGCAGCATTAAATGTTGGTAAGCCTTACAAGGTCCTTTTTACGTTTTGATTATATGGACTTAGGTATTTTTGAGGAAAGTGCACAGAAAATACGTACATACATAGTTACGTATTTAATATTCTCTGAATCGAAACTAAATACCTATTGCTATATACTACCACCCAAACCATACCCTTTGGCAAAACTGGTTATATGTCTTTTGTAATTGAAACCAGAATAAGGGTGAAAAGGCTTCGCTCCGCATTAACAACTAAAATGGTTTCAATAATTGAGAACACTTGAATGAAATGCCAAATATTTTTGATCGATTTTGACGAAGGTTGTAAAATGATATTTTGAATCAATAATTCATTAAGACTTCTAGTAATTTGAAATGGAAGTGTAGAATTTATATAAAGGGCAATTTGGAAATTTATGGTTTTTATCCGTTTCTGTTTTTTTTTTTTGCACCTACACTTATTTCTAATGGAACTTACTCCTGTATTAGTTTGTAAATGAACAGTTCTTTGCTGAGCAGTATTTTTGTGTCGGGCGAATCTTTGACATCCTACACTTTTTTGTTTTTAGTAAAATAAGACATCTCTTTCTGCTTGCATGTGCATTGAATATAATAACAAGCTTAAGTTAAAAAAAAATAGATGTGTTCTAGTAATAGCTATTTTAAAATAGCCAAAACTAAATTCATGTAGCTTAAGCTTGTTTTTCCAGCTTAAGATCCAATTTGTGTGATTAATAATAGCTTAAGATAGAATACAAAAACATCACAATTTTTGGACCTCTAACTAGAAAGCTTTCAGTAGTTCTTGTTTTTTTTTAAATTCTCCTCAGTTCTAGTGTCTTCAAGGCTGTATATTGTGGCTTGGAATCAAAGATATATATTGCATAATGTTAATTGATTAGACTTAAGAGTGTACAAATATTAAATGTACTTTAGAAATATTTTTTCCTTATAAATACAATTTTTTTTGTAAAATTTAGGAATCCAAAATTTTTGTATAGTTTCTAGAATTATTTGTGCAAAAAATGGATCAAATCAATCCCAATACTCTCAATAAAACCTAAACGCTATATTTTCGTTATGTAATTTTTTACCAATAACCTTAAGGTCAAAAGTTTTAGAAAAATCTATAGTTTTGGGAAACATTTGAAATAAACATATAAAAACAGTTGAATTGGAGGAACTTGTCCTGGGCTAGCACACAAGTCCGAACTTTTATTCTATTCTCAAAAAAAAAAAAAATAATTCCAGGTAAATAATTAACCTGGGCCCTGTTAAATTCACAAGGTGCATAATCCTATATAAATTTACAGACACTTCAGAAATTTACCTGATTTTAATAACCTTATATTAAGTGATAAATCAGCCTGGTGCCCAAATTACCATATTCAAGTCCATTTGAAAAGATGACCTGTTATTTTAACACTTAATTCCTGTAAATAAGAAATTTTTACAAGAATATAGAGCTTATTATTATGAGATCGTGTTTTTTAACACTGTATGCTGTGAATTTCTATTTTAACACAAGTCAGGTTGTAGTAACGTTTTATATGGTTATTTTTACAATGTCTACTCGTTGAATTTAACCTGACCTCATATTAAAGCAACACTCTGCCAGTCAATTTAAACGTAACACTCTGAGTGTAGAAAATGACACACAAATGCTCTGTACTGAAATTGAAAATAATCGGTTCAGCCGTTTAGGCTCCTGATCGATTTACAGTGGTCATACAGACGCACAGACTGAAGTATGATAGGTATGATACAAAATAGTTTTTGGGCTTACCTATACATCAGCATCGCAATGTTAAGTTTGAATAAAATCTCGGAATGTTCTTTTTACATTAAAACAATACTTGTCGTAAAGAGCAAGTAAAGAGTTTTGGTATACCAAAATCCCAAATGTACTTGCTTTTTGGTTTAAGCTAAAGCATATAAGCCTAAACATGTGAATAAACAAAAAAAAGCTTAAAATATTAAGTTTAAGCTAGAAAATTTCTAGCTAAAACTGTTTTTAACGTGATGTTTTTTTTTTAACATAAGACAAAGCTTAAGCTATCTAGCTTTAGCTACTAGGAATACCTATGGCTAGCTATCTTTAGCTACTTCCAAAAATAGTTTTGACCATTTTTTATTAAGAAGGCCCATTATTTCAACATAAATTCCATATAATTAATAAAAGAATTTATTGACTAATAAATAGCTCAGATTAATTATTTTCTTATTTTATTCATTTTTAGTAATTATTTTAAATTTTTTTGTTTTTAATTCTGAAAAAAATATTAAAAATGACATACGGGGTTCTGCACTTTAACCATCGTCGCAATAATGTTCGGCCTTTAGAAGTACGATTGATTATCACCCAAATTTATTTTACTCAAAGTGATTTATTAAATAAAAAAAAAAAAAAATGAACGACTGGGTCGTATGTACTTGCTCTTATGTTCAAGACGCTGAGGGTTTAATAAAACTATATGCAATGGCATGGAAATTGTGAAAGGTAAAAGATAAATGCTTACAAGTATGAATGAAATACCATATTTAAAAGTAAAAATGACTTCTTTGTTAGTTTGAGAAGAAAAAAACACGCCATCTTAGTTCTTGATAGTACAAATACAAATATACATGGTTGTATGGAAAAAAATTAAAATCCTTGGAGCTATTTAAAAAAAAAAATTTATACCTATATACGAGTAAAATACCTTAAACATTTTGAAGGAAAACCTTTGGTATACAAATTGCAAGTATTTATTTATATCCATAAAAAAATAAAATTTCAAAAAAAATGTCAATCTGTTGCTAGAGATATCGAATTTTCAAAAAAAAATTTTTTTAATTCAAAAACTTTTTTTTGAAAATTTTGATATGCTATTAAATGGTATATAAAATTTGTTCTTTCAAAAAAAATTATTTTATTCTTTTCAGCCTATAAAAAGAAAATTCAATATTAGTTTTATCAAAATCGTAGGAGTGACTTTTGAAAAATAAATATTCTGTATTTGTATGGAAGTGTTATTTTTTCATGAAAATAAAATTTTTTCAACACTGAAGAAAGTGTTTAAAAACCCCTAAAGTACTGAGTTTTATAAAAATCGACTTTTAAGTTTTCAAAATATTTAATTTTCAGAAACAAATTTTAACATTTTTAGAAATCCAAAAACTTTTTTTTAATATTTTGGCAAGTATATTATTAAGAAGCTTATGTATTAAGAAGAAATATTAAAATCTTTGAAGAAAATAAGAAATAAAAAAGTTATTCTTTGGGAGTTACCATTAATAACCGTTTTTTTAAAATGGGTTACCATCCAAATTAGCTTTCAATTATGGAATTTTTTTTTTTAAGAAAGTTGTGGTACCGTTTTTGGCAAAAAATAAGATTTTGTAAAATTGCTAGAAAAAATGTATGGCAGGTAGGTATACCTTTGTTTTTAGTTAAAAAAAAAATAAAAACCTGTGGGAAGAATAACCAAAAATCACTATACAAAATTTTAAGAAAATCGATCCAGCCGTTTAGATTGCAGCCGAACAGACTTTTTGCGTCTTCCCAATCATCGTAATGAGACGTCTGATCGAGTTCAATTTTGTTTTTAAAGCCACATACCTATTACTATGTGTATTGTATATAATACCGAAATTAAAAAGCTGTAATATTTTTTCCGAATGAATAAGAAGTAAGTGTTGAAGGTACCATTTCGAAAACTTGATGAAATGGTCCATTTTCTAAATAACTTGCCTAGGGTTGTTTAATATTTTTTGTTGTTCTTAAGTGTCAAAGTTAGTAGGGCGATACCAAATCAGACGATACTTTTATAAGTATTATCTTGGTCGGGATCGTCAAAATTGAAAAATTTTCGTTAATCTAGATATCGCAAGAAAGTTCTCTTACAGACAATAAGGACTTTACACAGTAAAGTAAGTCTTATAAGTAAATTAATGACAACATTTTTAGTTAAACATTTTTTGCTGTCTTAAACATTTTAAAAGGCTTTTTTCGCAATGATGTCTAAGTAATGTTCCGATAGGTTTGGCATAAATTCTGCGTCAAAATATCATAGCAAGAAAACAATGCTGTTAAAAAAATCATTGTAGCCGTTTCCGAGAAACCAAGATTTCAGAAAAAAATATGACAGGCAGTTGGTGAATATCATTAAAGTCATTTCCTCCAGCTAAAACAACTAAGTCTGAAAATGTCATCCAAATTATTGGTTTCAGAAAAACAAAGCGGAAGAAAAATGGACGCGGAAATGCGTGGTTATCTAATTTAAATAATTGTTAAAGCTTTTCCTTTGTAAAGAGAAGATTTTTTGAAAATATCATTCGAACCGTTAGAGCCATTTCCGAGAAACCAATCACAAGAATTTCTTATTTGTTATAAATAAAAATATAATATTCGAAAAAAAAAAAATTCTGCTGATACCAAAAGAAAGTATCGTTAAATTTTGGTCCCAAAAATACGGTTTGGTCTAGGTATCGTTTCGGATGCTTTGGAGCTAATATCGTTTTGGTATCACTTTGGTTTTCGATACCGATACTGAAATTTCTGGTATCGTAGCCCTAACAAAATCAAAATCAAAAATGTGGCCAGAAGTATCGATTTTCATTATTTTTTTAAATAGGTACCTACCTGCTACTAATCGAAGTAAAAAAGATTTCTATCGTATCTATTCAGCCGGTACCCGCTTGACTTTGAGTTTCATGACACCCTATATGCGTGTTAATATTTGAGCAAAATCTTCAGTTAAAATATTTTTACCAATTTGAAATTTGACAAACCAAAAGTGGCTTTTGGGCTAAAACTAGAAAAATAATTAGAAATTGTAAAGTTTAAGGAACTACATGTCTTCGGAAGTTTTGAGTAAAAATTACTTTTTGAGCATGTCATATTAGAAGTGCTTCCTCTTTGTTTGAGCAAGTCTTAAATTTATCTTTACCTCGAAAAAATTACGCAACTGCGTAAAAATTTAGAAGTCCTTGATTTAAATTTTTTTTGTTTATTTTTGTTAACTTTTCCTGCTTAAACTTTTTAATAAAATTTTTTAAACCATCCATTTCGATAGAAAATCTAATATTGTACAAAATGTTATGTGAATTTAATGGTCAAATTCAACTTCGTTTTCGAGTTGTACAGGAAATATTACAAAGTGGCCAGTATGACGATTCTCTCATAAGCGCAAGTGTTGAATTTGGTAACGTTTTGTTGTTTAAGCATATGCTTATGTGTTATGCCTCTAGCTAACAATTTAAGTAATAAAAATTATTTGAAGGTAATTGTCCCTTACCCAATGGTATATTCGTAAAGATTCAAATTAAAAAATCAAAGAAAACAAATAACGGTTTTTTGCAGTGTTTTCATTATTTTCCTTTAAGAATGTAGGTTAAATACTGTACTCTATCTACAAAAACTCTCATATCTAGAGCGTCAACATTTCCTAGCTATAATACCTACCACAGGTCATGCCAATTACAAAAGAAAGTTCGTGCGATATATTCGTGAATGTATTTATTTTTTGTAACGCAAGTTTTGTAAACACTGAATGTTTACTTTATTCTTTTCACCAATAACATTTTCTATCATATAATGCTAAAAATAGTTTGAGGAAATTTAAGTTCCCTTCGGAGGTGTTTTTACGATGTTAATTAAAATAAAATTCATGACCCAATCAAACGTTATTATTCCTATAGTTCAAGTTGCTTGGAGTTTAAGACCTTTTTTGCTATAAAAACTAGTAAGTATAGGAAAAAATTGAAAAATCTAACAAAGCATGACAATCGTTCTTTAAGTAATTGTTAAAATAATTTATTAAAAACATTTGTTCTCAAAAACAAAGAATGCCATTGATTACTCCTATAGACAATAATAGATGAAGGTCGAATTTTGACTACTGGGCGATACTCTAGTTAATTAACTATTCAAAAATTAAAACATTGTTTTCCTTGTAATAACTCTTCAACCGAATACAGAAAAAAACGATAAGAATATTCCAGTTGGAATGTACTCAACCTTAATAAGGAAATGACCCTACAACTAATTTAAGGTCATTTAAGACTAGGTTCAGAAAGTACCTACCTACATTATAATAAAGTATTTTATCAAGACTAATTATTGTTAAAAGGCTTTTTGTGTGGGTGGCTTTACTTGTCAGTTAGATTGAACTAATAAAAACCCATGTTATCATCAAAGCTTGCTTTCTCAATTTAAAAAGAAACCAAGCTGACTGAGTGAGAGGGTTCCCTTGAAAATAATAGTCACGCGATATTTTTGATAGGTACTTTTCAGCACGAACAACATAACCACTCTACCACCATTACAGGTTAAAATGTTTCCTGCTGACAGCAGGAGCAGTGTATGTAATCCCAAGGAGAAAATTCCATAAACTTTTTTCTGTGTCTAGTAATTTCTGTGTTTTTTTTTTTTTTTTTTTATTACCACCATGCTTGGGATTAGAGACAGGTACATGTCATGTCATCACTCGTCAGCATGACTCCCGGGCAGAAAAAAAGGACCTTTATAAAAACTCCATCTAAAAAATATGAAAAGGAATACAAGTACAAAAAAAAAAAAAAACGACTCACCGCACGAGCATCGCATTTGGTTGAAATATAAAATAATCCCAAGAGAAGCACTGTCCAGTATTCCCAGGACTTTTTCATAGTTGTTGTCGTCGATGTTCTCATCCTTACTCTAGACATCGTCAGTTAATTTTTTTTTTTAAGTTGCTCTTTTTTACTTTGGCACTAAGAGACACACGCACATATACACTTGGGACTTCAAAAATGACAAATTAACACCACACAAGGAGCAGTTTTTGCTGCAGTACAATTATTATTTTGTTGTGTTTCCCGACCTCGCTGTTTATATTTTAAAACGTATATCCTGATTTTTTTGTGTGTGTATATAATTTAATATTGGTCACTCAAAACAACAAAAAAAAACTTCCACAATGACTAATTATTGGCAAATTCCCAAAGTGGTCACACTTTATAAATGAGTTAACAAGGATACCACAATACACTCATGTTATACGAACACGATTCAATACAGAACACCGTTATTCACTGATGCTTAGTTATATGCTTTTTTTCTCTTAGAACTCGAATTAGAAAAGCGCAGAAAATGGTTTAGAACCGGTAGTGTATGCAGCCAAAAAGCATCTGAAGGCAGACGCGTTGATTTGTTGTCCTTTTAACCTCGCATAAGTTTGAGCTTTTGATTTTTTTTTTATAAAGACAGGATATACTCGTAAAGTTTATAGAGTAAAAAGTTGTACCTATCCGTGTATATTTTTCGCTGAGTTTTTGGTTGCTTTATTTACTCTCTTTTTATTCTCCCAATTCGCCGCAAGGACATGCGTATAGAAGTTGTTTGTGTTTTGAATTTGAAATTTGTGTCATCAGCTGTTTAGCTGATGGAGGAACTTAACGTAAACATCTATTTTTTGTTGTTGTTTATGGACAAAAAAAAACCGGTAAGTGAGGTATAAAAGTGACCAACTCAGACCATCTCAGCGACCTCCCTTCGCCTGCAGGGCCACCACCACACCGGTAAGAAATGTGGAAAGTTTCTTGACAAGGATAAAGCTTTTATATTGTTATCAGACAAGTGTAACAGAAGTTTTGAAATTCCTTAACTGATATGTCAGATTAGGATTTATTCCATTTGATGTTTTTTTTTTTTTTTGAGGAATTGACAGACTTTACCTTTAGAAAAGTAGGTAGTTAATGGATTTCGTTGACTTTTTAGCTAAGTTTGACTTTTTTTAGACAGAAAATTACCTGAATTCAACATCATGTTTGTAGATTTTAAGTAGTTTTAGTCTGAAGAAAACGATGGGAACCTTCATGAAAAAAGCAAACGGAAATATAAGTAAAAGAATTTCGATTGCACTTACCTAAGCTACACATGAAGTGAAAACTGGCTCTTGCTCATACAGGGTGGGTGGAATCAGCGATTCGAGTTTCAGAAATCGGGGATTTAGGTTTTAAATGATGTTAACAGGGTAAAAATGTGCATTCAAGAGTGCACAAGCTTCCACAGGTTTTTTGTTTAATCGACTATTATTTATCAACTCCTATACTCCTCGTGGAGAGCAGTGGGTGCTTAGTACCTCAATCGAAGATAGGGTGGGGCAGAAAACGACAGAAAAGGAAGAGTGCTGCCACTAAAGCCCTTCTCCTCTTATTGAGGTGGCAGCGAAAGAGTTCCCCAGATGGAATCAATATTGGTGTCTACAATACCAGTCAGGTTCGAATACTTAGAGAACACCTTATACCGGCTACTACGATATATTTGGAGTTTGGCCTTTAAGGAGCGGTTTATCTGACTCCCCACCCTTCGAGCCACACTAATGGTTTGGTTTTACATGTTTGAAGTCGTGTTGTCAGAGCGAACTATCGGCCACGTTAAGATATTTATTTGTGCAGCTACAATAAGCCTGTTGATGAACCTATCAAACAAAATATGGACAATAAACTCCGGATCTGCACGTGGAATGTTCTTTCTACCCTCAGACCACTTGCAAACAAAATATTTAGCGAAGGCCCTAGACTGCTGCAAATCAGACATCGACGCCATCCAAGAATGCGATGTGATGGGTCTGGCATAAAGAAAAATGAAAGCGTCTTTTTGGATGTGTATTCGTTTTTAAAGGCAGATCAAGGCAAGAAGTCTTGAGTTTCAAGTATGTGAACGAGTACCTCATGATAATTTGTGTTAAGGCTAAATTCAATGACATCAGCCTCATATGCGCGCATGCCACCACTGAAGAGAAATAGGTTTAAGCTATTGGGGAGTTCTACAAGCTCATGGACAAGACATATGATCAATGCACTTGCTATGACATAAAGATTTTTTTGCCAACCTAGGAATTGGTAGCACGATCGAAGATTTACCTAAAAGGCCTTCACTACAGCACATCGCTGTAACAGACTCGGCTCTTCATTAGCGTTTCTGCAGGGTAAAACGTAGTTGCAGCTAGTACGCAGTTGCCACAGTTCCCGATGTACACAAGTTGACAAGGTAAGCTTCTGGTCAATCAACTGCCAACCAGATTGAACAGACTGCAAACGGCATAGGCACTCCTCCAGTATCAAAAATATCCGAATTTTCCGAGGAACCACCTGTGACTATCTCGTTATAGCCAAGGTAAAGCTGCATGCTTCCAGACTAAGACCAAAACAGGGCTAAAGTCGCAAGAAATTGTCTTGTACTTTTCCAATTGAGTCTTTTGCATCCTGTCAAATAGACCTATGCTGTACTTCAAGCATCGAGAACCAATGGAAGAATTTCCAGAAAGCCATCAGAGAATGCCACCTCTAACGTGCTGTGCCTCGAAAGACCTCCACGGTGAAACCCCTGCGGTTTGACAAAGAAGGGCAGCAAGTACATGCAGCACAGTAATGGGTATACAAAGGTGCTGAACAGAAAGACCAGAGCTGCTCGCAGGCTCTACGAGCTCGACCAGCAGAAGAGAAGAGAAAGAACATCCGCTTCTCCGAAGAAGAAAAAACAGCATGAGGAGCGCGCGATTAAGGAAATAAAGGGATGCCATTGAAAGAATAACGTTCGGAAGTTTTACCAAAAGCAAAAAGAATCTTCCGTAGCTACAAGTGCCGAACAGAAGTCAGATTAGGATCTGGACGATAAAGATATGGAAAAAATCATTTTTGCAAATTGTGAAACGGCAATTCTGCTCAATGCAGATTGCACCATTCAACCAGGATGTAGGCTAACAATTCTGCCAACCTGATCTGGACAAAGCTTCACTTTGACATAGGTCTAATAAAGTTGTGGGAGCTGATAACGAGCTTTTCAAAATGGTTAGCGATGAATTGAAACTGGAATTGGAATATGCACCAGCTCAACTGCAAAATATTGTTTGCCTGATCCTGAAGAAAGTTGATCCTACTGGACTGCACCAACAATTAAGGCATGAGTCTGCTTATCATTGCGTTCAATTTCTTCTTTGCTGTACTTCGTAAAGGCCTGAAGCCAACCTGATAGGTCCATATCAGTTCGGCCTTAAGCCAGGAAAGTCCACAATTGACCACATATTCACACTATGGCAGATCTTGGAAAAAACCACTATCAATTCAGTGAACTATACCAGTGCTAGCATCAAACGAAGAAGTACTCCTGACAATCGCTGTTTCTTTGAGAAACTAAAATGTCCTTGTTCAAGACACTTTTCATCCCAATCCTTTGGCTTTTTTGAGAGAAAAAATCTCCTGGTTATTTTTGGTCTCGTCTTCAAAGATGGGTAGCGGAAAGTATGGGCTATACACCAACACTGACCTAGAGCCACAAAAATGAAAGCCAACCAATAAGTGGCTAATGCAGTTGCGGCACTATGGGAGGGGTCAAAGAGACATACAAATTGTGCGGTAGTTTTTATTTTTGCCCTGCTTTATGTTTTCAGGGGTGCTGCATCCGAGTCCGAAGTTTGCGACTGTAAAATTATAAAAAAAACTTCCATTGGGACTCAAGCGCTAGTTGAATTTTGATGTATTTTTGCTGTTTCCACAAAACATTGTTAGGCAGTTTGAGACAGAGGCTTAAAACTAAATATATAATGATTTCTGAAATAATGAATTTCGAGCAAGAATACTACCCAACATTTGCCTAAATTTTTTTGTTTTCAAAATTTCAAAATAAAAAATAAACTGAAAACATATAGCAGGTAAAAAGTCAAACCACCGCACAATTTTGTCGCTAAAAAAATAATTTGCCTCTCCCAGGAAAAAAACCTAGTTACGCCACTGGGCTGATGGGTCAACTGAATCATCATTTAAATTCAAACACGTGCATTGTGACAGGTGACGCAGGCAAGTGGAAGAGGACCTTAAATAACTGGAGACAGCTAGCTGGAAACCGATTTGTCTGAAAGAAGCTTATTGCCCTGGGACCATCTTGGACTGGTGCAATGGTCATAATTAAGTAAGTAAATAAGTTGGTATATGACTGAAAATTTGATGAGTTCCTATTCAGCGAGCAGTCCATCACTCATTTCATACTATATATAAATGTATGGTGCTTACAATCGTTCCCCAGATAAAGGCCTCTGTTATCCGCAAACTTTATGGGTTGGTGATCTCAGCTATACTACTCGACCCCGATGATCCCACAAAAAGAGGAAAAACAGAAGCGGCATGAAAAGATTGAACACTTGAATTTGTTACAGACTCAGCGCATTCCCAATTATTGCATTAACTATATAAGCAAAAGCAAAGCAGCTAGATTTCAATCTTTTATATGTTTACTAAGAATTGAAATAGCTACTTATTCAAACAAAATCAAGCTTTTTTTTTGTATTTTGATTATGAATGTGTTCTCAGTTTTCTCCTTTTCAAAATAACTTCTAAAGATTTAGGACATATTTTTAATTTTTAATTCAAACTATGTAGGTTCATCACTATCCATTTTTTTTCACTGACCAGGTCAACTAAAAAAAAACACAAAACTGAGTGCAGCTAGCTACAAGTATTTCTTAATTTAAAAATTTTCTTTTCAACTATATTTATTCCAATTAAAAAGTTTTCCAAAAAAAACCTCTTGTGTCCTATAATGCTGCTAATTAAATATTAAAAAGAGAGTTTTTTTTTGTTAAAGGCACTTTGGCTGAAAATCTCCCTAATTAGGATACAAAATTGTGTTATTTCGAACTGAATAACAATTATTGTTATATTTCGCTTCTAATTAATGTCACTTACGAAAATAGAAGGAGACAAACCCCACCACCTTGCATCCATTTCAAATATCTAGACGAAAACAAAACATAAAACAGAGGGACTTAAGAGGGCACTCTTTTGTCTCTCTACCCCACTTTGTGTGTTTGTTCGTTGTTTTGAAGGCAAGGATCAATCAAAGGAATATATGTATATCATCAGGATTGTGTTTTGAAAAGATTCTCGTTTTCATTATATTCTCATCCTGACAGCAATAGCCTTGTCGCGCATTTAATTCAATTCGAAGAGGATTTTAATTTCTTTTGTTAAAAAGCAATTGACGAAGCCAATTTAAAATAGGGATTTGTCAACATGGCCAGCTTCTTAATTGTGTTCAATTAATTTATTTCCAAAACATCTCCCTCTGTAGTGTAATAGAGAGGTGGTCTTAAGGAAATGTATAACAAAGAGATGAATTTATTTGATTATACATAAATATTTTAAATTATGTACGAAACCTATTATACAAAATGGAAATTTGTGGTATCGTAAATTAAGCGTGATTATGCTAAGACTTCTTAGATATTTTCAACAGTTTTATATTTTTTTTTAATGATACAAAATTAAAACAAAATTGATTATTAAGTAAAATTATGGGATAGCTTGAGGGATATTGTTTTTGGTGTCGATATGAAATGAGAATATTGTATTTGTATGAAAGGATTTATATGCTGATTAAAAATTCGGTTATCGTGAAAATGGCGATTTAAACAAAGATCATATTAATTTTTTTTGATAATTTAAAACTTCAAACCTGAAGAGAAGATAAAAGAAGTATGGTTCTCTTAATTCTGTTTATCTGTCTCTCTGTTTTTCTGTTAAGCCTTATAGCATTTACAGCTGATGTCAATTTCCTTTAAATTTGCGATATAAAAAGTGTTCTGTAATTCTTCAATAATATTTTAGGGTATGATTCTTGGGTATATTCTAAGAAAAATATCATATGGGGGACTACTTTATCTTCCCTCCTTGAGGGAGGGAGACAACCCAAAGGAATTGACCTTAAATGCAAACAAATATAGGACGGTACTATATTACGTCGATAAGAAAGACGAAAAACAAAGAGCAGATGGAAAGTCTAACAATTCTGTCTGCTTTTCTGTCTACATGATAAACGGCTAAATTGATTTTGTTTTCAAACTTGGTAACCCAGCTAACAATTTTGCTTCTCTATCCATTCATAGATGCTTTTTGATTTCATTCAACCTACACATAAAAACATTGCATAAGACTCCATAAAATGAAAAAGGCGAACTTATTTCACTCCTTTTGTACGTTTATGGAGTAAATTATGAGAGTCTTAAAAGAGTTCACAAAAAAATTAAATAAAAAAGACTTATGGGTAGCTCCGGGAATCGAACCCGGGAACCTTTGCACCGATTGTCTTGCTCTGATATACAATTAATTGCACTAATTTGGAATTACTTTTATCTTGAATTGTCTTCTAGGAGACAAATACCTATATAGCTTGCATTAAAAAGATCATTTTTTCAAGCAAAATATTTTTAAATAATTTTCCCATTCATAGAGGTAACAGGAGCGCTATAGAAACAGATAACACTTTAAACTCTGAAATGCGAAGCAATTATGTTAGTTGGGAAGTACAAAGTGGATTTTAGTTAATCCCCCACAAGATTTATTGTAATTTGTTCTTACAACCAGAAATAATCGCACTGCTATACGATTTCTTAGTAATGGTTTAACATTTTTTTTTTTTTGAAAAAATTCAGTAAATTATTTTAAGTAAAACATATCTTTGGGTCAAAAAACATTTTCAAACAATGACTATTAATGGTACTTCCTAAACGGTGCGACTGATTTAATTCTTTTTTTTTGTAACGCGTAAACTGCTATAAAGTTTAGATAGAGTTGTGAATAAAAAAATTTCAAAAAAAAAACAATCTGTCGAGTTATTAAAAATATTTTAGTTTTTTTTTTGTTTGAAAATTCAATATTTCGAAAAAATTGAAGATTTTTTTGAAACTTAGTGCCGATTTTTTAACACTCTTCAGAATATTAAAAAAAAATATTTTAGTTCTTGCAAATCTGTCGGAATATTAGACATTTCAATACATTTTTGTTAAAAAAAGATAAAAGAAAATTTGGAAGTTTTATTTAAAAACTTTAAATTTAGGTCTTCATATTAATTAAAATTTAAAATTCTCATACAATTTTTTCTTGCTTTTCGATATCTCAAATTTTAGATTCAAGGTTTTTTTGTTTTTCCAAAAGGAAGGCAAAATTGAATTAAACCATTTTTGAACTCCAAAACAGTACTTGCCAAAAGCTTTGTTTTTTCTCAGAAACAGCTCTAATGATTTTGTAAGAAAAAGGAGTCAATTATTTGTAGGCATGGTGCACTTTCTGATACAAGAAAACTTACCAAAAACTATTATGAACGGTACCTGCCATATAACGCTTTTTTATTTTATCACTAACGGCCTTGCATATTTCAATAAAAATTCTTACATAAATCCTCCTTTTAAATGTAAATACATTATATTTCTTATAAAAATTTGTAAGAAAAGATATTTCAGTTTTTTGAAAAATACTATTTTTATTTTTTGGAAAATTCAAATACGTGCGTTTTTTATTTTTCAAACCAAAATACCTGCTCTAAAATTTTCTTAACAAATCTATAAAACCTTACTTTTCTCAAAAATCGCTACATTCTTCTTCTTGCTTTTTTAGTAAAGGCTTTTTGTTAAAAACGATTTTAAAAAAATAGTTTTGAAAAGTACCTTTTTGTCAAGAAAAATTTTTTACTTTCAGTTTTTGAAGCTTCTAAAAAATTCAAAAATTATAATTATACCTAGAAATAAACCTCGATAGAAATCTGGATCCCATGTTGCTGTACGTATAGAAAGAAAACCTCGACCCAGACCCGGAGATAATAAAACGCCTTTGAGGTGTTGAATCAATAACCGTTTGCCTGCCTACCTAAACACGCCTCGAAAAGGTTTAAGTAACATTTTTCATCAAATTTTCCATCAATTAATTTCAATGTCTATTTGCCAGAGGGAAAAAGTGTCCATATACAAGAAATATTCAGTTTGTAATTTTGAACAATTGTTATTTAAGTGGACCTACTTTGTAGTTAGTCCCTAACCCTAAAAAGATACAAAGTGGAGGAGTTTTCATTGAACACCAACGATATGGTCAGAAGAGGAAACATTTCCATAGATAGAAGATTATATCATCAATTTATTTATTTATTATTTTCTAAATTATTCGCTTCCAACACCTTCCTGTACCTTTGCCAAATTTACAACAATTTTTCAGAATTCGTTAAATTAAGAATTTATATGACTTTTAAAAAGTCATTGCCCCTAAGCTTCCCCCACACATCTTCAAACCAAAAAAAAAAAAAAAAAAAAAAAAAAGAAGCTAATTTATCAACGAAAACAAAATTTTCAACTCCATTGATTCCGGTGTGTCACGTTCTAACGCTGTGTATCATGTAAGATCATTAATCTTTGGCTTCGCACAACATGGCTATGGCCAACATGGACGGCTATGATGGTAATGGTTTAATGGCAATGGCAAGCCTTAAAGAAATAAAAATGAAGTTGGCACGGCAAAAGCAATTTTCAAAAGTGACCTAAATTACATCTCCATCACTGACAAAGACGTCGATTTATTTCAACCAAAAAAAAAAAAGGAAGAAAACTTGACTTTTCATAGACGTTCCTTTTTTGTTCATACATTCATTCATATGAAAAGTTAAGGTAGCTGCCAGAAACAATTTTTTGCATCTATAGAAAGAAAATTTGAAATAAAAATTCCATCACTTTAAAATTTTCTGAAGAGGATAGTTACCTACATTTATATAAACATTTTGACATTTACCTTATCTTTTTGGTTAGTTTAATGATTTAGTCAGTTCAATATAAATTCAAGGATAATCCTTGATAAGCGCATAGAAAAAAACTTGAGCCTTAAATTGAACAAAACTTAATTCCTACAAAATAGATTGTCTTAAAGGACTATAAGACCTTGCTGCTTAGAACAAAAAAAAGGAAGAATTTATTATTTTTTCCTTGTTTGCCTTTAGCCATTATACTCAACAACATTTAATCCCTATTAAGTGAGGTCTCCGTATCCGGGTAATTGACTTCGAGAGGTCAACTTGGACAAAGAATAATTAATGGGTTGTGTATTTGTTATAAGTGTTTATTCTGTTTTTTCTTTACCAGTTCTAGTGACTGTAAAGCAAGGAGGAATACACAAGGTTTAACTTAAAAAGAAAAAAATATCCAAGGATAGTTTGATTATGAGAAATTTTAATTAGTGGTATCTGCCATAATACTATTTTTTCGTAAAGGACGTGAGTTGATATTTATTGTAAGAAAAAAGGAATTCAATCTTGAATTATTATAATTTATAAATCCTTACAGCAATTATTATTGTTTTGGATGATGGGTTGGGTACCGAGTCCAATTTCAAAATGTACCTCCTTCTTTTTGTGCAAATTTATTGTTGTACAATGTTAGGTTAATAAAATGGGCTAAGACAACATTTGGATGAGAAATATTTTTCAAAAAATGATTATTAATGACAATTACATAGACTCACTTTCTTATTTTCGATTTATCTTCGGAAATTTTGTATGCTATTTCTTTTTTTATATTTTTTTGGGAAGTTTCCAAAAGGTTTTTATAATATTTTTTACTTTATTGAAATTTTCAAAAAATTGTTTTTTCAATTAAAAAAATCAAACATCTTTCATCAAAAGTCGGTATCTCATATAAATTTGATAATTTTGTTTTGAAAGTTTCACATTAAGTGTTAAACAAATTTTATGTATGCAATATTTAAAAGAAACAAACATTTATTAATACAATATTATTTTTTAAAATATAGCTAATATCGGGTTTTTCAATAAGAGCGCTACAAAAGTTTTTTTTTAAATAAAACAAAAACGTTGACCGTTTTGGAATATTGTGAAGATAGTTAAAAGCAAAAATAAGAATATTCCGTTTTTAAAGGGTTCTGGGATAACTTTCTTTACAGATTTTGACAAAGCAAACGAGCTTTCCAGAAATTTTTCAATAAATCATTTAGTGTCACATAACTTAGGTGACAAACAAACAAATGATCAAGTGATAAACACAAAACAAAACTTGGATGCCACCGTTGCAGTCACACCATTGAATGCATTTGTCCTGGAAGAAAATATCAAAAGAATTATTGACAGCCTTCAGAATCGAAAAGTAGGAGGTCTGGACCAAATAAAAAATGTGTATTTAAAACATCTACCACGAGCTGGAATCAAGTTTTTGACATTTCTTATAAATGCATGCCTCAAATTCCAATATTTTCCTACTTCCTGGAAAAAAGCGATGGTTGTGCCTATATTCAAAGCAGGAAAACCACCTGAATTATCTTCAAGTTACAGACCTATAAGTTTGCTTAGCAACGTAAGCAAAATTTATGAAAAAGTTATAAAGGAACAACTTTTGAAAATCGTTGAAAATGAAAACGTTTTCCCTGATGAACAGTTCGCCTTTAGACGCCTTCATAGCACGTCTCATCAGATAAAAAGAATCTGTAACCATGTTGAGCAATATCGAGCACAGGGTCAGTCAACAGGAATGATTTTAATGGATATAGAGAAAGCTTTTGATTCTGTGTGGCATAATGGATTAGTACATAAAATGATACAATTTAAATTCCCTATTTATTTGTGTAAAATAGTTCAAAGTTTCTTGTCTGGTAGAAGTTTCCAAGTTCATGTTAATTGTGGTATTTCCAACTTATTATGTTTTGATTATGGTGTCCCCCAAGGTTCAGTCTTAGGTCCATCGTTGTACAATCTATATACGTCAGATTTACCAACTCTTCCGTATTGTGAATCAGCTATTTTTGCTAACGACACAGCAATTTTTTCATCGCATGAGTTTGCTCTCAATATTGAGAATAATCTTAAGAATGCAATTGAATTATTGGAAAAATATTATAACAAATGGAAAATTAAGTTGAATACCGGAAAGTTGCAAGCCATTTTTTTCTCTCGAAAAAGAAAAGCTTGCTATCTTCCCTGTAGTCAGCTTCATGCAATAGCATGGGAGCAGTCTGTTAAATATCTAGGAGTTTATCTCGACACGAAGCTAACCTTTAGCCAACATATTAGTTCTACTCTAAGGAAAATTAGTATTGCAATTAATATGCTTTATCCGTTTATAAACAGAAGATCTTCACTAACAAATGACAATAAGATAATATTACTTAAAGTGATTTTTCAATCAATATTATTATATGGGTGTCCAGTATGGGGTAGTGCTGCGAAGAGCCATATTAAAAAACTACAAATTTCAAAAATAAAATTTTAAAGATGATGTTGAATCTTCCTTGGCATCATTCCACTTCTGATCTGCACAAGAGAGCGGATGTTGAATTGATTTCGGAAAGGATTCAGAAACTCTCGACAAATTTTAATAATACCTGTGATATAGCTGATAATCCCCTCATAAACCAACTTTATAATCTTAATTAACTTGATATACCTTCAAAAATCTCTAATTTATTTCGTCTGCTTTCTATAAATTTACTACCAATCTTGTTACTATTTATTTATTGGCTAACTTATATGTTTAATGTGTTTTTGTTCTATGTTAATTTATTTTATTTATTAATTAAAATTATTATATATCATGTTTGTATTTACTTATTACCATATTTATTTATTTATTTTTGTATATATTTGTTTATTGATTTATTTATTTATTTATGTTTTTTGTTTATTTGATTATTTATGTATTTATTTATTTATTTAATTATTTATTTATTTATTTATGTATTTATTTATTTATCTATTCATGTATTTCTTTATTTATTTCATTTATTTACTTATTTGTTTATTACTAACACATGTATTCGTCCATTAACACTAGTTAATTAATAAATTATTAATTTATTTATTTATTTATTTATTATTTAATAATAAATCTACACTTTTATCTTGTTCAAAAGCATTCCATGTTCATTTCTTTAATTTGTGAATTATGTAGGTAACCAAACCTATTACTATACTCAAATTGTTATGTTCACAATTATTCTTTTTTATTTATTTTTATTTATTTTTTTTTTTTATCTTTTTCTCTTTTTTTCATTCATATAAAGGTTTTTTCTTTCGTATTTTCCTTTAAATATAATTTGTATGCTTGTAAATAACATTTCTAAATATAAAATACTATCTCAGAAGTAAGATAATAATATTGTCAAATCTCTGAATTGTAAAACGTGCGGTCATAGGCTTTGTACAAAATTATCACGAAATAAATATATATATATATATATATAAACAAAAACGTTTTTGGATATCAATGAAATTCTTTATTCCTATGAAAGTACGTTCCATGCCATTATGTATGGAACTCAATTTCTTTTGCATGGCCACCACGGGCACGTTTGCAGAAGTCCAGACGCTGAACCCAATTTTCGACGGTTTTCAAGCATAAATCGCCCGATACTGCTGCAATTTCACGTTCGATATTCGTACGAAGTTCATCAATCGTCGCTGGCTTGTTGGCATAGACCATAGACTTGACGTAGCCCCACAGGAAATAGTCTAACGGCGTCAAATCACACGACCGAAGTGGCCAAGCGACTGGACCATTTCGTGAGATAACACGTTCTCCAAACTTGGTTTCCAATAAATTGATTTTGACATTCGTGGTGTGGCTTGTGGCGCCGTCGTGTCGGAACCACATGTTCTCCAAGTCCATATCATCCAATTGGGGCCAAAAATATTCGGTTGTCATTGAACGGTAGCGATCCCCATTCACAGTAACGTGCCGGTCTTGATCATCACGGAAGAAGTACGGCCAATGACGCCGCCGGCCCATAAACCACACCAAACCGTAATTTTTTCGGGATGCAATGATGAATCATGGAGTACGTGTGGATTGCTGCCCGACCAATACCGCATATTTTGTTTATTGACGAAGCCATTCAACCAGAAATGAGCCTCATCGCTGATGATGATTTTTCAATGAAAATCTAAATCATTTTCAAGTTCTTGCTCAGTCCAATTCACGAACACACGACGCTGTGGTGGTCAAGCGGCTTCAGTTCTTGCGTCAATTTAATCTTGTAAGGATGTAGGCCAAGATCTTTTTGCAAAATTCGCCACAACGACGTCACAGAGATGCCCAACGCTTGAGAACAACGTGTGAGAGACACATTTGGGGTTTCTGTAACTGAAGCCTCAGCGGCAGAAATATTTTCGACACTACGGGCACTACTTTGTCTCACTGGCACAGGAACATTTTGTACTGTGCATGTGGATTAAAATTTTTCCACTAGACGCTCAATTGTTGATCTGCTAGGACGTTATGCCGACCATAAATTGGACGGAGCGCTCTTAACGTTGAGGCCACTGACTCCGAATTTCGGTACTAAATTTTAAAAATTTTGACTCGTTGTTGGCTTGTATATCTTTCCATCATGAAATGGCAAGGCTTACTGAAGAGAAATCTCAAAAGAGCGGCAAAAAATATAGCGTCGTTTGCTGTCCCTGTCGCTCTACTTTTGTAGCGTCCTTTTTGAAAAACCCTTTAAAAGAATAGAATCCGTTGTTGAAATCAATAGTCTTCACTTACTGGCAGTTGGTCCTCATGTATTTACCATTAGTCAACTCAGCGAAGAAGTCACCTATTTTGAAGTTCAATCCGCTGCTATTTTTTTTATTTCTAGAAGGTAAGCTTGGTGTGGAGCTTCATCCTCAAGTACTACACCAAATCGTTACTTCATATAACTTCATCAGGGCCGATGTACAAGTGAATTTGGATCATCTTCATTTGTGGGAATATCTGAGTTTTCTCAGTTGCGGATGTGGATCTTCCTCTTTGTCGGCAGGACTTTCTCAGTTTTCTTAGTTGCCTTGTTTCTTGTTCGTCCAACCAGAAGTTTGATAGTCGCATGACCTGATTAAGCTTCTATTATGCTCTTTCGTTGAGGTTGGGGTCAGATTTCCGAAAACCGAAAACCCAAAATCCCGCAAATCCAAAGTCCTGAAAACCCAGAATTACAGAAAACCAAAATCCCGAGAACCCAGAATCCCAAAAACCCAAAATCCCGTCATCGAAATACACACCATTTTGCCGAAACCGTTACGATACGATACGAAAAACTGAAAAGTGCGAAAGCGAATCAGGGGCCCAATTCCGCTAGTGTGAATGATTTTCCGTGAGAATTTTGCTTTAAAGTTCATCAGAGAAGTCACAGTAACTTTCTTTTAAATTTTGTATATTTTTATAATTTACTCGCAAATATAGTTTTGGGATCTTGGGCTTTCTGGGTTTTCAGGATTCTGTGTTTTCCGGATTCTGGGCTTTCGGGATTCAGGGTTTTCGGTATTCTGAGTTTGCGGGATTTTGGGTATTCAGGATTTTGGGTTTTCAGGATTCTGGATTTTCGAAATACTGGGTTTTTGGGATTGTGTCCGTCGTTGTCTTATGCCATTATCAATACGGCGATATCATCAGCATATACATCAAGGAAGTGTGTATTTGAAAAAAGATCTGGTCCTAAGATCCAACCTTGTGCTGCTCCAAAAATTTTTTTTCCTTCTTGGGGTCTCTGTTGGTTTTGTAGATCAGCTCTAGATCCCTGAGGGATTCCTTCAGCACTTGAAAAAGAAAAGCTAGAATGTTGAATTTTGTTTCGAAGGCGTTCAGAATGTAACTCAACCTTACTATGTTATAAGCTATATGTAGAGTTAACGGCTAGGTATGATTTACTATGACTTGTTTTTATTAAATTTGCTAAGGAGATGGCTGCTTTCATGATTCATGATGCTAGCTTGACAGTGAAGTTAACGCCATAAATCCATTTATTGCAATTTTCTTAAGTAAGGACTTCAAAATGTGGACCTTAGTCCTCTAATGGTTGCATTTCTCTTGGTGGCTATACCAACTTCACAGTCGAAGTTATATTTCATTAGGACCCAGCAGTAATGCTATAGTAGGTCCTTAAAATTCTTATAGGTATCCAATATACGTTCAACTTTTTGTACATGTCTTAACTTTTTAGTCATTTTCTATTTAAAAAGAATGTTCCAAATTTTACTCTAACAAGTTATTGAAATTTTTGTTTCATTTTAAAATTTTAGCCACGTCTCAAATCTGCTATTCCGCCGATATCTGCGATAATTTGTTATCATGTCGAGTCACAGTTAAAATTACAAATGATTCCATTAAAGAGGACAAATGGCCAAAATCCCCAGATTCATTCGTTAAACTTAATTTCCCGTTCAACTTGTTAACTATAGGTAAAAAGGTACAACAAAAAAAAATCTTCTTTGCATTTTGTCGAAGGATTTTCTTTTATTTTTTTAAATACAAAAAAAAAACAACAACAACCACTAACAAACACCATCATGACGAAGTTAAAACAAAATAAAACAAAAAAGTTTCCAACAAAACACGAAGAAGTGTAGTTATATGACAGTGGTGGTGGTGGTGTTGGTGACTGATGCTGATGGTCCAAAGAGTTGGGGAATCGCGTCCTTTTTTCTAGATTCGTTTGAAGAATTTTAATTTCTTGGTAACAAACAACGTGACTTGAGAACTAAGTTAAAAAGCATTCGAATTGGAGAATGGAATAATGAAAGGCGTTAATAAGGAAAAAGTTAAAATGAATGTCCTTGTTAGATGTTTTTTTTTTTTTTTGGTTTTGTTGTGATGTTGTGTGTTGTCCTTGTTGTTGGTGATGAAAGTCTCATTCCTATTATTTTTTACCGAAGTTGTTTTGTGCTATAGTCATGGTGATGATGGTGGCGTATTTACTTTTTCTAATGGCATTTCTATTTTATTTTTGATTTAATATGAATACAAAAATAATATATGTATAAATAAATAATGAGAGTTTTATTATTCATTCGATGATTGACATTCTAAGCACCACTTGAATTTTTTTTTGAAGGTGTGTTTGATAGAAAGGCTATTTTAATAGCTAGATACTCGTAGGTACACAAATTTAAATTAAAAATTTATAAATTTCGAATTGAAAATTTTCGGAAAACATGATTTTGTGTAGATATAACTCAAGCTTACTATTTTTAGTTTTCCAGGAGCTGCTAATCGAAATAATTTTCATTTTTCTCAATTTCAGAGTGTTCTTCGTCCAGATTGAAAACTTCCAATAAACTAACAAAAGTCTCAGTGCTGAAGTTATTGAAGAAACAAAATAAGAACCGTTCTTCTACAACATCCACACATTGTACTAACATTAAACCAAAAATTTAGTGAATTTGCTTAATACTGACAACTCACAAAGGGCCAGAGTTTGCTAAAAACTAATCATCTTTAATCAATGGTTACCTTTTGTGACTAGTGAATCCGAGAATGTGCTTACTAACCACAATTTTAGTCAATTCAAAAATCAAGTTCTTGAGAATCAACTGTGCCAACCGATTACCTTTTAACCCACATGTAAATTACTGTTTTCTACTTTCTACACTCAGAGAAAAAAGCAGGTGTAATTATAAAATTTCCTGTTTATTATACCTGATTTTCAGGTTGTTATTTTTCACTCCTAAGCCAGATACCTGATTTTAATGTCGTGTTAGATCAACGTAAGTCACAGGTAATATCTGCATGAAATCGTGTAAATTTAACACTGCTTTAAAGTAGTAAAACTGTTAATTTTACCTGAAAATCTTCCTAATTTTACATGTAAATCTAGTTAACTTAACATGAGAACCTAGTTAAGAACATAAATAAAATATTAAACGTCCTGTAAATTTAACATGAAGATCTAGTTAATTTAACATAATTCCATGTTGAATCAACCCTGTATCTGGCAATTATTGTTATTATGTCTTGGGTCTGTCTATGCGTCTTGGTGCCAATCTCTAACGCTGCTTACCGTCCAATTCATTTTGCATTATTTTGGAGGTATAGAAATTTATTACTATGTATATAATTTTATTTTAAAAATACTTTCTGATACTTACTTAGTTTTGAACTGGAAACCTCTCACACGTAGAGATAGCACGGAACCCCTGGGCCACTTTGCTGCATAAAAAACTTGTGCCAAATATCAATAAGTTGAAATTTATTCTGTTGAGAAGGCATGTAAGTGTATGTTCTTTAAAACAGCTGTCACATTGTAATGAATTTCGGAGTGTTTCTTTAAAGATTGCTTGAGGGCGTTTCAACACTGATAGAGGCCTGCTTCAACACGCGGCCTGGTTAAATTCAAATAATTTTATTTGTATGGCCTGTGTGTGTATGCTTTAACACTGATGGTGTCAAGTTAAAATTAACTGGCCGAGTTTTCGTTTAATATGAGGCCAGGTTAAATTCAACAAGTAAACATTGTAAAAATAACCATATAAAACGTTACTTCAACCTGATTTGTGGTAAAATAGTAATTCACAACATACAGTGTTGAAAAACACAATCTCAGCTAAAATTACCTCTATACTCTTGAAAAAATTTCTTGTTTACCAGAATTTAGTGTTAAAATAACAGGTCATCTTCTGGAATCAATTTCAATATGGTAGTATAGGCCACCAGGTTGATTTAACACTTAATATAAGGTTATTAAAATCAGGTAAATTTCTGAAATGTTTGTAGCTTTATATGACAGTATGCACCTTGTAAATTTAACAGGGCCCAGGTTAATTATTTACCTGGCTTTTTTCTCTGAGTGCATAGGTTTCTTTAATAAAAATTGTAATAAACTTCAAATCCAAAAAATGGGTGAGTTCATGGGATGACTGTTAAGTTCTGCGACTCCAAGTGCCAATTAATGACCGTCAGGAGGAAATATTTAATTTATTGTTCAAATTTTCCCAGAACGCAATACTATACATTGGTATACCTTCCAGACTTAGAACTACTATCAATCTAAAGTTTATTCGTTTTAATAATGTCCAATCAACTATATTGATTTCTCCTGCTTCCTTCATCAGCTACTCAATGTTCATCAAACTATAATTCACTTAGCATTCTTTCAGCGAACCTTTAATGGAATTTACAATTTTCCCCAAACTAACAAAAGCTCATTAAATTCAACTTGCATTCATTTCAAGTTTTATTGAAAGTTGGTGCGCACGTTGGTGTTGAAAGTTTTTAGCAGGGCACAGCACAACCACTGGATTAAGATCTACCTACATTATATACACAAATATATAGCTACTTATCTATCCATCAAGCCACAGCTAGGTACTATCAACTAGCGTATATGCGGTATGCTCTTTCGAACTATACGATATATAGGTACTAATGAAATTAGTTTTCTCTCATAATTGGCCTTCTCCATCAATGTAAAAGAAGGATAGTATGGTTTTACAGGACCATCATAGCATCAATAGCAGGTTCATTTAACTTAAGCACTCGCGCATATTCCAAAGAGTTTTACGTTCTAGTCCTTGCCGACGGACTGTTAGTAGTATACAGTGGAATAAATTCAATGAAATAGAGGTCCAAATTATAAACCAATTAAAATTTTATTATTTCTTGACAAAAGAGTGATAAATTAATAAAATAAAATCAAATAATAGGTCCAATAATTCAAAAACTATAAATAAATTTTAAAATTACTGAAACACCCACAGCTCAATTTATTAAAAATTTATGTTTTTATTCTTCAATACCCCTGCCAATTTGGCTCGAGCATATAAAGTTTTTGAAGGTCAAGTGCCGAAAAAGTTGGTTTGCGCCTATTACTTTCAAACAGTGAATGCTATTAAAAAATAATATGAGTAAGGGTTAGAAAATGTTGGTAGGTTAGGTACATAGCTACTACTGTGAGCGTCAAGAAAAAGTTTACAGCTTTGAACTGTATTCTTTTAATAAAAGACTTATCTTATTTTTAAAGTGGGTTTATCCTCAATGAATTGCCATATAACACTTATCAAAATATGTTATAACAAAAATTCAATAAAAAGTAACAAAAAATGTTTCATTTTTATGGCATCAGAAAAAGTGAACACTATTCATTTAAAACGAAAAACTTAAAACCTATACTTCGGCTGCTTCACCTTTGTCCATAGGACAACTGGCTTCCTTGCCAGTTCGACTGGGAAATTTTGCCACTTTAAAAGGTTCTGAGAGTTTTCCTGTACTAGTGGTAGGTTACATCATATATTGCGATTTCAAAACGGCCAAATTTCGAAAATATAGTATTTTCACGTACAACTCTTTATTTTTCTTTCTTTATACACAGTTTGTGTATCGCAATGAAGCCTGACAGCTTATTAATGATTTCTCCATCAAGATGAATAAACTGATTTTTCAAAAAGATTTAAAAGATAAATGCTTATACTTCCAAGAACCGATAAAAATTTATTTAAAAAAAAATTACTTCGAAAAAAAATTAGCCAGTTTATATTTCTGAGATCTTAGAGGACTCAGAGCGCTCAGAAGTATAAACAGGATTCCTCTCAAAAATTCCTCAATTTTCCCCTTAAGAACTGAGACTGAAATTTTATGTATTCGCTTGCTCAATTATTTTTTATCGCAGTAAATTACATAAGAAGAAAAGAGAAAGAGAGTTGTTTTGACTTCAATGTGAGGAATACTGTTTATATTTTATTGTCAAAAAATTGAGATCAAATATTGAGCGCTGATGAAATATAAACTGGCGATATCTATAAAAAACGTAACCTTCTAGAGTAGTTCTGAGTCCAGATTCAAATCCAGTGCATCAAAACCTATCAGAAAATTGTATTTATGTTCATGTTAGAGACAAACTTTAAAATTTTGTTACACAGAGTAATTAATTGCGTGAAAACCGTTAACCGCACAATTGGTCAAGTCTGAACGTTTGAAAATTGTTCTTTGAATAAAAAAATGTAAGAATCCGTTGGGATTTGAAAGATAGAGCTAGATAGAGCTATCAGAATAAAATGCAGGACTTGGTTACATGTTCTTGATGTAGTAGTTAAACTCGCTTGATATTTTTAAGATTCAAGTCAAAAATCATTATTAGAAAACACAATTTTTCTTAACTTAATTTTTTTTTGAAGGCTTGCTTCACAATTAAGTTAAGTTTCTAAAAAAAATTTAACAGAAAATTTTGACGCGGGGTCATAAATTCACAGGAATACAATTCACACAAATATTTTATGGATTTCACTAAAGTCACTTTCTCACTTGAGAGAACCAAGTCTGGAAATTTCATCCAAATCGTTGGTTTCAGAGAAAGCCAGCATAATAACGGGTGATTTTTTAGCTGGTTTGGTTTTGGCAACACTGGTTTTGACAGCTGACGTGTGTTTAGTACCTTGTGTCACTGTCAAACAGCTTCAGCTTGGTTTGCAATTTAACCATGGATCGTCTTACAAATGAACAACGCTTGCAAATTATTGAATTTTACTATCAAAATTCGTGCTCGGTTCGAAATGTTCATCGCGCGCTGCTTCCATTTTATGGTCGGCATTCTCGACCTTCTGAGCAGTCTATTCGGAAGATTGTGACCAAATTTCGCACCAAATTTACTTTATTGGACATTAAACCACCAACACGTTTACGTACTGTGCGTAGTGAAGAAAATATTGCGGCCGTATCAGCTAGTGTGACAGTAGACCGCGAAATGTCGATTCGGCGCCGTTCCCAGCAGTTAGGCCTTTGTTACAGCACTACGTGGAAAATTTTGCGGAAGGATTTGGGCGTAAAGCCTTTTAAGATACAGCTGGTGCAAGAACTAAAGCCAGCCAACCTACCACAACGCCGAATTTTTGGTGAATGGGCTCTTGGAAAGCTGGCCGAGGATCCGCTTTTTTATCGAAAAATTGTGTTCAGCGATGAGGCTCATTTTTGGTTGAATGGGTACGTAAATAAGCATAATTGCCGCATTTGGAGTGAAGATCAGCCAGAAGCATTGCAACAGCTACCAATGCATCCCGAAAAAGCCACTGTTTGGTGCGGTTTATGGGCCGGCGGCATTATTGGGCCATATTTCTTCAAAGATGATGCGAATCGCAGCGTTACTGTCAATGGTGAACGCTACCGAGCGATGATAACAAACTTTTTTTTGCCCGAAATGGAAGTTCTTGACTTGCATGATATGTGGTTTCAACAAGACGGTGCCACATGCCACACAGCACGCGAAACAATGGCGCAATTGCGAGGCGAGTTTGGTGAACAGTTAATTTCACGTTTCGGGCCGGTCAATTGGCCGCCTAGATCGTGCGATTTGACACCATTAGATTATTTTTTGTGGGGGTATGTCAAGGCTAATGTCTATAGGGACAAGCCCGCTTCGATTGGCGCACTGGAAGCCAACATCCATGCATTTATTCGTGAGATACCGGCCGATATGTGTGAAAGAGTATGCCAAAATTGGACTCAGCGGATGGGCTACCTGAGACGCAGCCGCGGTCAACATTTGCATGAAATTATCTTTAAACATTAAATTGCAAGGTTCAAACTATCGATTCAAATAAATATTTCATTCATTTTTTTGTGTTTTTTTTTTTTTAAAGTTCTAAGCCTCTTAAAAAATCACCCGTTAATATTCTTTAAGCTGTGGGGGTATTTTTTTTTCTTTGTATGAACATCCCTTGTTTCTCTCTCCGATTGTGAATATTTAGAATGAATACTCGTATGAATTTTAAAGGGAAGTACATAATATCAAAATGAAAAAATAATATTACAGCGAATATAAGAATGTCACTTTGTTCAAAATTTTTTGAATGTCAAAGATCTGATGGGCTTGCATAAATTGGAAACACTGAGAGTCAGGATATCTGAAAAATGTTGTCTGTTGATAAATCGTTAATTTTTTCGCTAAGAATTCTGGTAAGTTAAAATATAAAATGTTTAATATAATATAATTTATTTTTAGTAATATCACCGATAATAGAGCTACATAACATATGCAGGGTGTCCCGAAGCACAACGTCAAGCGCGAACAGGGTGATTGGGTAGATTATACCTGGACTGCGGAAAATATGGCTTAGTAATAATAGCAATATTTAGAAAAGTAATGAAAATCTATACCCTGCCTAGATTATCAGGGATCGGCGATTGGCGGATCGTGGTCCAGGCCTGGACAGTGAAGGATATAAATCTGAACTGATTATTTTTTTTACTCTTAATTCAAAGAACTTCACATCGCTCTAAAAATGTTCCCATCCAATTTCAAAATCACAATCAAAATTAGGCAGCGATCTTTAACTTGTTCATGCCTATCAATTTTGAAAAACTGCGGGCCAAAAGAACGCTGCGTCTCAAAATTTCGAAATTTTTTAACTTTCGAAAGTTTAAAATAAATCTATCTAAAAAAAAATTGATATAAAAGATTTCAAAAATCAAAAAAAAAATATTTCTAGGGGTGCTCAAAAAAAGTTAAAGGTGGTCATTGATGTTCAAAAAACATCTATCGAAAACATTAATTAAACCTGTTGAAACGATTTTTGAGGAGCAGTATTATTTTGGCCCACAGTTTTTCTAGAAAACTATGGGTGGTCAAAAAAAAATGATATTTTTGCGGGCCAAGTGAACACAGCTGATACCTGATACTGAATTAAAAATGAAAAAAAGTATTTTCAAAACTGAGTGTTCCAAAAATAGGTCAACCAATTGAAACTTCGTTGTTCCTTGAGCGATTTCAACAAAATTGACACATGTAATAGCTGATATTGAATTGTAAAATAAAAAAATTATTCCCAATAGGATGTTCCAAGAATATGTCAAAAAATTGAATCTTCGTTGTTCCTTTGCACAATGAAATGAATTTCAGTGGAATTATTATATTTACATAAATTACAGATAGGAGAATTGGAAATAAAAAGGAAAACAAAAATAGAAAAAAATGTTTGGTATAAGCAAAAACGATATAGTGAAGTAATAAAAACGCCTGTTCACTATTTCGTGATTTTTCATTATTTCGAACGGGAGCCTTAAGGCTTTTGATTGTTATTTCAAGCAATATTAAATGCTTTGGAGACAATTTAAAAAAAAAAATAAATACTATGGGTATAGGTAGATATCTCTTATAGCGTAAAAGGATAGCTCACTCTTGAAAGTTTCTACTGTATTATTTCCTAGTAAATGGCAGTGAATACTAAAATAATAAAATTGATTGTTACAATTTTTTCTAATCTTTTTTTCCAAATGAAATAAACGAAGTTTTAATATGTTGACATATTTTTGGAAAATCCTATTTTTTGATTATTTTTATTCTGTATCAGGTACGAGTATTACCTGTGTTAAATTCAAGTTAAACTTTTTGAAACTTTCTCCTTTCGAAACTCTGTCTTTTGAAACTTTATTTTTCAAAACTTTGCCATTTTTTGATATTTTGTCTTGCGAAACTATGACTTTTCAATACTTTCTCCTTTCAAAACTTTGTCTTTTTGAAACTTTCCCATTTAGAAACTTTGGTTTTTCGAAACCTTATCCTTCGAAGCTTTGCCTTTCGAAATTTTGACATCAAAATGAATCACAAAATCGCAAAAATTACAGTGAAAATAGAAAATTTCTTAGTAAGTGGACCGCAATTTGTGTACACTATCAAAGGGCTTGAGCTGGTCCACCAATAAATCATTCGCTATCTTTTTAAAAGTGGTAATAAAGAGCCGGCGACTATAAGCAGTTTTCCAAAAAGAGGCCACGATTCTAGGTATATGGAGGATGCATTAGAAAAGAAATGGTAAATTCCCTTTCCCTATTCCCTTGGCATAAGCCAGTAAGAAGTAATCTGTCGAAGTGTTCTTGTGAGTATGCTGGTGCTGGACACTTAAGCATTTAGAATTTATTTCCAGACTCTGATGTCGTTTACCGCACTTGAAAGTAATTGCCGACCCCTGCCTCAGGCCAAATTTTTTGGTTCTATTACTAAACCAAGTGAGATGGAATTCTTTTTTCTTATTTTTCCCATCAGTACAGGTATGTGGTATAACGTATAACTTACCCTATCACCTTTTTCCCGCTTGACGTTGAGTTTTGGGACACCCCTTATAGACATCGCATCTCAAGTACAAATAAAAATTCCCATTTTTTCAATAACTTGTGTTTGCAAGTACCTAAAGCTCTTTTTCTTCTTCTTAAAATATCCAGTCATTTCATTGAACTTCTCATGACTTGTAGCTAAGTCTATGTGTCTAAATCTACCTTTTTTTTATGGAGTATATAGCGCAAACAATATTGATAAACCAACGTCGTAGCTTTATGTTATGAATTAAAAAGTAATAATTTTTCTGTGGACTATGCTAACCACCATTTTATTCTTCAATGCCCGAGGCGTACCTCTCTTCCTACATTCTAGTCCTTTTTATGTTTTTTTTTTAAGATATATTTGTGATCCTGATGCCATCAGAATTTTTCAATAAATCTACCTCTTTTTACTTCAGCTCTAAAATATTTGTCATTTCGAAAGTTTATGAAGTGTGTTTCATTGGTAAATAATTTTTGAGTCCAAAAATAACTTGACGGGGTTCGTATGAAATTTTTAAATATTGTTCTTACTATAGGTATCAGCATGAAAGTACAAAAAACTAGTTAAAGTTAATTTTGAATATCATCATAACCATTTTTGATTCAAAATATTCGAGTTTTGAAGTATTGATTTTTTTTGTTTGCAACGATTTGTCTTTGTTATAGTTAGGTGAGAAATAATATCTACTCCAACGCCACAGTGTACCGTTTTAATAGAGTGCTCAGATTTTTTAATATTTGCATGTACTCATTATTTTATACTTGTTCTTTTACAAACAAGAAAAGCAAGTATCAAGAAGTATTTTTTAAAGTGCTTTATTTTAAGAACATTTTCTATGGGTACCGTGATACTGCCCCTGATAAGTACTATTTCAAGTACTTGTAAAGTATAATATCATTTCAAATAGGTACTTTAACTTATGTATATACTTGAAAACGTACTTGGCAGTATAAAAGCACCAAGTTAGTGTACTAAGAACTAAATACACAAACATTTAAAGATCTCTGGGAATGGTTGTTTAAAAAAATATTTTCTTATATTTATAAAAGTCTTAAAACATTTTTATAGAGAGTTTTTGGTACGCATGTAAAAATAATTAAAAAAAAGGTCTTCGTTTTTGAGATATCGAACTCCCACAAAAATTAAAATTTAAAACTTTTTTTAAATTAAAAAAAAATATGCATATAAAAGTGCAGATAAGATTTTGGGAATGTTTGAAATGGAACAACACTTGGGGTTGTAGAAAAATATTTCCTACGTAAAAGTTGGCAGTCCTTGATAAGATTTGTTCATAATTTCATCTTTTTTCATATTATTTTGTATTATTGGGAGCAAGTAAAAGGCAGTTTTGTGACATAAATTTGGATAGTTTTTTTAAGTCCAGCATAAACGAATAACTATCTATGTAGGTACCTATTTGTATTTTGAGTGAAATAAATTAATTTTGAATTTTATTTTTCTTAAATAATTTTTTTAAACCAGCGTTAAGTTGTATTTATAGCTCAGGCAGAGTGTAATGTTTTTGAGAATTATTTTTCACTGCTCTGAGAAAAATTCAATCTTGTTACAGCAAACACATATGTAAGAAAATCATCACATCACTCACATCACAAAATCATTTCAATCTTTCAACCCATATATGCATGTAAACATTACATTTTAACTTTTATTCAACTTGACATATAAAAGGCAATACTTTTCCAACACATCCCTGAACTTATTACAAAGCTAACTGCAGTTTGGAAGTTGTTTTATTTGTTTGTTTTTGATTATAATCAACTATGTAATATAGACAAAAAATAGTGCAAAAGGGCAAACAAGTGAAGCAAAATTATCTAAGGAAGGGAATCATCACTGGCGCAGTAACGCCAATTCAAACTAGTGCCATTTGAAACCATTTAATTTCCAATTTTTTCCAAATATAAATTTTTTTTCTCAATAACAGCTGATCTTTGACAATTTTAATGCCACAGATATACCAACTATGAGATTTTAACTAGGAGTGGATATAAAAGTGAATATGTGTTTTATTCGGACTTGCATTGCTGTGCTGGCCTTAAGTTTTTGAGATAACAAATTTTGAAACAAATAAAATTTCATACTTTTTTTTAAAAATTTAAGAAACTTTTTTTTGGAAATATTGATATCCAGTAATATTCAATCTTGTTTAGAATTTGCATAAGACAATAATCTAAATCCGTTCAGCTGATAGTTAGACACTTAAAAAAATTAAAAATCGTAGGAGCCGTTTTTAAGAAAAACTAATATTTTCTTTGATGATTTTTTTTAACATTTGCATGGAAAGTACCGTTATTTTTTCATTAAAATTAATTTTTTTCTAAAAATATTCTTAAGAATGTTAAAGACCTTTAAGTACATATATGTAGGTATGAAGTTTCAAAAGGAGTGACCATGTGATTTTCAAAAACAATTTTTTTTATTTTTGTATCCAAAAATAGTACTTGGAAAAAGTTTGGTTAAAAAATTATTTTTTTTTATATATTTTAGAAGCTTACACAAAAAATAAATGAAATCAGAAATACCGTTTTGAAGAAAATTGAAAATAAAGCGAATGGTTCTTGGGGAGGTACCTTTAATAACCTTTTTTTTGAAAAATTATTTCGTATCCAAAGGCTGTAGGCTATACAAAATTATTTAATTTATCAAGCAAAGTTGTTTAGCCATTTTTGTGAAAAATAAGATTTTCTCAAACAGTTTAAAAAAATGTATGGCAGATATCGTTATTTTTGGTTCTAAGAATTTTTTTTTAAAACATGTGTGGGAATAATCCACCAAAAATCACTGTGTACCTCGTTTGAAGAAAATCGATCTATCTGTGAAGGCTGTAGCTGAATTGATAGACAGAATGGTGAGACCGCCTTTTTTCGTCTTCCCTATTATCGTTATTTCAAGTCTGATAACTCGATTTCAATTTTTGTACGAATGTATAACTTGCCACTGTTTATAATATTTTTTATATTATTTATAAAAGCTTGCAGTTTTTAAGGTCCCTCTACAGGCTTTTCCCATATTGATCTTAGATAAACAGATGATAGAATTCTGCTAAGGATTGATGGTCTCACATGTCAAAATGCCATTTAATTATTTTTGTTTATTGTGTTAAAAAACAATCCTGATATTGATTTGTATCTGTAGTCAAACTAAGAAGACTGCGTGCATAACACTCATTACTACAGCCTATAATAAACACTTATACATAAATCGTGTGCAAATGAACAAATAATAATAGCATATGACATAAATGACATAAATGATTGCATATCCGATAAATTTCAAACATTAATCGCTTAGTGGAATGTAAATATTTGAATTAAATACTGTGCATGTATATGAAGTAGGACAGGATATTTTGGAAATCTACGCACAAATTTATTTATGTGAAAGTTGATTTGAGAATTTGCAAACAAAGCTAAAACAGATTAATTTTAAATTAAATCAAATAAGCTAGGTAATAAAATAAAGTATGTGTTGTCCCGTGGCATGATGGTTAGTGCGTTGGACTGTCATGCCGAAGGTCTGGGTTTGATTCCCAGCCAAAAAAAAATGGTTTTCCTGAGCTACTGCCTCTTGCGAAGAAACGCTTCTCATCAAACTGTTCGGACTCGGCAAAAAATTGTAGGTCTTCTCAATTCCTGCCAATAATACGCACACAGGAATGGTTGAGAATTGTAAGTCACTAGGCCCTGGTTCTCCAAGAGCTGTTGAGCCACCAAATTTATTATATGGAATAAAAAGGATAAAATAGGTAACATTCAAATGCCTTACACTTCAATTTAAGATATTTCATGACACTTCCTTAAATTTATTGAATTGAAAGGCTGCAAAATCTATCCAATTTTATTTTTAATTTTGTGAAATATTTTACAATTAAGAACCTACCTACGGAAAAAAAAATTCCCAAGGAAATTATAAATTTATCTTAATGAGTTCAAAATTAAGTCCTTCAGAATATATATGTACCAAAATTTTAAATATTCATTTTCAAATATTTGCCTCTTATTTCCAATTATATCAATTTATTTTAATGAAGGTGCAATCACTATGTAATTTATTTTTTCTCACCATCGTCATCATGACTGCCAACGTTTTTATTTGTTCAAATCAAAAGAAAACTTTAACTTCAGAACACGAAAAAAAAAAATTAAAATTAAACTTCAACATTGAGCGCAACGCTCATTAAGTGTTGATAAACTTTTTTTTTTCTTGGAATATTCAAAAAAGAGGAACACATTTTAAATTAACTTGCCATCGGCGAATTTCACAGTTGAAAAATACACTTCTAACCCATTTTTTGTTATAATAAACTTTCACTTCGTCCTTGTGCTGCTCATGGGATGTCCAGAATTTCTAATTTATTTTCCCATTAAAATACAAAAAAAAAAAACTATATTCCTACGAGTTGAAAAGCAAAACAAAAAAAAAAGCTCGTTCCCAGAGGAACGGGTTTTACTTTCTGTAAAGGTACTCTAAGGGCAAGTTATGGATTTGTAAATTAACAAATCAAAGTCTCCAATCTCAGATGTGCTCAACAACCTCAGGTAATTTTTTAACGTACAGATACGTTTATAGTTGTTTTCTATGCAATAAGCAATTTTTTCTCCCAGACAGGGTAATTGTGGATAACATGTGACTTACAACATAAATGCAAAAAAAAAATTAGCACAAAAGAGGGAGGTTAATTTCCCTTCACTTACATAGGCGAAAAAATTTTCTATAGATGAGGAACAAATATTTTTGAAAGCAAGATTTTTTTTTTAAGTCGAACGCAGGAAACCAGATGCTATTTAGTGCTTGAGTGTTTGAGAAAATATATGATCACCAAAACACTTGTTTTCTTTGAATGAATTTTTTTTTGTAAACAAAATTGTTTTCAGCAAGTTCATAAAACTTCGTCTCTCACCATTATTTTTTTTTTTACAACACAAAGTCAATGTTTTTGGGGGTTCGTTTTTGTGACGCAGAAATATTATTCATTTTTATTATTATTTCCACATGAAACGTTGACACAATAATTCCGCGCGAAAGTTAGTTAATAAAGAAAAAAAGAAAGAATATTTTTGTGTTATTCACATTTGAAATAAAAGTTTTCGTTTTTAATTTAGAAATCACCCCTTTAGGCATAATTTTGTTTTATATGCAAAAATATATACCAAAAAAAATAAAAAGCAGAAGAGAAAATCATATATTACTTTGGATATAACATTTTCATGCTTGAGGGATACATTTACCATGTGAATCCACACACCTAACATGTACAACATAATATTTCATAATGTGTGGATTTAGTGAGTAGCGGGTGAATCCTTGAGAGCAATAAGAAAAACGTGATTTGATATTTTATGTTTGTTGATTAGTACGTAACCTAAATTATTTGTACTAGATTGTTCATATTTAGGAGTAAGTTCTGAATGTTTTTTTAATGACTAAGAATAATGTTGGTTTTTCTTGAAGAACTAAGCAAGGAAGATAACAGCATGTTGTATAGAGAAAACATTCCACGAAAGTAATCTTAGCTTATTAAACATAAATTTCCCGAGTTAGTGAGCATTTTCTAATTGGAATTGTTTTGTCACCTCCAGCGATCTATATAATAGTTAATTATTACCATTTGTCTATGTATGTGACTCTAAACCTTGGCACAACATATTTGGAATATTCGAAACAAAATATGCCATCTACACAAAAGGTCAGTGATTGGTCATAAAAGGTCAACAAGTCTTAGTAATTTGCAGCAAAAAAGTTCTTATATCTGCAAACGTAAACAAAGTGTAATATTTATTTGAGGAAAAATCGAAACGAAGGTTTGTTAATTAAGCATTCGCTAATCATAGACAACCAAGACACTCAATGATTTACCGAATCTATGGATAATTTATATTTATCATAGTGCTTAAGAACTATACTCACTTTACACATCATGAACTAACTAAAAGAATTTTTCACATAATTCGGATCAAGTCAGAATAAAAGTGTAATTAATTTTGTATTAACCACCCAGTGGCGTATACCAGTTTCACTCCTTGGGGAATTTGTCATACCAACAAAAAAGATTATCCAAATCAGTATTAACCTTCCGATGACAACACTTTTAAAATCACATACACAACAACAGGGGTGATGGAATATCCCAGCTTTAATTTAATGCACAAATAATAATTTTAAGAATGGATACAAATATTTATTGAAATATAACACTTCATAGACTTTAACAAAAACAGAAAACATGAAATAAAAAAATATTTCTTTGAAGTAAAAAGGACTAAAGGTTGATGCATATATTTTTCATGATATGTTCAGGACATTCAGCACAAATGCATTTCATATATTAAAACTTGACTTTTTGACATTAATTACGTGGGCTACTTACCTCGATTAATTTTATAATTTAGGAGGTCTCTTAGCTTCCCTTTATAAGACTCTAGTAGGTAACTTCGTACAAACCCACATGCATAAAAGACAACATGGGGATCCCAGTACCCCATACTGTATTCAACCGTATTGAAAAACCACAGTCATCTGCTGAAAATTTTCACCATCAAATGACACCTGACATTAACGACGAATACCTTGAATGGTAGAGAGATCAAAACCAAAATTCCAGTTTAAAGAAAACTGGCTGGGATAATGTAACACCCTTGTTGTATTCCGAAGGTAAATAAATAGAGTCTTTTCTCTTTCAATTTGGGACTTTTCTTATAATTCTACTGTTTCCATAAATATTACCAATTTTTTTTTTAAGATTTTTAAGGGTTGAGGTCAAAATTTTGGTAAGTTCCAAATTCTTTTCGCAAAATTTTACTATCGAAAATCTTGAATTTTGATTTTTCAAATCCTGTTTACATAATTCTGAAAATAATTAAATCAATTACCTTATAAATTCTGTTTTTTAAATTCCAGTTTTTATAACCCCACGCGTCTTAAAACTAAGAGATGAAATATTAATTTTTGTTAACCGAGTTAAAATATTATTTTTGTTTGTTTATTTTACTTGAGAAAAAAGGAAATAAACAGCATTCCATTTTTTATAATTTTAAATTACAAAATCTGGAAAGATTGAATTTTAAAAAGCAAAATTTTAACAGAAAGAACTAAAAAAGCACAATTTTAGAGACACTATATACAGGATGACAGGTATAATGTAGGTACATCAAAATGCTAGAGCAAATATTGATTGTGTTAAGACACGACAAGACAAAAATTGATGACCGATCTATTTTCCCCCGCTAAGGCGGGAGGTACAATTTTCTAAAAAAAATAGACTTCAAACAACGTTAAAGTTAACAACGCCAGAAATCTCTGCATTTATTTTTATTTTAAATAAAATTATGTTAGTGAACAGTTTTTGAAAAATCAGTTTTTAAACTCAAAATTTTGATTTTTTTTTTTAAATTTCAAACTAATCTTGTTTTAAAAATTCAATGCTCTTATTAATTTTCAAAAAAAAAAAAAAATAGAAAACTGTATCTTAGTTTTTGAGGAATTCAAAAAAAAAAAAATTTAATTTTTCCAAGAAAAACACTTTTTTTTTGGTTTTCACAAGTTTGATCTGTTCAGGTCAAATAATAAATAAGCGGATTATTCCTGCATTACTAGATTTCATCTTATCATCTTATTTATTGAAGCATTTGTTCAATTTAACAAAATTGACCTACCTGCTAATCAAATAAAAATAAATATATTTTTCCGAACGACAAATAAGTACCAAAAGACATTCTGTTCAAAACTCATTTCTGAATTGCTTGTAAAATTTTCACACAAAACGATGACAACCTACTCTCAGGAAGAATTGTTTATTGCTATGGTCAAGCAGATGGTTCCATAGTCGGGAATCATTGATATTGTACGCTAGGAGGTTCCCCAATAGCAGAGTTGGGAAATAATGATTACTTTTTGTAATTTATTTCAACTTTCATTTCAATTACATGTAATTGGTAATTGAACTTTTTCAATTACAATTACACATAATTGCAATTGAAGAAAAATGAATTTCAATTACTTGTAATTGTCATTGAACAAATTCACCTACAAATTACATGTAATAGAAAATATCAATGGGTTTTCGCAAGTAATTGAAGGAAACTCAGTTTTAATTACATTTAGGGTAATTGATTACTTGGATTGTATTTCATTACATATTTTTATTAATCAAACATAATATTAATAATAATAAGTAAATAAAAGGAATTCTTACTACCAAACTAATACAATATATTAATTTTGAAGACTTTAAAATGCAAAAAAATTAGTTAAAACATTCTAATCTGAGGAGTTAGAGCAAAGAAACATACAAAAGCAAGTCACACTAAAATGACTTCTTTGTTGAGTTGCTAGCTCTCGTACTATGTGCAATTCCAAGTAAAATGTAATTGGCAAAAACAGTTAATTAACTACATTTTGTGTAATGATCACTGAAAAAAGTAATCATTACAGATTTTTTGATGATTTCTTTTGTTTTCAACTACATTAATGTAATTGAATTACAAGTAATTGACACTTTTCAATTACATGCAATTAGTAATTGAATTTCTTCGATTACATTTAAGAGAAATTGAAAAAAGTGGTCGGAGATTTCTATTACAAGTAATTGAAATTGAACTTTTTTTTATCATTACTTCCCAACCCTGCCCAATAGGCTATATGTAGGTCCGTCAAGATAGCACCGCCACAAACGAAATTCCAAAATCTAATGATGCAATAGTTAGGTGCTAGTTAGGTGCTAATTAAGTGCTGCAATCTTAGCTGAGCACTTAATTCCCTTCCCCCTCAAACCTGTGGCGGTGCTAACTTGACGTCAAGATAGCACCGCCACAAAAGAAATCCAAAAATCTAATTATGCAGAAGTTACCTCCTACTTAAGTGCTAATTAAGTGCTGCAATCTTAATCTCGAAATGCATCTCAAAAGTGCATTTCAAAATCCGAAAATGCCTAAAAATTATTTTACATTAAAAATTCTGGGCTCAAATTAAAGGTCCCTCCAAATGCTTTTCAAAAAAGTGCATATCAACTTTTTACCCCCACTCTTTCACTCCCAAACAGGCTTGTGGAAGCTTGTGGAACTTGTGGAACTTGTGGCGGTGCTATCTTGACGTCAAGATAGCACCGCCACAAAGAATTTCAAAAATCTAATGATGCAGAAATAACGTCCTAATTAGGTGCTAATTAAGTGCTGTAATATCAACGCAGCACTTAATTCGAGTGACCTTGAAATGCACCTTAACAGTTTAGCCAAATAACCTAAATCACTTAAAAAAGACCCCACTAAAAAAAAAAAAATGCCATGCTCAAGGACTTTCCGAGTTCTTTTCAAAAAGGTACAACTTGAATTTTTATTCCCACCCCTTCATGGTCAAACAGGCCTGTGGACCTTGTGTGGAACTTGTGCTGTTATGGGGTAGGCGTCAAGATAGCATCGCCACAAACGAAATTCAAAAACCTGATGATGCAATAGTTAGGTGCTAATTAGGTGCTAATTAAGTGCTGCAATATAAACGCAGCACTTAATTCGCATGACCTTGAAATCAGATGCACAAATGTCAATAAAATTGTAGACTTTTTAAATACCACCTTTACCAAAAAAGTTGAAACACCAAAATTAAAGTGCTGTCCAGTAGGTTGCAAAAAGTCATATTTCATTTTTCTAGCTCAACCCATTCGCCCTTAAAGGGCCAAATAACATTTTTGAAGAATGCACTTTCGTCAAGATAGCACCGCCACAAACGAAATTTAAAAATCTGATGATGCAATTGTTAGGTGCTAATTAGGTGCTAATTAAGTGCTGCAATATAAACGCAGCACTTAATTCGCATGACCTTGAAATCAGATGCACAAATGTCAACAAAATTGTAGACTTTTTACCTACCACCTTTATTCAAAAAGTTAAAATGCCAGAATTAAAGTGCTGTCGAGTAGGTTGCAAAAAGTCATATTTCATTTTTCTACCTCAACCCATTCGCCCTTTAAGGGCCAAATAACATTTTTGAAGAATGCACTTTTGTAAAGATTGCGCTACCACAAACGAAATTTGAAAATCTAGTGATGCAGAAATTACGTCCTTCCTAGGAACTAATTAAGTGCTGTAATACCAACGGAGCACTTAATTCGGATGACCTTGAAATCGGATGCAATAACTGCATGCAAGTTGAAGACTTTTAACAGACTGCATCTATCCAAAAAGTCGAAACACCACAATTAAAGTGCTGTCAGGTAGGTTCCAAAAAGTCATATTTCATTTTTCTACCTCAACCCATTCGCCCTTTAAGGGCCAAATAACATTTTTGATGAATGCACTTTTGTTAAGATTGCGCTACCACAAACGAAATTTGAAAATCTAGTGATGCAGAAATTACGTCCTTCCTAGGAACTAATTAAGTGCTGTAATACCAACGGAGCACTTAATTCGGATGACCTTGAAATCGGATGCAATAACTGCATGCAAGTTGAAGACTTTTAACAGACTGCATCTATCCAAAAAGTCGAAACACCACAATTAAAGTGCTGTCAGGTAGGTTCCAAAAAGTCATATTTCATTTTTCTACCTCAACCCATTCGCCCTTTAAGGGCCAAATAGCATTTTTGAAGAATGCACTTTTGTAAAGATTGCGCTACCACAAACGAAATTTGAAAATCTAGTGATGCAGAAATTACGTCCTTCCTAGGAACTAATTAAGTGCTGTAATACCAACGGAGCACTTAATTCGGATGACCTTGAAATCGGATGCAATAACTGCATGCAAGTTGAAGACTTTTAACAGACTGCATCTATCCAAAAAGTCGAAACACCACAATTAAAGTGCTGTCAGGTAGGTTCCAAAAAGTCATATTTCATTTTTCTACCTCAACCCATTCGCCCTTTAAGGGCCAAATAACATTTTTGATGAATGCACTTTTGTAAAGATTGCGCTACCACAAACGAAATTTGAAAATCTAGTGATGCAGAAATTACGTCCTTCCTAGGAACTAATTAAGTGCTGTAATACCAACGGAGCACTTAATTCGGATGACCTTGAAATCGGATGCAATAACTGCATGCAAGTTGAAGACTTTTAACAGACTGCATCTATCCAAAAAGTCGAAACACCACAATTAAAGTGCTGTCAGGTAGGTTCCAAAAAGTCATATTTCATTTTTCTACCTCAACCCATTCGCCCTTTAAGGGCCAAATAACATTTTTGAAGAATGCACTTTTGTAAAGATTGCGCTACCACAAACGAAATTTGAAAATCTAGTGATGCAGAAATTACGTCCTTCCTAGGAACTAATTAAGTGCTGTAATACCAACGGAGCACTTAATTCGGATGACCTTGAAATCGGATGCAATAACTGCATGCAAGTTGAAGACTTTTAACAGACTGCATCTATCCAAAAAGTCGAAACACCACAATTAAAGTGCTGTCAGGTAGGTTCCAAAAAGTCATATTTCATTTTTCTACCTCAACCCATTCGCCCTTTAAGGGCCAAATAGCATTTTTGAAGAATGCACTTTTGTAAAGATTGCGCTACCACAAACGAAATTTGAAAATCTAGTGATGCAGAAATTACGTCCTTCCTAGGAACTAATTAAGTGCTGTAATACCAACGGAGCACTTAATTCGGATGACCTTGAAATCGGATGCAATAACTGCATGCAAGTTGAAGACTTTTAACAGACTGCATCTATCCAAAAAGTCGAAACACCACAATTAAAGTGCTGTCAGGTAGGTTCCAAAAAGTCATATTTCATTTTTCTACCTCAACCCATTCGCCCTTTAAGGGCCAAATAACATTTTTGATGAATGCACTTTTGTTAAGATTGCAATACTACAAACTAAATTCGAAAATTTTATTATGCCCTAATTTCGTACTTCTTTCCTTCCTTCCTTCATTCCTCAGGATCAAGTATTTATCTCGAGAAACGGAGAAAGGTAGCCAGGTTATAGTAGGTAGTTAGGAACCAGATGTAAGTGTCCGAAATTCTAAAAAGCGTTTGATGAAAAAACATAAGAACTTATAAATACATAATATATAGTTACATTACATTTGTTGTATTTTTTTTTTTTATTTCATGGTTCTTTCTGGAATTTCATTAAAGGTAAGAAACATTGTAAGGAATGTAACTACAATATATGTATGTAGATACTAATGAACTCAGATAGAGATTCTTCCTAAAAATATGCAAGTTTTTTCGGTAACTATTATTCTCTGACGTGAATATATATTGCATGTATATAAATATATGTATATAAATCTATGCAAATTCAAACATACACATACCTACATAAAAAATAACAAATTATCCTAGCCTGTGAATGTTTGCCATTTTGTTTCATTTAACTAAACTTTTTTCGATTCGTTTCGTGGATTTTTTTGCCAAGCTGGAAATAACACGTTAGGAAAATATTTCATTCCACATTAAATATGGAATAAATAAATATCCGAGCTGGTTTGAACCCCTCATCAAAGGCTGAACAAAAAAAAAACTGCCAGACTTTTGTATTTTATACCACAATTCATACACCTACAACCCCTCATACTCATATTTTGGTTATACATCCACTCCCAAAATCTGCTGTCGGCTCTTATGGTCTAATAAGGCTATACGGTTATAGTGGATGGGTGTTATGATGGATGTATATTCAAACGAGCATTGTCTGACAAAGGTGCATTTCGAAAACTAAACAAATCTATAAGTTTTAATTATAGTGGGTCTCAAAATAGATGAGTTTTGTTCGTCAGATACGCCACAAGTTCGTCAGGAGCAGAACAGTTTCATCCTTTAAGCTGTTTTCATTTTGTTAAAGCACTCGTCAGAGCCTTTTGGCGGACAGTCACAAATTATGTTGATAATTTGACAGCTCTTATATAAAAAAAGCTTTCTATCATTTTTTTCATTTCAACATACATATGTGTGGGTAGTATCATTTTAAAAATATTTAGCTCGGAAGTATCCCGCAAAAACGGCTCCACAACTTTTTTTTTTTATAAAAATCAATAGTCATGCCTTAGTCTTACAAAGGCTGAAAAACGGCTGGGCCGATTTGGATGATTATTTTCATAAGATCCTTGGTAGCCAGTTGGTGTTTGTGTGAAGTTTTGTCCAAATAGGTTTGGCGGTTTGCCAGCAAAGGGTAGCAATAGGGTAGGGTACCTAATTTCTTTGCTCATCTCATTGTCCATCTCAAAACCACGAGTGTAATTTTGGAAATTATCTATGTTTGCAAAGTTAAAGCTAAAAATGGTTGTTATCCTACTTCAATCACATACTAAGACTGGCAGCATATTTTAGGATTGAACACATAACCAAAAAATGAGTATGAGGGTCTGTAGGTACAGGCATTTGAATATCTAATTCTAAAGGCTGGCAAGATTTTTTTGGCACCCGCGGTAAGGACGAGGGGTTGAAAACAGCGGTTTAAATTAATAATAAATTAATAATTAAAGTCTGTTGACTTAAATAAAATGACAGGGCATCTTTTCTTATTTTTAATAAATTAATTGATATGGATGTGGCCCCAATACAATAGTCTCAAAACCGCTATTTTCAACTCCTCACCCTTACCACAGGCCCCAAAAAAATCCTGCCAGACTTTTGAATTTGAAGTCAAGATGAATGCACCTACAGACCCTCATACTCATTTTTTGATTAAGTGTTCAACCCAAAAATATGCCGCCAGTTCTTAGTTTATCATGATTCGGATCATTGTTGAAAGGTCTTTTTTACGGACGACGACACCAATATAATTTTTGTTTACTTTTCAAACAAAAAAAATTATCGAGATATTAAGATTTAAGTCAGAAAATTTAGTGTGTTATTTTCATGTTTTCAATATTTACTTCAAAAAAGTGATGGTTGAGCATATTAAAATGTTTGGTTGTGCAAATTCAACTTTTATTACCTACAACTTTATTCATTATTATTTTTAGATTTTTCAATATTAATTTAAAAAAAGGTGGGGATGAGCAAATTATAATTTTATACACGCAAATTATCATTGATGTGCAATTTCAATTAAAAAATGGACAAGTTTTCAAATTTTAATTCGATTTTATACTACCATTTCCCACCTTCACGATAGAGGAGCACCAACAAAAAACCAACAAACAAAAACAAGAAATTCTCATCTCATGTTTTGTAAAGAAAATAATTTAGTCATAAAAGACAGAACGTAGGGAAAAAACTTTTATAAGAAAAAATCTAAAACCAAAAGTAAACAAAATCCATTTGTTTGTTGTTATTCTTGACAGAACACAGAACACTGACAACTATGTTCAAACATGTTTTTTTATTTTCTGATTTCATTAATCTTTAAGGCCAACGAAATACCAACTAGGGCCAGGGGCCCAAAAAAGTTAAAAATGATGTTTCCAAGAATTTGGCAAATAATTTTAGGAAATATACCAATTAAAAAATTAAATAAGGGAAGATACCTAACGTAAAATAAAAATAAAAATCAGTTTAATTAAATTTTCAATTTGTTTTATTAGTTTTGAGTCCCAACAAATTTTTCAAAAATTATCAACTTGATTTGACTATAAAGGGTGATTTTTTTGAGGTTAGGATTTTCATGCATTAGTATTTGACAGATCACGCGGGATTTCAGACATGGTGTCAAAGAGAAAGATGCTCAGTATGCTTTGACATTTCATCATGAATAGACTTACTAACGAGCAACGCTTGCAAATCATTGAATTTTATTACCAAAATCAGTGTTCGGTTCGAAATGTGTTTCGCGCTTTACGTCCGATTTATGGTCTACATAATCGACCAAGTGAGCAAACAATTAATGCGATTGTGACCAAGTTTCGCACTCAGTTTACTTTATTGGACATTAAACCAACCACACGAATGCGTACAGTGCGTACAGAAGAGAATATTGCGTCTGTTTCTGAGAGTGTTGCTGAAGACCGTGAAATGTCGATTCGTCGCCGTTCGCAGCAATTGGGTTTGTGTTATTCGACCACATGGAAGATTTTACGCAAAGATCTTGGTGTAAAACCGTATAAAATACAGCTCGTGCAAGAACTGAAGCCGAACGATCTGCCACAACGTCGAATTTTCAGTGAATGGGCCCTAGAAAAGTTGGCAGAAAATCCGCTTTTTTATCGACAAATTTTGTTCAGCGATGAGGCTCATTTCTGGTTGAATGGCTACGTAAATAAGCAAAATTGCCGCATTTGGAGTGAAGAGCAACCAGAAGCCGTTCAAGAACTGCCCATGCATCCCGAAAAATGCACTGTTTGGTGTGGTTTGTACGCTGGTGGAATCATTGGACCGTATTTTTTCAAAGATGCTGTTGGACGCAACGTTACGGTGAATGGCGATCGCTATCGTTCAATGCTAACAAACTTGTTGTTTGTTGCCAAAAATGGAAGAACTGGTTGATATGTGGTTTCAACAAGATGGCGCTACATGCCACACAGCTCGCGATTCTATGGCCATTTTGAGGGAAAACTTCGGAGAACAATTCATCTCAAGGAATGAACCGGTAAATTGGCCACCAAGATCATGTGATTTGACGCCTTTAGACTATTTTTTGTGGGGCTACGTCAAGTCTAAAGTCTACACAAATAAGCCAGCAACTATTCCAGCTTTGGAAGACAACATTTCCGAAGAAATTCGGGCTATTCCGGCCGAAATGCTCGAAAAAGTTACCCAAAATTGGACTTTCCGAATGGACCACCTAAGACGCAGCCGCGGTCAACATTTAAATGAAATTATCTTCAAAAAGTAAATGTCATGGACCAATCTAACGTTTCAAATAAAGAATCGATGAGATTTTGCAAATTTTATGCGTTTTTTTTTTTTAAAAAAGTTCTCAAGCTCTTAAAAAATCACCCTTTACATATAATAGAGCCATAACAGAGTATTATTAGTACTTCCATTGTATTTGATAGCTATTTAAATCTCTTATTAACATTAAATACTTATTGACACAAATATTAAATTTTTCATCGAATAATAATTTATTAATAACGAACAAAACCAATAAATAATGTTCATGAAATTATTAGTAAAACGATTAAAAGATTACAAATTTGGAAGAGCAACTAAATTAATAAGTATTTAGAACATTGTTAACTAGTATCATGTAAAGCCCGTAATTAAAGGTTGTTTAAAATTTTTCGCCGTTATTTTCTACTCCCCGTCTTAACCTTAATATGAATAAAACTTTTTTGTTCGAAATTGAATATTTTTTTCAATTTGAAGTGTAGACTTTTCCGCTAGTATGCTTACTTTCACAATATTTAATGTGAGCTTCTTTAAGACTTTCATAACAAACTCCATAAAGGTACATTTGGAGTGAAAAATTTCGCCTTTTCACTCTATGGAGTCTTATGCAATGATTATATACGTAGCTTGAATGAAAACGAAAAACATCTATGGAGGAATATAGATGCGAAATTTTTAGTTTTGCACACAGCAAAAATATGAAAACTCTACCCACATACATACATAGGTATACCTATATTTCTGTAATAAAAAAAAACATTTAGTCTCAAATGTCAAAATATTTTTAAGATTCCTTTAAATAACCTTTCAACGTGGCGAATGCCATTTTAGTTAAGATGCATTTAAGAAACGTTGCTTTAAAGTGAAAATTGATTTAGCCTTTAAGAGTAATTAAGGGGCATTTTAAAGTTAAGAAGCCTTTAAATTTTCTTAATAAATACGGCTGATTGTACCTAAGAGTTTTGGAAGATTGTTCAAATTATACAAATCATTTAGGTACAAATTTCAAGAAAATCCAAAAAGGGGTTCTATGGAAGGAACCCATTTTAAACAGCTGAAAAAATAGAAAGGCATATACTGTTAGTTTTGGTTCTCAACTAAGGACTTCAAAAATTAGGTCACTGTTAGTTAAAGGTCGAATCGAATCATGAACCTATCATAAATCACATTGCAAAAAATTGCACCACTATTAAAGCGTATACAAAAGTGTAATTAGACAGTCGTATGGACGAGAGCGTTTACAGCTATAAGAAATCATATTGGAGGCAAAATGTGACTTAAGTGGTTTTTTAAATGACCGATTCAATTAATTAATTTAAGTTTTATTTTTTCAATTTCTCTGTCATCTTTTCTACCCATTTGTTAATTGTTCTATCTAATGTTAAATTCCTTACAACTAAAAAATCGATTTTTTTCTATAAAAAAAAATCACTAAGAAAGATTTTACAACGATTACACATAAGCAATATAGCGAGATTACATATTATTGTTCTAGAGTTTAAATTTATTTGTCATTGACTTATTGTGCATAGCAGACGCTTGATATAGTGAAGCAATAAAACCAGGAATGTTCTATTTCGATTTGATTGGTTTGGACAGTGAATTTTTTGCAAATCTTTATTTTTGACAGAAAATTTCGTATTTGTGTCTTCAGACATTATAAACTTGATTCTTCTTGTCTATGAAATATAATCGCACTGGTGTGCAGTGTACCCGGTCATAAATTCTTTCCGACAAATAATAATAAAATCAATCCAAGGACAAATGCTTCTAAAAACTTTTTACCTTTTTCGAATAATTTCTTCTTAAATCTTAGGATACAAAATCTAAAGAGGTGTTGAAGTTTCCTTTGAAAGTCTTTTAGTTGAACGCAACTTTTATGAAGTGGGAAAAGAAATACCAAAAAAGCCTCTTCAAATCGTCGACCTGGCAAATTTTCTTCACTTCCCTTTCTTCGTGCTTGTCTTGCCTAAATCCTTAAAGTTTCTAGAAACACAATTTTTTTGTGTTAAATGGGGCTAACATTACACTGAACTGCATTTTTGAACAATTTTCTGAATAATTGATTTCAGGTTTTGCATCGGTACCTCAGAATTATCAAGGACGTAATTTTATTTTTAATTTCGTCAAATTGCTTATCGATATGAACAACAAAAAATAATCGTTTGTAGGTACCGACCATTATTTTCTGAACCAGGGAACGCCTACTTCTTGTTTCGATTCCTGAAAATTCCACGGCTGCCAAAATTTCAAAGTCAACTATATTATATAATAATTATACATACCTATACGGTTTTCTTTGCAGTTTAGGATTCGGATGCCTAAATGCAGAAAAAAAAACTTGAACAGAGATTTGTTAGATATTGTGTATATGTACATACATACTTTCAGTTGTACTTTGATGAAATTTATGTAGTATACTTTGTAGTTTTTGAGACGTAAGAAATAACTCCCAAGAAATGAATTTTTTTTCAATTTTCCATAATAACTCCCAAGAAATGAATTTTTACAATTTTCCATGTTGAGTCACGAAATTTTAGTTGCAAGCATCAGATTCAGTTATAGCTACGTATCATTAAAACTCATCATTGAAAATTTTAATGTTTGGACTCTGAGACGTTAAGAAAGCAATTTATTTTGATGAGCGAATGTATAAAGTTTAAGGGGTTGGAGTCGAAATTCTGATGGGGTTAAAATTCTTTTTGTTAAATTTTGGTTTCATAATTCTACTTTTCAAAATTCTGCTTACAAAATTCTGTTCGTCAAAGTTCTGCATTTCAAAATTCTGTTTAAAAAAAATTCTGCCAATAATAAAGAGAAAGTTTGGAGAATACTTAAAAGAGTGCGCTTTTTAACATTTTCCAATTGTTCTTTTCATTGTTGGCAGTATTTCGTAAATCAATTTTCTTATATGAAAATTTTCCTTTATTTGGTGTAGAAGTGGTATAGCTGATTTAAGGTTCTCCCAAACCAACCCAAATGGGGAGCGACGACGAATTTTTGTTGTTGTTTAGCATTGTGTATTTGTCATATTTTGTAATATTGTGAATGATTCGCTGCGAATGCGGAGCGATTCGCGTTGGTTTGGGAGAACCTTAAATTTTTCTGTGTTTTACTTTCATTATGTCTGTTCGCTTACCTCCCAAAACTACGAATTTCTACGAATTTATCCCAAATTTCTGTCAAAGCTCGTATAAGAAAAAATAAAATTCGTAGATATGGGAAGTACACGAACAGACTTATTAATTCCATTGTAAATTCTTAAGGCTCTCCCAAACCAACGCGAATGCGGAGCGATTCGCAGCGAATCATTCACAATAGACAAAAATATGACAAATACACAACGCTAAACAACAATAAAAATTCGTCGTCGCTGCGGATTCGCGTTGGTTTGGGAGAGCCTTTAAAGTCTAAGTTTTTCGAAAATATGACCTACATCAATTTCCAATTGAGTAATATTATGCTATGTTCCCACCAAAACCAGATTCGATTTTTGATATTTATAATTGATGGAACAAGATTTCATGAAAATTTAATTGAAATCTCGATGAGAACTCCAGATTACAACGAAATTGTATTGAAATTTGAAATCTCTAAAGAAATTTGGTTAAAAATTTTATAGAAAAAGTGGGTTACACCATTTATACACTTCAAATTACAGCCTCAATAACCTGAAAATTATAAAAATAAATGAAAAGATAAAAGGCTGACCCAAACCAACGCGAATGCGGAGCGATTCGCAGCGAATCATTCACAATAGTACAAAATATGACAAATACACAACACTAAACAACAACAAAAATTCGTCGTCGCTCCGCATTCGCGTTGGTTTGGGAGCGCCTAAATTGAGCATGGCTGGAAATTTGTTTTATTAAAAAAAAAATAAATCAATGTTAAGATTATAATTGGACATGGTACAAACCAGAAATAAGACAAATGGTTTACGAAAAGTAGAACTGTTTTGTTTATTTTGTTATTTGAGAAAAAGCAGAATAGGCAGTTTTATTTTTAGAAATGTTATATGACAAAATTTTGAAAAGCATAATTTTGACAGACAGAACTTGAAAACACTGAATTTTGAAAAACCATTTTTTTTTTTAAACTGAATTTTGAAACATGGATTTCGACCAATATTTCTGTTAAAATTATTAAAATAGGCCAAACTTTCCACTAAGCTAGTTCAATCATTGAAATTAGAAAAGTCTTTTTTTGTGGAAATTTTGTTTGCCGCATGCATATGCGGCACTGACGTACATCGTGTGGCTGTCACAAACATGCCGATTACATGGTATGCGGCAATCGTTAAGCATATATGACGTAAAAATGACGTCACTGTGTATGCACATGTGGCATTAGGCTTTATTTGTCCATCAAATAATAAATGATTTGACTTCCTAAATGTTTTAAAATCTATTACTAAAATTTTCAATGACGAATTTCATAATAGCTGCAACTGGCACCTATACCAAAATATTTGAGAAAAAATGCTCATTTATGTTTTTATATTCTTCTTCGAAATTTCAAACCGGGCAACAGCCATTCAAGGGTGTAACCCAATTAATTGGTACTTTTACCTAGCTTAATGGTAAAACATATTTGCAAATTGTATAGTTTTTCATGGTTCATACAAACAGTTCAAATGTATATACTACAAACAGTACGATTCAGTACCAATAATAATATTGTAGGTACCAAATATAAAAATTTTAATTCCTTTTTCAAAGAGGAATGAATTGAGTTGGATAGATACTATATTTACCCTCAGGCCCCACGAGGCCACGAGCGACTACTCGTTAGCGAGTTACTTAGCTTGCCTTTTTTGTAGCCACTTGAGGAGTGACTAGAGCAGCGATTATTTGACAATTGATGTTAGTACAATACAACTCGATCGTGTGGCCTCAGGTCTCAGCATAGTTTCAAAATTCGATACAATTGTACTTTTTTCGATACACTTGACTTTGCTTAAGTACACAAATACACTTTTATAAAATTCGATACACTTTTGCATTCGATGAAAAAGACAAAAAGTAAATTGATTTAAAAGAAAAATATATGACTTTTCAAATGTATTTATGCACCAATATACTGTGGAACCGAGGTTGAATTTTGTATATAATAGAAAAAAATAATAAATAATGCTGATATGTAGTTTATTCGAGAAGTCTTAAAAAAAGGATTGATTACGATGGGAAGAGTATGAAAACTCGCTAATCCTAATTTCAGTCCAGTCAATTTGTGCTCAAAAGACGCAACATGGAAAAATGCAAAGAATTATGAAGCTGAAGATCGCTGCACCGAAAACAAAAAATATTTTTAGGAGAGAATCTGGACGTATTGTGAAATGATTTTTCAAAAATTTCAAAAAAATGTGTTGGGCATGAATTTTTCTAGACGTGATGTCTTCTATTTTTTTAACACTTTGGTGTTTAATATTTTTTTTTTAAATCAAAAATCGTTAAATACTCGTAATCCCTGCCACAAAAATAATTTTATGAAAAAAATAAAATATGTCATATGTAGAATAGCTTAAACTACAGACGTGATGTTCTTATTTTTTTTTTTTTTTACTGTTGAGACTTTTAAGTATGATTTCTTCAATGCTTACAGCAAAACTTTAAACCCTTAAAGCTTGGAGATGAGATATGATAGGAAGAGAACAAGACCATCAATATAACGGCATTTTAGAAAAAAAGTGTGAAAATGAAGAAATCATACTAAAAAATCTTAACAGTAAAAACTAAAAAAAACATCGCGTCTGTATCTTAAGCTACTCTACATATACCTTTTTTTTCATAAAATTATTTTTTTGGCGGGGACTCTCTCCTAAAAAAAAAAAAAAGTACATGATATATAACGATTTTTGATTTAAAAAAATATTAAACACCAAAATATTAAAAAAAAAATAAAAGACATTACGTCTAGAAAAATTCATGTCCAACACAATCCTTTTTAAATTTTTGAAAAATCATTTCACAATACGTCCAGATCCTCTGCTAAAAATATTATTTGTTTTCGGTGCAGCGATCTTCAGCTTCATAAAGAATTATGCGAAATTGCATTCTTTTGGTTTTTCACTTACGACTCGAAAACCATCAATTATTTTTATACTTGATCAAAGTACAATTGGTAAACAAAATTTCCAACGAACAACTCAACCGCAAGATGAAAATTGACGTATTTCTAATGTTTCCGAAAATTTACTCGAAAGCACTAATTAATTACTTTGTGTGATAAAATTTAAATTTTTGATTTTAACATGAACCAAGATATCTACACTTTTCTGGTGGTTTTTGATTTGCTGAATTAGAATTTGGCGTAAGACTTGCTGTAACGCACTTTTTCCATGTTTCGGGCAATTTGTATTTTTATCTATTCGTTGGGATTCAATAAATTTTATTTTTATACATTTTGGAGATTTCGTTTTTCAGATTCTTAAAAAAAATACGAAACCAGCTCAAAAACCGTACGTTATATTTTTAGTAACATAATGCATCATAAGAAATTGCAAAAGTTATTTAATCAATTGCACATACATGCATAATTAGCGAATGTGGACAAATTATTAGTTCCTTGAAAGAAATCAAAACGTACGATTCGATACACTTTATTTTTAAAATTTGATACATTGCTCAAACACGATTTTTCATCCCTGGCGCACAGGGCTTCATTTATAAATTTTATTTAGCAACAAAATCCTCAAGAAACGAATCGAAAAAAGTTCAGTTAAATGAAACAAAATGGCAAACATTCACAGGCTAGGATAATTTGTTATTTTTTATGTAGGTATGTGTATGTTTGAATTTGCATAGATTTATATACATATATTTATATACATGCAATATATATTCACGTCAGAGAATAATAGTTACCGAAAAAACTTGCATATTTTTAGGAAGAATCTCTATCTGAGTTCATTAGTATCTACATACATATATTGTAGTTACATTCCTTACAATGTTTCTTACCTTTAATGAAATTCCAGAAAGAACCATGAAATAAAAAAAAAAAATACAACAAATGTAATGTAACTATATATTATGTATTTATAAGTTCTTATGTTTTTTCATCAAACGCTTTTTAGAATTTCGGACACTTACATCTGGTTCCTAACTACCTACTATAACCTGGCTACCTTTCTCCGTTTCTCGAGATAAATACTTGATCCTGAGGAATGAAGGAAGGAAGGAAAGAAGTACGAAATTAGGGCATAATAAAATTTTCGAATTTAGTTTGTAGTATTGCAATCTTAACAAAAGTGCATTCATCAAAAATGTTATTTGGCCCTTAAAGGGCGAATGGGTTGAGGTAGAAAAATGAAATATGACTTTTTGGAACCTACCTGACAGCACTTTAATTGTGGTGTTTCGACTTTTTGGATAGATGCAGTCTGTTAAAAGTCTTCAACTTGCATGCAGTTATTGCATCCGATTTCAAGGTCATCCGAATTAAGTGCTCCGTTGGTATTACAGCACTTAATTAGTTCCTAGGAAGGACGTAATTTCTGCATCACTAGATTTTCAAATTTCGTTTGTGGTAGCGCAATCTTTACAAAAGTGCATTCTTCAAAAATGCTATTTGGCCCTTAAAGGGCGAATGGGTTGAGGTAGAAAAATGAAATATGACTTTTTGGAACCTACCTGACAGCACTTTAATTGTGGTGTTTCGACTTTTTGGATAGATGCAGTCTGTTAAAAGTCTTCAACTTGCATGCAGTTATTGCATCCGATTTCAAGGTCATCCGAATTAAGTGCTCCGTTGGTATTACAGCACTTAATTAGTTCCTAGGAAGGACGTAATTTCTGCATCACTAGATTTTCAAATTTCGTTTGTGGTAGCGCAATCTTAACAAAAGTGCATTCATCAAAAATGTTATTTGGCCCTTAAAGGGCGAATGGGTTGAGGTAGAAAAATGAAATATGACTTTTTGGAACCTACCTGACAGCACTTTAATTGTGGTGTTTCGACTTTTTGGATAGATGCAGTCTGTTAAAAGTCTTCAACTTGCATGCAGTTATTGCATCCGATTTCAAGGTCATCCGAATTAAGTGCTCCGTTGGTATTACAGCACTTAATTAGTTCCTAGGAAGGACGTAATTTCTGCATCACTAGATTTTCAAATTTCGTTTGTGGTAGCGCAATCTTTACAAAAGTGCATTCTTCAAAAATGTTATTTGGCCCTTAAAGGGCGAATGGGTTGAGGTAGAAAAATGAAATATGACTTTTTGCAACCTACTCGACAGCACTTTAATTCTGGCATTTTAACTTTTTGAATAAAGGTGGTAGGTAAAAAGTCTACAATTTTGTTGACATTTGTGCATCTGATTTCAAGGTCATGCGAATTAAGTGCTGCGTTTATATTGCAGCACTTAATTAGCACCTAATTAGCACCTAACAATTGCATCATCAGATTTTTAAATTTCGTTTGTGGCGGTGCTATCTTGACGAAAGTGCATTCTTCAAAAATGTTATTTGGCCCTTTAAGGGCGAATGGGTTGAGCTAGAAAAATGAAATATGACTTTTTGCAACCTACTGGACAGCACTTTAATTTTGGTGTTTCAACTTTTTTGGTAAAGGTGGTATTTAAAAAGTCTACAATTTTATTGACATTTGTGCATCTGATTTCAAGGTCATGCGAATTAAGTGCTGCGTTTATATTGCAGCACTTAATTAGCACCTAATTAGCACCTAACTATTGCATCATCAGGTTTTTGAATTTCGTTTGTGGCGATGCTATCTTGACGCCTACCCCATAACAGCACAAGTTCCACACAAGGTCCACAGGCCTGTTTGACCATGAAGGGGTGGGAATAAAAATTCAAGTTGTACCTTTTTGAAAAGAACTCGGAAAGTCCTTGAGCATGGCATTTTTTTTTTTTTAGTGGGGTCTTTTTTAAGTGATTTAGGTTATTTGGCTAAACTGTTAAGGTGCATTTCAAGGTCACTCGAATTAAGTGCTGCGTTGATATTACAGCACTTAATTAGCACCTAATTAGGACGTTATTTCTGCATCATTAGATTTTTGAAATTCTTTGTGGCGGTGCTATCTTGACGTCAAGATAGCACCGCCACAAGTTCCACAAGTTCCACAAGCTTCCACAAGCCTGTTTGGGAGTGAAAGAGTGGGGGTAAAAAGTTGATATGCACTTTTTTGAAAAGCATTTGGAGGGACCTTTAATTTGAGCCCAGAATTTTTAATGTAAAATAATTTTTAGGCATTTTCGGATTTTGAAATGCACTTTTGAGATGCATTTCGAGATTAAGATTGCAGCACTTAATTAGCACTTAAGTAGGAGGTAACTTCTGCATAATTAGATTTTTGGATTTCTTTTGTGGCGGTGCTATCTTGACGTCAAGTTAGCACCGCCACAGGTTTGAGGGGGAAGGGAATTAAGTGCTCAGCTAAGATTGCAGCACTTAATTAGCACCTAACTAGCACCTAACTATTGCATCATTAGATTTTGGAATTTCGTTTGTGGCGGTGCTATCTTGACGGATCTGCTATATGTCCCCATTATTCACTTTTTTTGTAGGACTTGACAATCGTCTTCCGGAATAATGGAATGATCTGGTGGATCAACAGGCATAGAGGAACGGACCATGTTTTTTGAATACGTTCTTAAATGGAAAATCTTATTTGCAATTGCTAGATTAATTAGAAAATGTCCCTTGGCTATAACAGACAATTTAGTATAACAACTTAAGACTGGATGTTAAAAACTGGCTGAATAATCATTTCAATGACCGATGCATAGGAAGGAGAGGTCTCACTGAATGGCCACCAAGATCAGCAGGCCTAACTCCTTAGGAGTTTTAATTAAAATATTACTAGTTAGTTTAATTATTTTTTCATTACTTGCTAATGGTATCTATACAAAGATAGAATAATCAAAAAAAGAGTTTTTCTTGGAAAAAAGTAGGTACCTTTAATTTCTTATAATTTCTCAAAAACTAAGATGTATGAATGTATTAGCATCCGGTTTTCTGTTTCTTACTGAAAATAATAAGAGCATTGAATATTGAAAACAAAAATTATTCTTAAATACATATACTCTTTATAAAAAAAAAATATTTAAGAAAAAAATTTTATTTTAAGTTTGAAAATAAATTTTTTAACAACTAATCACTTTAATTTTCCAAAAACTAATAACTAAAACAATTTAATTTGAAATGCAAATTAAAGAGGAAATCACGTGCTTCCCAAACCGGTATAGTGTAAGATTTTAGATTTTACCATTGTTTTTGAATATTTTTTTTTCTGTTTTAAGTTAATTTTGTAAAAAGATGGCAACTCACACCTAAACGGGCACCCCCTCCAATACGATTTCTTACTTGATTTCCCAACCTTCTCGCTCTTGCTTTTTGGTGAACCTTATACTAATCACCCTGTAGAAACAAACATACTAAAACTAGCATAAAGATTGTATAATAATTTTACAGGATTACTGCTAAACCAAAAGTATCTTAGTCATTTCATAAGAGCAATATAGAAAGATTTAAGAAACATTGGAATGCACATCGCTTTTATCACGCTGATATAATTTACACCAGAAAATATTTAAGGAATAAGCAATGCTTGTAAAAGATGTTTACTTTCCCTTACAGGGGTTAATAGAGCACTATAGAAGCAAATAGCACTTTAATGTCTGAAATGCCAAGGGTACTGAAAATTTCTAGCGTCCTAGGTTCCTGAGATACATAATGTGACCTGATTTCTTGACTGTGAAATCAGCAGATCAGAATTTTTTTTTAAATTTTGAACCTTGCCTTTTACATGTTGACTTTAATATAGCCTCCTATTAAAAAAAAATCTGCCTATTCCTTTTAACGTGAGACTAATGTGAAAAAACAGTCAAAAATAAAATGGGTTTCAACATTCTGGTACTTTCAGATTAATGGAACATTAATTGAGCGATAAGCAGAGTTAGTTTAAGACGACTTTAAGACGTATGAAGTATAACTTTGTGGAATAATAGTTATTGCGTTGGACTGTTATGCCAAAGGTCTGGGTTTGATTCCCAGCTGCTTTCACCTAAAAAACTGTCGACAACACGCACACAGGAAAGGTTAAAAGTTTTGAGTTAATTTATTTTAAGACCTATTGATCTATTACATAAATTCAGGAAACAGAGTTGATTGAACATTTGATCATGTTAAATTACATTTTCATGTTAAATTAACAGGATTATTATCTGTAGCCAGTGTTAAAATGACAAGTTGTCATGCAGATTTTACCTGCACCCTACGTTAATTTAACAAATCATTAATGCCAGGTATTTGGTTAGGCAGTTAAAATGATCGACCAGTGTTTAAAAATAACAACCAAGAATCAGGTATACATAACTAACCAGAAATTGGTTAATTCAAGTTAAAAGTTCAAATGAGCTCAACTGCATATTGTGTTTCGCCAACATAAACAGTAGAACTTTCTTTTTAAATGTTCTTCATATTCAATTATCGAAAATTGGTTAGTCACTGGCACTACTTGCTGGAACTACAACCTAAACTTGATGGAGCGTACCGCTATTGGCACAGTAGTTTAAATCTGGCATAACACTATTTTTTTCATTTAAAAATGTTCAATGTTATCAAACACAACTTGTTTTAATAACATATCTTTTCATGTAACCGTAAATCGTATAATGAATTCGAATGTACATATAAAAAAGTTGCATAGGAATAAATGTTGTATCCTCTGTGCATGTTAATTTAGAAACCAGACCTTAATGTCCATTATGTTGGTATTGTCAGAAAAATACATATCTACACATGAATACAATAAAAGGTGTTTCAATTGTATTTGCTTCCAGAACTACATATAGGTTATATAGGTTCCAAAGTATTTCTCTAGAACTGATACTGAATATAAATGCACTTTGAACATATATTTATTCTACAAATATAAAGGAATAATGGAAAATAGCCAACTTGCTCTCTCTTTCGCTTTCTCTCTCTCTGTGGTTTAATTTACTTGTCTTAGAAAGAACTTTTGTACAAAACCAATGCCTGCGGTTTGGTAACCACAGACATGCAAAAATGTCTCCCTCTATGTTGTATAATCCTCCACAAACGGATGCTGGGATTTCGCAAGGCTTAAAATCGGAAATGTATCCACCGCAGGAAAAAAAAAATGGCAAACCAAAACCAAGTTCTCCTGATTTAAATTGATTTTGAGTCCGACTTTACCGAAGGAAAATATATATCGGTAGGTAGGTCTAGGTATATAGGATCAACACCAACCACGAAGCAGATGTCATGAAAAGAGAATGTGTGTGTCGTCTATGTGTGGTCTTGGTCCTGGTCCTGTTCCTGCGGTGCAATGTTAGAGCATGCATAAGAGTAAAAATACAAAAAAAAAAACAACCAAAGCCTTTAGTCATCGACTTAAATTAAAATTGAATTTGATGCTACATATTGGAGTACCTACCTACCTGTTTGTGTGACACAAATAGTGACCCTGCTATACAAACCTATACGAGGAGAGCCAATTAGTTTACCCCTTCGCAAAAAATATCGATATTCACTCGAAAAAGGGAAGAAATAACTTTATTAAGAGCAGCGAAATGGGTTTTCAAATTGAATTTTAAGGGATATTGGCTCATCCAAAGGACTCCAATTATTTTTTGTGGCGAAGTATCAGTAATTTTTTGTGTTGTATCTACTATACACTCCTATTCACTTAATTAAGCATTATGTTTTTTTTTGTTTTTTTACGCATCAATTTCTAGGAACAATATTATCAAAGGGTTTATTCAGAGTAAGTAAACTCAATTTTAAAAGAATGATTTTTATATTTTAAAGTTGATGGCATTGAATCTCGAAAAATCAAAAAGAATGTTGAACCACTGTTACAAAAATTCTTACAATCACCCCAAAATTATCTATATTTCACTTAAATCACCACCTCATATCCAGTAATTCTCTCCTTCTTGAGCTTGATGAATTTACTTCTTGGAGAATGAAAGTAATTTCATGGGACTTCATATTACCATAAATGAGAATTCATAACTTGCACTCATTATAAGCTCTATAAATCTTTTCGACCTTATTTATTTCTAAAAACCTTCCCTTCACATGGGTGTCAGCATCCTTAAGTTCATCAGGGCTATAGCTCCTGACAACATCAATCAAGCGACATGGGGTGTACCTTTCATCATGGTTTGTTATAGGTATACGCACGCAATCTCTGAAAATCATGTCCTTGATAAATGATTTTCAATAAATCACTTATATAAATTTATCGATTGACCTATAGGAAATAGCTTATTAAATTAATGTGCGTAGGATTTTGTGCCTTCCATCAACATCAACAACAACGAAGAAAATCATTGGATTCTAAGTGAAATTTCCATCACACTTCTTAAACCATCCATCGCTCAGAATATCCTGTTGATTGACATTGTGATGAATGGACTATTTTTTTGTGTGTGTATAATTTTTTTTTTGATGAAAATGCCTTAACAGATTTATTTTATGGGTAAATAAATTGACAATGGACGATAATCTATCTGTCTTTTGTCATGAATAATCTCCTTAAATAGGCTTTATTAATTTTCAAAGCTTGATGATTGGTAAGTATATTATTCTTCGTTCAAAAGTGTTTTCCTTTTTTTTTAATACTATTCTAAGTGAAATAGCTATCTAATCGAATTGGGTTGTCTGTAAATTTGACATATCAGGTCGTATTTATGGACACATTTTATGTTTTATTTACCATAAAATGTTTTTTTTTTAAATGATTTTATTATCATTTTTAAACTCCTTCATTCCTTGTTTGTTGCCAATAACTTTTGCTAAGAATTTGAAAGTTGAAATTATTAGATTGCAACAAATTTAAACTGAAAACAATATATACTGCTAGGGAATTCGACCCATGTCTTTGTTGATTGTATCATTTACAGGAGTTTTTTTTTTGAGGTCATAACAAAATTGTACTCAAAGGAGTTAAATGAATTTCATGTTATCACGCTAGAAGGCAGGTATTGGTAGATATGCACGAAAAATAAAATGATATTTATGTTGATAGTATTCTGCACGAATAACATTTCAAATTATTTGAGTTGGTTTATCTACTTGTAAAAGAGATTATTAACAAACTTTATTTTAAGTAGGAAGCAACAAGGAACAGTAGTTTAGCCTTACATAGTTTGGCATGAAATTGCTTGCCAATTCGAAATTTATATGTCAAATCCATTAACTTGTCCGAACATTCTTGCTCTTATGTTCAATAGCTTAGAATTTTTAATTTGAATGTATAAAAACATGGTTATTATGAGAGAAAAATAATACAAATTATGGAATTCTATCACCTTTAAATTTGTATAACAATTATCCTTTTAATAGCCTTCGCCAAAAAACAGGAAAGCAACAGAAATTCATGAATAAATAAAAATGTATGCAAAACAAATTTCGAAGTATTGCTTCAATTGTTTTTTATGCATTAAATATTCATAAAATTTTTTAGTTTTATTAATATGCATATGATAAAAATTAAATTTCCAAAATAAATATTAAGCGATTTTGAAATATGTACATTAGGGTGGTCCTTAAATTGGACGTAGTCTTAGATAGCTCTCATTCGATTCAAAACATTGAAAAACAATTATCCTAATTAACATTGAAAATGTTTGTAGGGTCGTTTTGGATAAATTATGGTGTTACTAAAATGAATAAATTGAATAAATGTGTATATGAGATGAACGCTAGCGTATACGGGGGGTACGATCGAATTTTTGGTTGGTGTTACCAGAATGAATAAAGTGAACAGATGAACGTTGGCGTATACGGAGGGTACAATTGAATTTTTGGTTGGTGTTACTAAAATGAACAATGTGTATGGAGATGAGTACTAGCGTATAGGAAGGGAACGATTGAATTTTTGGTTAGTGTTACTAAATTGAATAAATGAATTTTAATTCTATATTTTTATAATTAAAAATGTGTTAATTTAATTGTGTAGCTTAAACTATAAGTGTTGACAGTTAAAAAAAAACCGTTTGAAAAGAAAATGTATTTAGATGTGCAAAATTATGTTGTTTTTTCTTTTTAATTTAAACTTTAAGTAGGGCTTTTATTTGAAATGGTCGAAAAACCAAAAATCTAAATGAGTTGTGTTAGAGTGACAACTTTTTTCTTAATCAATAGTTACGTTTAATATAACAATTTTGATTAAATTTTTTGAAATTCCAAAAAATCTACAAAATGAGATATTAAAGGTTGTAACTTCAAAATTTAAAAATAGATGGTTCATAAATTATTTACTAGACATTAGGGTTAGATCTGATTGTAATAAATTTTATAGTTTAAGAAAGATAATAAATAACTGATTGCTTTTCGTTTCAGGAAATTCTTATAATATTTTTATTTATATTTTTATATTTTTTTTTAAATAAACTAATTTCCATCGATCGATTTTTGGCAGTTATATTTTTTATCTTTTTAACTATTCCAATTAAAAATCTCTAATTCATACAGGTAATAGATTACACAAATCTACATATAATATGTAAAATTTGTAATATTTAAAAGCATCTGAGATGACATAATTACATATTACTGTTCATTAACATACTACCTAATAACTCTTTGGTCTGTGCACCTATACAATTTGTTTTTTTTTTATTCGCACCTTCAATAATTGACAATTAATTTGATATATCATACGTAGCTATACGTTCTTCATAAGCCTCACAAATCTAAAATACAATTTGATTAAAAAGTGGTACTAATATTCAATCAATATTCCTATAGTTCATCGTCATCGTTGATTTGCAAGTTTGTGTTACGAGAATCAGCCCAAATAAGAAGAACACAAATATTTCCCATAGTGCCACAGTTCATTCAAAATGTCTCTCTCTCTCTCTGTTCATTATATTTTTTGATTTGTTTCATTATTTGTCTCTCTGTCAGTGAATTACTGAAGAAAATGACTTTTCATTCAAGTTCAGTATTCATGTTCACTCGTTTAATGTTCTTGTTGCTTGTTCACTGTTTGTTCAGTCGTGTTTCGTGTAGATGCTTCGATGGGTGTAGTTTGCTCTGCTGCTCGGCAATTATTTTTTCTGCTAATACCTACCTAGTTAAATTAATAGAATGCGATTTGATGCGTTTGGTTATAGATACTTTAGTAGGCAGAAGGGTAAGATGCCTTATGGGATATGTTTGGTTAGAAGGTAGGTACTTTAGTAAGTTAGGTAGGATGCTTGTGAGATTCGTTGTTTTTTGTTTTTATTTTGTTAATTATTTTACTTTTGAGTTTTATTTAGGTATAATTAGACGGATTAACGAAGAAAATAAAGATATGAAATAAAAAAACAAGAGGAAATAAAAATATACATAGGTCAATGAAATCTGAAAACTAAAACGTAAACCGCTTTATTTATTAGATTTTTTATAAGGTTGACTAGTTGACAGTTGTTTTAGAAGTCCTTAATAGTTGAAAATATGCCTTATGGATATAGTAAAATAAAACGTCAGTTTAGGAAAATCTTAGACAGCCGAAGCCTTTGCCCAAGTTAGACAAATTTAGGACAGCAGTAAACAAAGTTTATTAATAAATTTTTGGAGTTGGACGGTTGTCTATACTTATAGACAAAGCTTATAAATTCGACTGAAAATGTATTTTCTATTTTTGAAAATGCGACAAACGCCCTTATTGGGATAGTTATTCAAAATAGACTTGTTGAATAGACTAAAAGTCGATTTATTGTTATTGCAAATTTCAATTGGTAAATATTTTTATATTTGACTATTATGATCGACTTTTGTCCATTCAAATTCTTTGGAATAGACTTGCAAGAAGCCCCAAAATTAAAGAAAAAAAACACAAAATTGGGCGGAAACGTTACACTCACCAGCATTGAATATTTGTTTGTAGGCATGTGTAAGGGGAAAATCAATTTATTAGTTAGCGTTGCCTAGAACACACGTTATAAGAGTTACGAAAAATAAATTCAAATTCAAGAAAAAAGTAACATCAGCAGAAATATTGAATTTTTGGTTTGTGTTACCACAAAGCTAAATCAAAAACAAAATTAAAGTTACCACACAAAGAAAATGAAAATTTAAAGATAGAAGACACGCGGGAAAAATAAAGGTCAGTAAAATGATAAAAGGTGGGAAGTGTACAGGGTCTATGTTTAAAAGAAGGTTCTCTCTTGTGTTTTTAAAATGAAACAAAATTAAAGACCCACAAAGATAATAAGTTAAATAATATGTTGTGGAGACGTAACAACCCCTAGCATTTAATGTTTGTTTGAAGGCATGTATTAAGAGGAAAATTAATTTAAGTTAAAGGATTTAGGAAAAATAAATACAAATACAGACCGAAAAAAAAAACAAGGGATAAGGGTTGAAATTTTGAATTTTTGGTTGGTGTTACAACAAAGCAAAAGAAAAAAGAAAAAGTGTGTTACCAGACAAGGATAGTAAATAATATGAAACAAGGAGACAAGTGGCAGAAAATATAGGTCAATAAATTGACAAAAGGAAAATATTAAATCTCTTTTGTATTTTTGAAAATGAAACAAAATTTGAAAAAAAAACTACAAAGGAAATATGACAAATTATATTTTGCTGAGTTACGTCTCAATCCAACCAATATTGAATATTGTATTTTTGGAAAATCAAATTTTAGCTACTGTTAACAAAAACGAGATATTGAAAAGGAAAAAACCAATACATAACAAAATAACAAAACAAAAAATAGCAATGTAGTCAAAATTTTGTTGATGATAGAACAAAGGGAATATGAAATACTTAACCGCATTTTTAAAAGAAAAAGTAAACGAAAATTATGCAATAGTATAAATAAATAAATAAATTTGGTTGCACAACAGCTCGTGAAGAACCAAGGCCTAGTGACTTACAACTCTCAACCATTCCTGTGTGCGTATTTTTGGCAGGAAAGGAAGGGACCTACAATTTTTTGCCGAGTCTGAACGGCTAGATGAGAAGCACTTATTCATGACAAGTATACTCTTGGAGGATTTCTCAGTTCCTCGCAAGAGGCAGTACCTCGCGAAAAAAACATTTCTGTTTTTAGGTGGCAGTGGCTGGGAATCGAACCCAGACCTTTGGCATGACAGTTCTACGCACTAACCATCATGCCACGAGGTACCACTATGCAATAGTATAGCCTTATTTTAAGTTTTGTATCATCTTCGTATATTTGGGTATTTGATAATTTATTTTATTCAGTTTTGTTTGTATGAAGCAATAAAAAGTTCAGATGATAAAATTTTTGTTGAGACAATGTCTCAAGAATGATCAAAATAGGGAATGATGAAATGGCTTCAAATTCCTAAAGTGTTTTTAAAGCTGTAGAAAAAAAATCTATTTATGCGCTACTATGTGCAAGTAAAGGTAGAAATGCGAGTGCAAGTATGCTAATTAAGTTTGGCTAAAAACTTTTTTAAATTTTTTTAGTTCAATATAATTTTTAGATTGATCTTAGTAAAAATCATGATTAAAATTGGTATAAATTGGTGTACTTGGAAACCAGTAAAGATAAAATTCAAAATAAAAGAAAGATTAATAATTACAAAGATTAAAGATTTCTCTAGCACAGATAAGTCATTTTCAATGTCCCCATTGTTACTCAAGGAGTGAAATCTGTAAATTTTTTTTAAGATCATTATTTAGCCCCCCTATTTTCACTTTAAGGTACTAATTATGGGTAAAGGTTTATTCTTATAGCAAGCGAAAATAAATCAGAATGTATAGATTTGATTCAGGCGAACAAAATTGTACTGGAGGGGGGGGGGTCTATTTCCCCCCTTTCAGACAGGAGGGGTAATTTTCTAGAAATTTGGCCAAAAAAAGAAAAAAATCATAAATCATTAAAAAAAACGGAAACACTTACAATGCCACGCCTTAACTTCTTTTAAAGCCACGACTCCATTCCAGAATTAAAAAAAAAAAAAAAAACAGTATAAGGACCACCCAAATGTACATAGCTAACTTTAGAAATTTCCAAAAAAAAAATATTATTTTTTAATTATAAATTTTGTTTTGAAAATTTATACTTATTTGAAGTTCTTGTACACACAATTTTATTTAACAATTATTCAGCTAGGTACTATTTTAGTTGCTAAGTGAATATTTTTTATATTTTACATAGGTATAGTAGACTGTTTTTATTTAGAACAGTAAAATTTTTGAATCAAAATCGGAGGAGTCGATTTTAATAAAACTTAGATTTTCTCCAGATTTTCTTCGAAAAAATGAGATTTTCTTCAATGGTTTTTTTTTTACATTTGAATGGTACGTTAAATAATTTCTGCATAAAAGTAAAATATTTTTTAAAGCATTTTTAAGCAATGTGAAAAAATTGTTAAATACTGAGTTTAAAAAAAATGTTTTGTGTCGTTTTCAAATTATTGAGTTTTCAAAAAAAATCTATTTATTTAAAAATCCATAACGTACATCCTTTTTCTTTAAAAATGTTGGTACATTATACTTTTTATACATCTTAAAAGGCTCTTTATTAAAAATATAATCTAAATCAATCGAATTATTTTCAACAAAATAAAAAAAAATGTTCTTTGGGAGGAACTACTAAAAACTATTTTTTGAAAAATGGTTGCCGTGGAAAGTTAGCCTTTATTTCAGGTAATTTACTTTTTTTTTGTTTTAAAAAAGTTGTACATCCAATTTTGAGAATAATTTAAATTTTTAGATTTTAAAATAAGAAAAATTACATAAAAACAGGCGTTATTTTTGGTTTTAAGATAAATACTAAAAAAACGTGGAATGTTAACTTCACAGTGAAGTTGACAACATAAAATTGATTTTTGGATTTTCTTTTCAAATTTTAGCTATAGTAGTAATATAGTTTTTCTCGAACTGCAAATTTGGAACCTCATTGCAAAAAAAACTTTCACTTAAAAAGTGAAAACTGAATTTAATCGATTTTTATTTAAAGCTAATCGGCAAAAATGTATGGAAGGTGGTCTAAGAACAAAAATAACAAAACAATATTTTCCTAGTGATGATATGATGTTCTTTTTTCAAAAATTGTTAACAAGTACTACTTTCCTCATTTACGTGAACACTTAGACTGTGGATCAACAAATTTTTTTTTTAATTTTTTTTTAATAATAACTGTTCCAATAGATAGGTAATAAAAATAGGAGCGGGTCTGATTTACAAAATTCTCTTTTTTTTGTAAATTCTGCCTGGTCAAAATTCTGTTTGGCTGAAATTCTGTATTTCAAAATTTTTTAAATGCAAAATTCTGTACATCAAAATTTTGTATGTGAAAAATTCTTTATTTCAAAATTTTGTTTTCTGAAATTCTGCTTATGAGAACTAAGATTCTGTCTAAAAAAGATTCTCATTTACACAAAACATTTTTTTTATGATTCTATAGACCCAGAGCCAGTGCTGAGAACCGTAGAATAATTATATACTACATGGGGCAGTTTTAAATTCTGATGCTTTACAACCGTTTTAGATTTCAAAATAAAATGAGTGCGAAGGAGAAAAAAGATCCTAATTTCCCACTGAATTATTTTCGAAAAGAGCTTGGACTTAAACTTTCTTTGTTAAAAGTTTTGTTTATGAACTCTTTTTCAGCTAATCTGTAGAAATAAAATGAGGCCATAAGGGCCTTATACTTCACACTAAAGAAAGATGGCTCTTGAAACTGTTTAAAATTTCTTAAACAATACACTGAAAATTAAAATTTGAAAAAAGGTCACGGTTTGTGAGATATTTAGTTGATATTTTCAAAAACTAGATACATTTAATAAGCAACTTCAAAAAAATTAAACTCTTCTGGGAGCAACAACGGAGATATTTGGTTTCCTTACCTATATTGATATGTCAGATATATATTTAAAACTTAAATTTTGGCAGGTTTCATTGGCTCCGAAAATGTGAAGTGACAAAGCCACGTTTATATTTCTTGAGCGCTCAGTTTTTTTTCTCCGTTTGTTGACAGAGCAGGAGAATAAAATATGAACAGTATTCCACACATAAAATCCTTCAATTCCTCTAATATCTCAGAAATATAAACTGGTGGATACCGTTATATACTAGATCTGATTTTGGCGATTTCTTCCGAATTTTTAAACATTCAAGTTTTTAGTGAACCTTGAAAAATTTTGAATGTTTGAAGTTCTAATTCTAATTCTAATTCTAATTCTAATTTCTACAATGTTAGGGGGACATTAAAATTTGAGAAAAATCTAAGTGGAGCATAGCATTAAAAAGGTTGGAAAACACTGCACTATAGAAGATCAAGTTTTCCTTCACTACTACCTCTCACAAAACTATTGCATAGGCGTGAGGAAAATTTAATAAAATGTTTTCTTTAGGTATACTTACATAAATGTTAATAAAATTAGTAATTAACTTTTTATTTTCAATAAATTAACTAAATCATCAATTTCGAAAAGGTCATGTCCCGAATTTTTTCACAAATACATTTTTTCATATGAATATAATCATAATGCTTCCCTGCATCTACTATGCCTAAAAAAAAGGACATCTTTAGTATATTCACCGTCATTGTCATGTAACTCAAAAGTATTTTTTTTTTTTAAATATTAAACAAGCTTTTAAAAATAATAAGTTGTTTGCATGGCCTAAACATTTTAAATTTTCAGAGATTTGACCTTTTCGAAATTGGCCATTCATACCCTAGTAACATTTTTCCTCTTATAAGACTCTCCTAGATTCGTAGTAGATTAATTTGTGAGAGCAAAATGTGCTCTGGTAGTCTATAATCAGATTCTCATACGACAGTTATGAGCGTTAAACGGCCTAATTACTAGAGGCAATTTTTAATCTTATAGCAAGAGTAAAAGATTATATATAAAATTTGTTATCTCTTTTCCTTCACATTCTACTTTTTGTTAAGAAATAAATGAATAAAGGTATAGTGTAAGTGTGAGTCAGGTAAAAGATTATAAAGTATTTTTGCTTTGGTATTAATCTTGTAGTAGTAGTCAAACATTAATATTATGTTAGAATCATATATACTGTTTTTAAATTTTTAGGGAAATTTTGAAATAACTATTTTTGTTTGTTTTTTTTGCGTATGATAATTTTTACTCTCGTGTGATAGGAATCAGCGCATTATACGAGTATGATAATTTATTGTGACCCCACAGCAAATTTTTTGTATGAGTGATAGGAAAAAAAGAAGTTATGCGTCAAAGACATGAGTTAAAACTATTCCAAAAATTAAGATTTAAGATTGTTTCGGAGTCTATTGCCAGTTATGGACTTGCAGTCCACTGACTTTGATTTTGGGAATAATCTTGACTGAAACTTTTCACGCCTACCTATATGTACTTCTTTTTTGCTATAACTCACACATACATTGTGACACATTTTCTAAGTTTTAAGTTTTACTACGTTTTCTACGGCTTTACGCTGTTTTATTAATAAAACTTAATTTCTTGGTTCTTAAATAACCTATATAGCTTTTAAGTCGTTTTTTCATGACTGGCGAAATTTGCTTATTTTTTATAAAACATTGTTTTTATGTGCTTCCCATTTTTTACTGTATTCACTTGCGCTTTTGCCAAAAGAAGATCTTTTTCAGCTTTTTAGTCGGCGACTCAAAACATCGAGTTAAATCGAAACTATTATATGTTCTTGGAAAAACTTCAGTTTTAGGCTTTTCATCCTCAAAAAAAGACCAAAACTTCGCCTTAGGTGTCAGTTATAGCTATCATTGAAACTCATCATTGAAAATTTTAGTCATTGATTTTGAGGCATTTAGAAAGCAAAACCACTAATTATTTTGATGGACAAACAAAACTCAAGACTCAATTATTTTTAGTAAAACAAAAAAATTCAAATAGGCCCAACTTTCTACATAAACGACTTTTAAGATTCCAATGATCATTAGTAAGGTAGTTCAATTGTTGAAAAGAGACAAGTCTTTTTATGTTGAAAGTTAGGCCTATTTGAAATTTTTTTTTACCAGAAATATTTATTAAGTCTTGACCTTTAATTGTCCATCGAAATAATTAATGATTTTGATTTCTAAATGTCTCAAAATCAATCATTAAAATTTTCAATAATGAGTTTTAATGATAGCAATAACTGGTGCCTTAAGATAGTATCTAGTGAATTTAAAATCGCTTCAATCATGTATTTTTTGTTCCAACCACGTTTAATTTTATTCCATTACAAGAAATCTGTTTTCCAAAATTCTGTATTTAAAAATTTTGCAAAGATGTTGTACAAGAGAAATCATTTTGATAACGATTAATGATTTCTCTTTTGCAACATATTCACATATTTTTTAAATACAGAATTTTGAAAGATAGAATGTTGAAATACAAAATTTTGAAAAATTTAATTTTGACATGCAGAATTTTGACCCCAACCCAATAAAATTCATAGCAGTTGTTGCATTTCTCTAAAATCTATTTACTCTTAAAATAATTTTTCAGATGGTAAATCTAGGCATTTATAGGAAAATTGATAGTTCCATAATATGAAAAACATTATTTGTTTTAAATACTTCGAAGAATTTGTGGAAAAAGTAACTTAAAAATAATTGAAATTTCCCAATCCGATAATATCTTGTAACTTCAAATTTCAAGGACTCTCTTTCATTTTATGTGCCATTAACAAACTAACATAGATTATACTCTGTGGAAAAACTTCTGACTGAGACAGATGACTACTTCTTTAACTTTTGGAAACTCAAGAAATGCAAGACCTCCTCCCTTCTTCAAAAATTTGTTTAGCAAAAATTCAAAATAGAAAACAAAGAACAATTTATAAATAAAAACAGTGATGGCAGAGGGTAAATCCAAGACCGAAAACAAAGAAGAATTCTTTTGTCCTATTAGAGTGGCAAATTGCGAGAGGCAAAAGCACTTGAAGTTTCTGTGGCAACATAAACAACAAAAGAACCATAGAAGTGCAACAACACAGCCATTGTTTAGCTGACGCTAAATCATTTTCACATTTTTTTTTTATTTTGTGGAATTTTTTAGTAAAAGAAATCATGGAGAGTCATAATTAGGTAAAATAAGCTCTTTAATTTGATGTGATATTTATTTTCACAAGAAAACATTTCAAGCATTAAAAATAGTTAACTTAACAAAATAATTTCTTTGTTTTCTTTTAATCAATTTTCGAATAAAAATTAATTAAATATTCATGAAAGTTAAACATTTATACAAGCAGCATAAATTAAATTTAAAAAGAAAATATATTCAAATAAAAAAAAATAACTCCTTCTGTTCTATTATAGTGGCGCGAATATAAAACGATAAAAGTTTCTACCTATCCATCTATGCAAATATCTGTGGAAAGATAACAGATTGTGCACGGAAATCTGTGAATTCGATGATGGTTCTGATGATTATGTTAATCCTACAGCTATGAATCCTTCCGCATTCTCGAAAGTCCTAGGTGAATGAGCCAATTAGCTTAAAAGATTTCCTTTAAATGCATATTTCCTAGACTGAAGAAGTCTGTGCTGCTTCATTTTCTTTCACGACGATTTTCACAGAGATGAGTGGGTAGGTATTTTTTTTTTATTATAATTTTTATTTTTTTTGAAACCCTCTTAAAGTATAAAAATGATAAAACTATTTTAGTTCTTGCAAACGTATTTTCATTAGCACTCTGGGGCGTCACGAGATGCTAGTTTATCCAGTTTGACTTTTTTTTTATTTAACAATAAAAAAAAAAAGAAGAAGAAGTAGAAGAAAAATCCCCCTCAATGAAAAAGCAAACTATGAAGTGAAAAATTTATGAAAAATTTTCAATTGGTTAGAAGAACACTTTAAATGAAGAGGTGAGTTCATAAAGAGAAAATGTTGAGAAATTGAGATTGTCGCATTGCAGTTTGAGAAAATTTACTCAAATGGATATCAACTCAACAGCGACAGGTCAAGTTGATGTATAAATTGTTTGATGTATTTTTTTTTGTCCATAAAAAGGATAATTCTTTTAAATTGATATATACTCGTACATCAAGAATAATTTTCTTTTTTTCTATGGAAATAATCTTGGATTAAGAAAAGAGCTTGAAAAATAATTGTATCAACTACCATAACAATTTTTAATATCAAAAGCTAAAAATGTTTAACAATAGAATAGACAGAAACTCTGTAAGTCAAGTGGTGGGTCAGAATCATCCATGTGTTAGATAAAGTAAATCATTTCGAAATAGCGAACTTCAATTTGGGACAAAGACTGTTTTTCCTATTTAGGATAGGAAACTCCTCAAAAATCTAGAAAAGCCCATACGCTTACTTAAGAGGGAACTCCTAAACTATGTGGTTGAAAGTAAACAAGAGCGTACGCAAAATGTTGGCCAAGGGGGGGGGGGTGCAGACTCATTCAAAAACAAGTGAAACAAGACATTTTATACGAAATATATAAAATCTGTTTTGATGAGGGGAAGAAAAAGCACCTCCCTGCTCCCTTCCAGACAAACGCCTTTGCAAGTAGATTCATTTCAATTTCGCAAACTTCTTCTTTGCTTTGTTATGAATTTAAACAAAATTGGAAAATAATATTATTCTGTATGGGAAGAGCGATTGAATTAAGTTCAAATAAAAGTAAGTGAGCTCTACTCCATATTGCTTTTTGGAAAGGACAATTGTTGGGCTCATCTTTTCTCATCGTTGCCATTGTTGTTTGGTACTATATATATTGACTGAACAATCAAACACAAATTTAATTTAAATTTTATAACTCACTAACTTATCCGGTCATCTAGACCAAGCTTTCTGGCGTCCGCGATGGCTTCGTCTTAAAACGCGGACACACGGAGGTTCAGTCTCCTTCGTTCTTTTGAACCTGTGTTCTGAGATTCAAAGACTCTATCTTTTTGCTTATCGCCCAACATTCGGAGCCATAAATCCGCACTAGCAGTATAAGGATTTTATAGAGCGTGCAGTTCGTCTTTTGTGTAAGAGGTTTTAATCCCATCATACCTGTTGCGCCAAATCGAAGTAACACCGCACCGGTTTGCTAGAGTAATTTTTCGTTGGATCTACCACTAATATCCCGTTTCCGGGACTGGAATCAATATTTTCGCCGAGGTCGATGAACCCCTAAATAACTTTGAAGTTTTAGCTATCAACAGTCACGTTTTTGTCCCAGCTGGTTGGGAAATTATTCATTGATTGTTGATAGCATGTATTTAGTCTTATCCTCGTTTATTTGAAGACCAACAAAAGTTTCGCCTGTTTTTCAATTTTCGTGAAAGCCTCTATAACTTGCCTTGTTGAGAACAACCGATGATGTCGATATAATCGAAATACCCTAGACGTCGAAAAGATCAGTTGAAAATAGTGCCTTCTTTAGTAACACCTGCCCTGCGTACCGTTAGCTCCAGAACGAGATTTTGAAGAAATCACACGATGGCGCATCTCCTTGGCGAAACTCTGTGCCTGTTTGGAATAGTTGGGAAGAGATTTTTCCTTGTTACACATTATACGATGCGTATTTTCTAATGTCCCACCTCACACGACACAATGGGATCAATTTTCTTCGGATCCCAAGCCATTGCCAAATAGAGAGCTCCTGATGATGAATGCTTTTATATGCGGTTTAAAAGTCAATAAATAGAAGGTGTGCAGTGACTTGAAATTTGTGAGCATTTTTAAAGCTGGGTGTAAGGTATCCTGCAGGATCCATCAGGTCTCCGACAGGTCCCACCAGGTTTCTGCCAACTATCCGTCAGGTATGCTCCTGGTATTCGCCAGGTCTCCGCCAGGTATCAACCAGGTATCCGTTGTATTTTGCTAGGTAACCACCAGGTACCTATTAACTATCTAACAGGCATGGCCCCCCTGAATCCGCCAGAATTTCGAAAGGCAAAGTTTTGAAGGAAAAATGCAATGTTTTGCAAGAAAAAATATCAAAGGAGAAAGTTTCAAAAAAGTTACGAAATCCTCGGAAGTTCCTTGACCGATTTAAGTGAATTTGACAAAGGTGATATCTGATACAGAATTAAAATTGAAAAAAAAAAATATTTCCAAAACAGGGTGTTCAAAAAATATGTCAACAATTGAAACAATGCGAAACTTTGACTTTTCGGATTTTTCTTCCTGCGAAACTTCATTTCTAGAAACTTTCTCAATTAACATTTTAGTTTTTTATAAGCTTAGAAATATTTTGTAAATTCATAAACGTTTCCGCATCATTGCTTTTTTGCGATGGCTGATGCGTGACGCAGCTGATGCTGATACAATTGCGTCAGCAATAACTCATCAAGAATTTTGTTGATTCTTATTTGTTTGAAGTTATGAAGTTTGAAGTAATGAACACTTTACGCAAAAAGTGATGCGGGTTTGATGCATTTATGAATGTCTGGCGGAAATTATTGTGCATCAGCTCTGCAATGATGCGTTTGTGAATTTACACATTGATATGCTGACAGTCTGGATATGTAACGGGTGATTTTTTAACTCGTTTGGTTTTGGCAACACTGGTTTTGACAGCTGACGTATGTTTAGTACCTTGTGTCACTGTCAAACAGCTTCAGTTTGGTTTGCAATTTAACCATGGATCGTCTTACAAATGAACAACGCTTGCAAATTATTGAATTTTACTATCAAAATTCGTTGTCGGTTCGAAATGTTCATCCCGCGCTGCTTCCATTTTATGGTCGGCATTCTCGACCTTCTGAGCAGTCTATTCGGAAGATTGTGACCAAATTTCGCACCAAATTTACTTTGTTGGACATTAAACCACCAACACGTTTACGTACTGTGCGTAGTGAAGAAAATATTGCGGCCGTATCAGCTAGTGTGACAGAAGACCGCGAAATGTCGATTCGGCGCCGTTCCCAGCAGTTAGGCCTTTGTTACAGCACTACGTGGAAAATTTTGCGGAAGGATTTGGGCGTAAAGCCTTTTAAGATACAGCTGGTGCAAGAACTAAAGCCAGCCGACCTACCACAACGCCGAATTTTTGGTGAATGGGCTCTTGGAAAGCTGGCCGAGGATCCGCTTTTTTATCGAAAAATTGTGTTCAGCGATGAGGCTCATTTTTGGTTGAATGGGTACGTAAATAAGCATAATTGCCGCATTTGGAGTGAAGATCAGCCAGAAGCATTGCAACAGCTACCAATGCATCCCGAAAAAGCCACTGTTTGGTGCGGTTTATGGGCCGGCGGCATTATTGGGCCATATTTCTTCAAAGATGATGCGAATCGCAGCGTTACTGTCAATGGTGAACGCTACCGAGCGATGATAACAAACTTTTTTTTGCCCGAAATGGAAGTTCTTGACTTGCATGATATGTGGTTTCAACAAGACGGTGCGGTGCCACATGCCACACAGCACGCGAAACAATGGCGCAATTGCGAGGCGAGTTTTGTGAACAGTTAATTTCACGTTTCGGGCCGGTCAATTGGCCGCCTAGATCGTGCGATTTGACACCATTAGATTATTTTTTGTGGCGGTATGTCAAGGCTAATGTCTATAGGGACAAGCCCGCTTCGATTGACGCACTGGAAGCCAACATCCATGCATTCATTCGTGAGATACCGGCCGATATGTGTGAAAGAGTATGCCAAAATTGGACTCAGCGGATGGGCTACCTGAGACGCAGCCGCGGTCAATATTTGCTTGAAATGGGCAGGGCACCTAGCTCTACTAAATACTAAATACCATGCTTGCGCTGGAGAGATGGCGTAGACCAGGACGCCCGAAGCCTTGGGGTGCGCAACTGGATGGCGTCGGCTCGAGACCGGGATAGGTGGAGAGGCTTGTTGAAAGAGTCCAGGACCGGACCCCGGTTGTCGAGCCGATGATGATGATGATGATGAATCATTTGAAGAACACAGCTTCAGGTTACAAATGGATTCAATGCAGCAAAAACCACTTCAAGAAAATTGAAAATACATATTCTATATATTTTTTCAAGCACTGTAAGAGTTGTATTATTAACTTCGAGTAGATATTATACAACCTATCCATATAAACTGATATTTTTATTATACTTGTGTTTTTCCTTTATAGAAACCTTTCTGAAGCTATCTGTCAAAACCTATGCTTTAGTAATATTTCGAATATCGCTCGTTTAAACTTTTTATAGACCGTCAAGGACTTACTTGAGAAGTTCTATAATGTTTTCCTATTTATGTTTAAGGAAATTTTACAAATGTTTTAAAGACACAAGAAAGCTTATTCAGTTAAGCTGAAACGAAGCTGAAATGTTAGTTGATTTGTCTTTTAAAACTTTATCTTTTTGGAACTTAGTCATTTCGAAACATTAAACTTTTGAAACCTTATCCTTCGAAACTCTTTAACTATTTAATGTCCCCCAGTTCCTTGAGGAAGGGTTTCCTGAGGGCTGCTTTTGTGGATCTAGCCAGGATGTGGTGTTTGCAAAGATAAATACCAGAAAAGGAGGATAGTCCTCTACCACCTCTTCATCACAACTTCCTCTGAATAAGTCTAATGAGCTGATGGTAACCATGCTGTTCATGTTAGTTTCCATTGAGTTATGACCCGTTAGGACGCCTGACTATATGTTGAGTTAAGTCTACAGTTAAGGGTATATGCCTATATGCTTCTGCTTCCAATAAATAGTTCTGGGGCTGTGAACACATTCCTTGCCAAAATTCTACTGCAAGTAGCCTTTTTTCACTCTTTCTTTTATATTTTCCTTGCACTACCTATTTACTTTAAGATCAAGTACAACGTCAAGATTTATTTGACACTACCCGAAATTTGAAACGAAACTGTTAACGGTTATTGGCGGGAATATCACGTTTCATTATTGTTCATCCTTCCTTAATTTCTGTTTACAACTTCATAAAACCTTTTTTCGATGCATTGGACAAAATATTGTGTTATGTAACGCTGCATTACCCTCCAAAGAGAAGAGGAGCAAAGGACATTTAGATGTGTGTATGTTGTAAATTTTGTTCCAAACTTCCATACCTTTTATACCTGATATATAATTTTATCCTATATTTTGTGCCTTTTGAATTCTATGGTCATTGTAAATTTAAATTTAACTAAAGCTACGCATCGATTTATTCGAAAATAAATTATTACACTCCCAGACAACCCCCAAATCATTTGAATCATTTTAAGTCTCATTTATATCGTTTGGATTTTATGGGCTGTTTCTAAAATATTTTATCATTTAAATTATTGTACTCTTGGGGAAAATCTATGTATAGCTATGGCTCTGAATTTCGATAAGAGAATAATAATACCAAAAGTTATACACACACAAACATTTTAATAAAACAAAAACGATTAAGCATTCTGGCCCAACGTTAACAATTTTTGGACACAAAAACTTTATCTCAAAGTGAAATTATCATTTAAATATTATTATTTGAATTTTATTGTATAATTTAAAAACTTTGCACACTCTGTAGGAACAGTTTGGTTTTAACTTTTAAATAAATTAGTTATCAAATATATACACTTGAACTGTATAAGTGCCTAACCTACTATGAAAGTTTTACTGGTTGCATGTGGTATGGAGGAGTAGACATAGACATAAATGCTAATTGTGTGGACTTTGAGCTGTTAATTTATGTAAATATGTTATTGTGGTAATAATGTATATATTATGTAGTTTAAATATGACTGGATACCAAGTCCTATTGAAATTGATTCTTAAAAAAGGCTTTTGAATATACCAGAAATTGAAGGTGGTCGAGGAACAATTTTGTTTAAGGGTTTTACCATTGAAGTTATATTCATTTGGGGCATAAGGTGCCTTAAATTGAAAATGCTTTTAAATTCACCCTTGAGTTTCTGAGGGCTCCCCAAACTGAAAATAAAATAATTCCCCAAATTAGGGAGTTTTTTCTCTTTGGAATAAGTCCCTTAAATAAATCTCCAAAATCACATGAAATAAGTCCACAAAAAAATCTTTGGGAACTTATTTCATTTTTATTTTTTTGTCTCCAATTTCGAACTTATTTCACTTTTAAGTTTGGGGACTTATTTCATGCGAGATTGGAGATTTATTTTACTTTCAAATGTGGGGACTTATTTCAAAATGCAAAAATTCTCCAATTTGTGGAGTTATTTCATTTTCAGTTTGAGGAGTTATTTCATTGCGACTTATTTCACAAACATTAAAAGTAGTTCTAATGATTTTCAATTTTCTCGAAATTTAGAAGACATAAAAGCTTTCGGTTTTTTGTGCTTGTGTTTTCGAAAATTGCCCAACATCTTAAGCAGGATGAGATAGACTCCCCCTCCAATACTAAAAAATGTATGTTAAGGTAGAAGGGTTAAATACCTTCTACAAAAATCCCTTATCAGATTTCGGTGCCCAAGCTTTTGTACTCTCCCCAGTATAAGTGAAAACATCGTATTAAAAAACAAAAATATTTTTTGAAACCCTTAACCTTTAGCTTTTAATTCTCATCACATTTCAAAGTCCATTTTTCATCACAAGAAAGTACAACGCACACATCATTTTTTTCCATTCTAAAATATTATGATTTTTTTCTTAATAATTTTTTTTCTTTGGGCAGACTATAAAAACCAGTCCTATTAATCATAATTTTCATCATGGAAGAGGAGTTTCCGCTAACAACACAATGTCATCATTTTGTTTATTTTTTTCTTCCTGAAAATAATGAAAGCAGATCATTTAGAAATATTAAACATAAAAACAAGGACTCGTTGACTACCTTGTTTAACTTCCAAGTTCATTTGAAACTCATCAGATAGCTTTCGGTATCCCATCATATTGCTACTGTCCCTTGTCGAGAGAGATATTTATTTATTTTCATCATTTTTAGCCATAAACTCAAACAACTAATAAAAACTTCAAAATTCTTTTATAAAAAAATGTTAAGGCATTGCTGAAGGTTTGCGTGAATTCTGTTTTTTTTTATTAATCATGGCAGGAGCTCTTAGAATATCCTCTTTAAATATTTGTATGCCTGGGCTTTTAAATGAAGTTCTTTAAAAAATAATTCCAGTAAAGTGACAATGATAATTTTTTCATAAGAATTTCCCAGAACACTCCTCTAATAGATTTGAATACGAATCAGTAGGCTTTGGTCAGTATTTTGGTTCCATGAATTTGTTTGTTAATTTTGGCTAGCCTTACAAATTAATTCTGAAATTTCCATCGAAAAAGAAACAGTACACTTGTTATTAAATTACGTGGAAAGATGTTCATCAGCTCAATGAATGGACTAATAAACATTGTAATACTATCTAGATATCTTATAGCCCACTGATGGCACCCCTAGTAAGTTATGATGTTCAAAGCCAGTGCTTTCTATTGTTTTATTCTGTTAGTGACAGATTCTCTGGCATTACGATGGTAGCATTGAGAGCATTCCATTATAAATTATAATTAATTATTTCGATATAAGATAGGCATCATCCACGAGCGAGTGGTTTTCAAAGGAAATAATATCATCAAATTCTATTAAGGTTCAATGTGGGTGTTATGCGTTTTATGAATTTTTTGTTTGGCCAATATATTCTGTACTAAGGAAGAGCGTATTAAATTAAAATATATATAACGATAGCGATACGCTTTGAAATCAAGTTTTTACGAATACCTTCGTAGAATGTAACTTTAATTAATATTTTTTATTGAAATTTATTTGAAAAAATATGGAATATATTTCTAGAGCAGAATTTTTAATTTGAAGCAAAGGAATAAACTCTTTTATTAAAAACTACCTGTGGGAAGTAAATCAATTGTTTAAATGGTAACTTAAAAAAAAAACTCTTTTTTATTTCAATTTTCTTGAAACCATAATTCTGATATCAATAATTTTGTTTCGTATACAGAAGCTTCTAAGAAATATTTACAGTTTATTTACAAAAATTTAAAAAAAAAATATATTTTTTTTTTGATTTTTTAACAATGTTCAAAAATATTTTCTTGAAAACGAAACATATTCAAAACTACATGGTATTTTTTTCAAACTCTATATTTATGGGTTTTTATACACCCTCAAATATTTCTAGAACAAATTTGACATTAAACTTTGTTTTTTAATTGATAAAAAATTTCCGTTTTTTCAATTTTTTTTTAAATTTTAAAGCTAGACAAAAATTCATAAAAACTAGCCTACTTATCAATATCTTAAGACTAACTTACTGTCCCTAAGCGAGCGCTCTAAGTTAAACTATAATAACTTAATGCTAATGCCTTTCGGCCTAAGAACTATCTTAATACTAAATCCAGGTCGATTTTATTATTTACCGAGAAGAATTTGAAACAAAAAATCGGTATCTATGTCTTTATTATTTTTTGGTTTTATATAATACTTACAAACTACATATAACTAATTACAGCTAGTTAAAACTAATTAAAACTACTTCAAGCTACTTAAAACTACTTACAAACTAATTATAAACTAATTACAACCTACTTACAAACTACTTACAGACTACTTACAAACTAGAACCGCCACAGCAAGCATTTTCCGGTTTTATAATTTTTTTGTATTTTTGTTGATTTTATATTTTTTTTGGTGCCACCCTGACTGTCCCTGCTTAAACCTAACTACTTAAACCTATGTAAGTCAGTCATGACAGCGAAAAAACAAGGACAACTTTTAAATATCTGCAGGAACTTCATTCTTCATGTTTTAACCACCAGAACTGGTTCTCCTGCACTACCCTATCTCTTCGGTCCCGTTCGGACACAGTCCTACTGAACCGAAGGTGCTCAGCTCCGTCTTGTGCGAGGACGTCTCGACTGTAAAGGAGCCGCCCATCCACAGTTCTACGGCCGACGTGGTAGATTAGCGGAACCGCCGCTCTATCCTGGATCAGCCCTCGACTGTCTAGATGGAAGAATGCATCGGGCGGAATAAAGCCGCTTAGACACACAATCTCGTAGTATTCGTATTAAGGGTAATAAGCCCCGAAAATTAAGCTGTTAGTCGAGTACATCGCTCTTGCAATGTGACCTCGAATAAGCTTTTCAGCAAGAAATTACCTATCCTGTTTATGTTGGCCCCGTTGTATAGAACCAGGTTGGAATAGTAATGTTTGTACTCCGACTCTAATGTTCTGTGTAGCGTCGTAGCGTCGAAGACACTGCCTCTCAAACACCCGAATTTTTCCCATTTGATATGGGGTAGCGTTGAACCAAACCGGGCATCCATAGGCAATCATCGGCCGGATAAGGGCCATGTAGCAAATTACCTTCACCCTGCTGTCAAGCCGGCTGCTATAAAACAACCGTTTCGTCAGGGCAAAAGCTCCCCTAGCCCTGGCCAGAGCAGCATTTATATGTCTGTCGAAATATAAATACTGATCCATCCAGATGCCAAGGTACTTTACTACACTTTTACTCGCCAGTGGATATCCATTTGGGCCTACGATCACCAGCTTGCGCCAGTTCTATCTCGTATCTCTTGTGGCTCCACGCAACGGAGTCCTAAACAAGATAGTTTCTGATTTCTGAAAGTTGATTTTCAATTTTCAGTCATCGCAATATTGCTGATTCTTCTCGAAGTCACGCTGCAAAAAAAAAAGATACCGTGTGCTTAAATTACTGAGCACTTCTATCAAAGTCTATAAAAATTAACACTTAAGCAACTTTTCATAGTACCTCCGATAAAATGTTTCTTTTTTACTATCAAATAATATTTCATATCAAAATATTCAAAAAAGAAATTTTTGAATTTTTAAATAAAGTTTCAAGTTTTTTTTTTTTTGAAAATTCTATACCGTATTAAATCGTTAGAAATTTTTTTTTTTTTATTTCTTTTTTCAAACTTTGAGAAATATTTCCATGGAATAAGAATTTAGATTGCTAGATTTAAAATTTCTTATATTGAAAATTATTTCTGGACCTAATCTGATAAAATTTGAAAGAAATTTGACAATTTTGGCAACTGGAAGATAGCCAATCAAATCTTAGGCCAACTAATCCAAAACTCAAAAAAATCAAAAACAATCTTAATATAGTTTCATTATTTAAATCTTACATCACGATAACGTTGAAAATAATTGAAAAAAAAAAAACATTAAATTGAGTGTAGTACCTCGTGGCATGAAGGTTAGTGCGTTGGACTATCATGCCGAAGGTCTGGGTTCGATTCCCAGCCACTGCCACCTAAAAACAGAAATATTTTTCCCGAGGGACTGCCTCTTGTGAGGAACTGACAAATCCTCCAAGAGTATACTTGTCATGAATAAGTGCTTCTCATCTAGCCGTTTGGACTCGGCAAAAGATGGTAAGTCCCCTCCATTCCTGCCAACAACACGCACACAGGAATGCTTGAGAGTTGTAAGTCACTAGGCCCTGGTTCTCCACGAGCTGTTGCACCACCAAATTTATTCATTTATTTATTAAACTAATTATCATTATTTATGAAGCAATTAAAATATTAAAAACTAGTGGTACTTAATGTAACGATTTTTAACAACTATCAGAATTTAGTCGGATGTCAGATTTAAATAATCCAACCAGCAAAAATACCCATAAAATTAAAGCTAGTTATTGTTTAAGATTGTCAATTTTTTTTACAGATTGGTTACAGATTTTCACTTATTTTTGTTCTTTAAACTAGCATTAAAATTAGTTCTTATCCCTTGAGAACATTTCTTGACATTAGAACTATTTTCTACAAATCAGTATTGGAGTCATTTTATATGAAAGTAAACATTCAGGCACATTTTTCTTAGGACATTTTAAACATAAAATTAACTCAGTTTCTGACTTCAAGAATACTTTTTTTGATTGTTTTATTGGAGAACATGTTCTCACTTAAATTGTGTCCCTGTTTGAAGTAGAAGGAAATGGAAATTGAACTCAATATCCCCAAATCATAAAATGTACCAAATACCATAAATTTGTATCAAGAATTGGCATGTGGGAAATGATTATTGTTAGCAAAATTTAACAAACAGACCACTGTGGGCCGTAAAAATTATTTGACTTTAAAAAAATGTTACAACAAAATCTCTATACGTAATTTTTTATCTACCGAACCAAAAAAATATGGTATCTAACTGTCATACATTTTTTTTTGGCAATTTTGCATAGTTTTTATGTTTCTCAAAAATTCCTGCGCAACTTGTTGTAAAATATTCAATAAATTAAAAAAAATAAAATAAAAAATGTTTATATTTCTATATTTACCTTCCAAAAAACAATGAATTTTTTTTATTTCCGATTATTTTGAAGCTTCTCAAAAATATTAATAATTTTGTGTACCAAAATCTTTAAAAAATATATTTTTTAGATTTAAAAAAAAATTTAAAATCCGGAATACATTCAATCCTTTTTAGTACTGTTTCAGTACTTTCAAACAAATCAAACTGTTTTGTATAGTTTTAGATTTTTGCTCGCTTTGGCATGATGCCACACTATTTATGAAGTAAATTGGGCAATAAAGAAACTCCCCTATTATGATTGTCAACTGTCAAATTTGATGATTGAAAGGTAATTGTTAAAAAACTGATCAAAAATTCATTAAAAATTAGCAATGATCAAAATATTATTTTTCAAACACGTGTTGTTAAATATCAAAATTCATTATTTATCAATCATCAACTGATTATATGGTCAGTCTTAAGAGGGGTAAATAAAAATCGTTTGTGCAAATTTAGAAAGTACACAAATCTAGAATGAAACTAATCTTGAAATATATCGTAATTGGAAAACAACTTCCTCAGTCCATTTTAAATTTTGAATAAGAAAAAAAAAATATTACAAAAAGTATACTTTGAAGGCTTCAGTCTCTAGTGGCTTAGTACTATTTTTGGTATTAAGAATAATTTTTTTTTTTTTTTTTTTTTGTGAACCATGACAATCCTATCTATATTTTGTGAAAGAATAACCAACTACTGAAAATATTTTCAACAATATTAAAGCAGTTTCATTATTTGATTTTTTTTTTATTTTTCCTACAAAGTTCAACTCATATCAAGCTTATCCTTTCATCATGCGAAATTCGAAATTCTTTGAATTTCAAATTATTATTTCCAACTTTATACACTTAACACAATATGTCTGGTTTACCATAGAAAATCCAAAGCTCCAAATTTCTGTGGTGTATACTTTCTGTGTAGACTAAAATTATAACCTAAAAACGAAAACCTCAAAAAGCATCCGTAAAATAAATTATTCCCATCATCACCAGCCAACAACAACTGGCATTAGCATATCTCTCAGAAATTCTGACAGCTATGATGGTATAAATTGCATTGTGTCTGGTATGCAAATAGAAATATCAAAATATAGATGGAAATACCACCCTGCACACCCCTGTGTATTTCATTTCGTCTCAAAAGGATAATGTATCTTGCCATACCAAATATAGTCTTTATATACGTTTATATATACGTAGCAGTTGAAAGCCCTACATATTAAAGCCAAGGAAAGGCGTTGTGCTCTCCAATTAGAGCATAACAAGCAGACAAAAGCTGGCAACTAAGCATCATCTCAGACTTGTTCAAGAACCGGAGATGCACTTGTAAGATAGGAATAACAAAAAAACAAAAAGAGACTTCATTATTAAAATGCATGCCACCCTCTCACTCTTTGACTGGGTGCATTGTTCTTAATTTTTTTTTTCATATACACTGAGCATAATTGTTAGCAGGAAGAAAATTACAAAGCTGATGCTTAAAAGTTTTTGTTTTTATTAAAGAGTGATGATTTTCTTTGTCTTAGTGCTTTTACTTAGAAGAGTTTATTGTGCAGCTATTCGAATGACTTTCACTAAGAATTTCATTTAAATTTAATTGTTACGAGTATTTCTCATTGTTGTAATTTCGAAGGATGGCAACTTTTAGTTTTTATGGTTTCTACGAAGATTAGTTTTAATCTTGTCTTAAAATGACCATAACGGAACATCTCTGTATCTCTGAATAAAAGTTCACTGTGTCGTATGAGTAATATTTGTTTCTAACTAAGCATTATTCAATTTTCTTGCTTGTACTTACTTACTTACTTACTTACTTATCCGGATCCCGATCCATGGAGGGTCTCTGCCTAAGATATTTCGGTCTTCCATCGGTTGCGGTCCCTCGCACGCTCCCTCCAGTCATCGAGACCAAGCGTTCTTGCAATTAATTCTTGCTTGTATGCTTGTATAATTACGTATCTCAATGTGGCTATTGAAAAAACGGATAACAACTAATAATTTAAGTTCAAACATTTTCAAAGCTAATAGTTGGATAAGGATTTCATGGTTGCTTTTGTTAAAAAATACACTATTTTTCAAATTTCAAGGTTCTTCAAAATTGAACAATTTACATTACATTTGCCTTAAATTTTTATTAAAATATCTTCTTAAACAAACACTGTTTTTTTTTTTAATATTTAAAGTTCTTTAATTTTTTTTAACATTAAAACTTCTCCAATTTTAAAATAAGACAAATATAAAAACGCATATGGTATTAAAACCAAGGAATGTTTCAATGTTTGTAAAGAAAAGCTTCTACTTTTCGACGTCTATGTTATTTGAAATGGTTGCATGAATACAAATTATATTTTGATTTTATTCGAAAATTTTATTTATAAAAAGTATGGGGGTTGATTTTATCGGCAGCTTCTTTAATTTTATTGAGCCGAAATGCTATTCATTTTGATCATTTGTTTTTTTGTTTTTATTTCAAAGATCTGAGTTGGGGCAAAAATTCCCAATTTCCAGACAATTATACTTGTACATTATAAATGGACACGATTTTCAAAAAAAGAGTATATACATTATATCTACTTGTATACATTGGAAGTAAAAATATCTTAATTCCCTGCAGCAATTAATTCTCTTCACATTTAATTCCCCTGAAGAATACTGCACTTCATTAAGGTTTCACATTAAAAAACAAAACAATTCTAGACAAAAAGCAGTAATTGTGGGATAATTGATTTTTGAAATAATGTACATGTACTGTTGATGAAAGATGTTTTCAGAAAGCATGTTCAAGTCAAAAGCATATGAATGTTCAATCTTACCTTACTTGTTTTCGTACTCCAAAAATACTGAAAATGTTAAATGAATTAAGTATTAAATCAGTTTCCCAAGAATGCATTTTTGTATTAATTTAGTTATATTTTAACGAAATGCAAGAAACAAATATCACAGCTCTAAAAATGTATGTATAATTAAATTAAATTTTAAACCTGTTCGACGCGTGTTAAGGTAGGCAGACAAACTGTTATTGGTTAAGCCCCTCAAAGGCTATTATGGATGTGAATTACAAAAGAAAACAAATGACATGTCTTTGGCTCTCAGTATAAAACTTGTTATTAAGATGATAGAGAGATAAGACGAAAAATGTTGGTCTCACAATTCTGCCTGTCTGTCCCTTGAGCTACAGACTAAATGGCCCGATCGATTTTCCTTAAACTTGGTACAGCATTTTTCTACTCATTACTCCCACACGTTTTTCATTCTTTTTTTTTAAATTAAAAATAGCAGTAGCCCCAAACAATTTTAAATAATTTTACATTTTTTTCTCAAAAACGGCTCCACAACTTTCCTTTAAAAAACTTCAATGAATTACTTTAAGTAAAGGCAACCTTTGAGTGGGAAACCATTTTTCAAAAATTGTTACTGTACCTCCAAAAGAATAATGTTATTATTTTATTTTTTAAGAACGATATGACTGATGATATGAATGAAAAATGATATGAATTTTGTTTACAAAAGCTTCCAAAAACTATAGTTAGTATTAAGTAGCTTAATTCTCAAACAAATATTTTATTGAATTTTGTATAGGGTGATTTTTTAGCTGGTTTGGTTTTGGCAACACTGGTTTTGACAGCTGACGTGTGTTTAGTACCTTGTGTCACTGTCAAACAGCTTCAGTTTGGTTTGCAATTTAACCATGGATCGTCTTACAAATGAACAACGCTTGCAAATTATTGAATTTTACTATCAAAATTCGTGCTCGGTTCGAAATGTTCATCGCGCGCTGCTTCCATTTTATGGTCGGCATTCTCGACCTTCTGAGCAGTCTATTCGGAAGATTGTGACCAAATTTCGCACCAAATTTACTTTGTTGGACATTAAACCACCAACACTTTTACGTACTGTGCGTAGTGAAGAAAATATTGCGGCCGTATCAGCTAGTGTGACAGAAGACCGCGAAATGTCGATTCGGCGCCGTTCCCAGCAGTTAGGCCTTTATTACAGCACTACGTGGAAAATTTTGCGGAAGGATTTGGGCGTAAAGCCTTTTAAGATACAGCTGGTGCAAGAACTAAAGCCAGCCGACCTACCACAACGCCGAATTTTTGGTGAATGGGCTCTTGGAAAGCTGGCCGAGGATCCGCTTTTTTATCGAAAAATTGTGTTCAGCGATGAGGCTCATTTTTGGTTGAATGGGTACGTAAATAAGCATAATTGCCGCATTTGGAGTGAAGATCAGCCAGAAGCATTGCAACAGCTACCAATGCATCCCGAAAAAGCCACTGTTTGGTGCGGTTTATGGGCCGGCGGCATTATTGGGCCATATTTCTTCAAAGATGATGCGAATCGCAGCGTTACTGTCAATGGTGAACGCTACCGAGCGATGATAACAAACTTTTTTTTGCCCAAAATGGAAGTTCTTGACTTGCATGATATGTGGTTTCAACAAGATGGTGCCACATGCCACAAAGTTCTAAGCCTCTTAAAAAATCACCCGTTACTTCTACCATCAGTTTATATTTTGAAAAGCCATTGTTTTTCATAAATGGCTCCAACGATTTTGATAAAAAAATTTTCGTATGCTGAAATTATTTAGTGCTTTAGTACACCCAAAAATTGTACAAATTAACACTTAGCAACTATTAAAATTAACACTTAGCAACTATTAATTAAATTTTTTAATAAATACATTTTAAATATGATCAAATAATAGATATTGCATATCAAAATTAAAAAAATGTTTCGAATTTTTGAAAAAAATCAAATATTTTTAATTTTAAATAAATTCTTTCGATTTGCATACCAAAATTTGTGCTTCAAACTGTTTTTATTTGAATTTTTTTCAAATCACCCAACTAATCATATTGAACAAGGAATTAAAATGGCGTTCTTTTTCACTCTTTCAAACTATCAAAAGAATTATTTCACTTATTGAAATATCGTATTTCATGCCCTTAAAAAGGAAGAAGGCTGAAATTCTGGTTTCAAATTCTGCTTTTCAAAATTCATTATTTTCAAAAAAAATCTGTTTTTCAAAATTCAGTTTTTTTTTCATTTCTGTCTGTAGACATTCAGCTTTTCAAAATTCTGTCATATAACATTATTAAAAATAAAATTCTACATATTCTGCTTTTTTTCAAATAACTTGTCTTGTTAACTAAAATAAACAAAAAAAAAGTACACCTCTTCGTAAACTATTTATTTGTCTCATTTCCAATTATAATCTTAACATAGACTTTTTTTAAAAATGACCAGCCATGCACAATTTATCTTTTCACTTATTTTTGTACTTTTACGGATAATTGAGGCTGTAACTTTAAGGGCATAAATGGTGCAACCGATTTTGTTACAAAATCTTTAACCAGATCGATGTTTTATAATAGTGTTTGTTTGTGGTGTAGTCTCCATGTTGTGTTTTTAATTTAGTTATTGTATTCAAACATTTTTAATTTTTAATTTAAAAAATGTTTAAGGATTTAGTTTATTTTATTTTATTTTTCACAACATAAATTATTGTATTATTAAACATTTTTTAAATTAAAAATTTCTAAAATCGTTTTTTATTTCTCATTGTTCGAATACAATAACTAAAATATAATAATGAGCTTACACTTAAACAAAATCTGATTTTTCAGCAATTTTTTTTTTTGGATTGCAAATTGGTGGACCAGGATTTCATTAAGATTTCGTTAAAATCTGGAGTTTTCATTGAGATTTCAATGAAATTTTCATTAATTAATCATGTTCCATAATTTCAAAATATCAAAAATCGAACTTCGTTTTGGTGGGATCATAGCATAATATTACTTAATTTGAAATTAAAGTAGGTCATATTTATGAAAAGCTTAGATATTAAGAACTAACAATGGTATCTTCGACGGATTTTGATGAATTAATGTTAGTAAAACAGCTGCTAAGTAATCAGCTGCACCACTTTTTCACCTAATAAAAAAAATGTTTCCTATAAGAAAATTAATTTACGAAATTTCGCCAATAAAAAAAGAAGGTTTGGAAAATAATAAATAAATCAATAAATTCTTATTGACAGAAAATTTTTTAAAACAGAATTTTGACAAACAGAATATTGAAAGCAGAATTTTGAAAAGCACAGTTTTGAAAAGCAGAATTTTGGAAACAGAATTTAGCAAAAACAATTTCGACCCCACCAGAACTTCGACCGCAACCCCTTTAAAAATTTTTGGGATACGGTGTTTTGGAATTTGTTTTTCTTAAGACAACGGTCGTTATTTGTAAGAGATTTTTAAGAAAAAATATTAATAAATCCATGACTTGGTTCTAAAAGGGCCAGTGTAATTTATTCAAATATTAAGTAAAGATCACTTTTTTCACGGTTCTACGACTGTAAAAAGGGTAATTATTTCCAAACAAGATACCGATGGGTAAAGAAAGCTTAAGTTTCAAAAGTGGTAACCATTTTTAGAAATTTAAATGCAAAATTTGTGATTTCCAAAAATTAACAAATTGGAAATTGGCCCTTTCAGAACCAAAGTACAGAAATTATCACACATCACATTCCCCCAGGTACTGCACGTACTGCGATCCATTTACACCGAGTATGTCAGGAACTTCGATGCCCTTAGCAAGCAAATTAAGGGGTGATTTTTAATTTAACTTTTTATTTTGGGGAGTGCTTATTCGTATTCAAACTCAATCAGTCCGCGACTAAAATTTCGTGATGCAACATGAAAAAAAATGAAAAAATGATGAAAGTACAGTAGAGTAAAAGTGGAGTAAAAAAAACCTGGGCTTGTTCACTCTTTCTAGATTTTTCACTTATTTGGGCGGGAGTCTTAGAAGGGTTTCTAAAGATGAATGTGATCCAAAATGCACATTTTGTTCTTACATTTATTTAACAGTTAAACAAAGCTTTCAATTAGGTACAAAAAAAGTAGAAACAATTCCTCAGTGTCCTCAATGTTTGCGAGACATTTTTGTAAGATAATCCATTTTAATCTAAAAATTTGTGTGTTCACTATAATTGTGGTTAGTTCTCTTTTTTGAGATTCACTTAATCGAGCGTCTACTGTTATTATTATTATTGAGATATCCAAAAATATGCATTTTTGCATCATTTTTTTGCTTTTTTGTGTAAGTTGCATCACGAAATTCTAGTTTCAAGCTTTAGGATTGGACTCAACATCCGCAAAAACATAACGCACAAATATTTGGTGAACTGAAAAATCGGGAAAAAAAGCAAAAAACTATAAATCCCTGTCAAGGTTCCATTTGCGTCTGTAAAAGTTTCCCTGCGAACATTACAAACGTCACTTATATAGAAACGTTTCTGAAGAGTGTGGTATAAATGTCTACTATTTCTTGCAGTAAATTTCGAGGTACAGTGTTGGATATGCCATCGACTTCTGCTGATTTCTTCTTCTTCTTAATAAATCAAAGATGAGCAGGATCTCCACCTTCGTAATTAACAGGGAACTGGATATCTCATTTTTCACGTGTGCCAAGTGCGAGGCTTATCCACTATCGAATTTCTTTTCCTGAATGGTTCGCAACTTCCACAACAAGGAAATGGTCGGAGTCAACGTTTTCCTCATAGAATGTACCTTCGTACGTCTAAAATGTTTAAGCAAAGTTTAAAAAAGGAAATTGTTCTTCAATTCAAGTGTATGTACGAGTATATCATTAATTTTTCAAATTCGAACAAAACAATTTAAATTCTGTTTGTCTTCAACCCCCATTCCCCATTAATATCCCGTAAAATCTTCTTTATTCACTTTATGAGATTAATTAAAAAAGTTAATATCTATTTATTGAGCATTTTTTTAAGAAACTTAGACACAAGATTTGAGGCTGACTGGTGGTCTTCCAAAGTAGTATGTTCAATATCTTTCTTTTGTAAAGTTTTTAACTTTGCTTTGCTTTACTAACTTCTGTTTTTTTTTTTGTACTTCTCCACCATCTTTAGAGGTCAAATTCTAAGAAAAGTAAAGCTGAAACAACTATTGGTTCACAAAAAACCTTAAACATACCTCAACATAGTAAAAAAGTTTCTTGTCCTTTACACAAAAAAGTTTGTCTTTTGGAATAGTATAGTTGTAAGAGAACTTAAGGAAACAATTTTCCATCATTATGTAGTTGCTTTTAAGACAAAATTATACACCTTAGATCTGTCAATTAAGACCAAAAATCCTGCGTTGACATGATTTCAAATCAACTTATTCTCTTCAGTATGTACTTATTCCACCTTATAGGTACATTATAGGAGTATGTTTATTGTACAATCGGACAGGTATAGGTGTAGGTATGTGGATGGGTGTATATAATAAGAACCATATTATTCCTTTCGAATTTTAAGTGAATCTTTCTACATCTACTTTCTAAATAATTCATGAGAACATATTTCACCAGATACCTTCGTTATTATTTTTTAACACACAAACATTATCCATGCAATGACATCAAAAGATACATTTTTAATTTATGGTAATGTTAACAAAAAAGGTAGATTCGTATATACGAGTGCAAAATTCAAGATGGAGTACGAGCAGGTGCGATTTACATATCAACGATATTCAAAGTACCAAATCATCCTATTTCAACGGTGAAAGAAAAAAAAATGGAGGAAGATTTTTTTTTTTGTTTTGTTTTGCTTGTGGATAAAACCAGACTATTTTCTTTTTAAAAATCAATAGAATATGCAAAAATAACGGTATGACAGCAAGTAATTGGATTCCAGATGAAATGTTTAAAGACTTTTTTTTCTAAAATACAATATTTGTACTCTCTCGTCTTCTCTCGATTTCCCACATCGATTTTCATCAATTTCTCATTTCATCGAAATTTTTATTCACACAAGAAAAGGAGGTGATTCGAATATCATAAAAGGTATACTAAATTAATCTATGTATATAGAAGATAGCTAGATAGATATGTATGTATATGAACGATAGATGATGATGTTTGAAGATACAAAACCTGAATTGTTATTAAACCTCGAATAAAATCATGTCCCTTTCTTTGAATACAAGATTTATTTTTTCTTCTATATTTGCGTTTAAAAATAACTGTGATTTGAGATCCTTTTGTAACGGGTGATTTTTTAGCTGGTTTGGTTTTGGCAACACTGGTTTTGACAGCTGACGTATGTTTAGTACCTTGTGTCACTGTCAAACAGCTTCAGTTTGGTTTGCAATTTAACCATGGATCGTCTTACAAATGAACAACGCTTGCAATTATTGAATTTTACTATCAAAATTCGTGCTCGGTTCGAAATGTTCATCGCGCGCTGCTTCCATTTTATGGTCGGCATTCTCGACCTTCTGAGCAGTCTATTCGGAAGATTGTGACCAAATTTCGCACCAAATTTACTTTGTTGGACATTAAACCACCAACACGTTTACGTACTGTGCGTAGTGAAGAAAATATTGCGGCCGTATCAGCTAGTGTGACAGAAGACCGCGAAATGTCGATTCGGCGCCGTTCCCAGCAGTTAGGCCTTTGTTACAGCACTACTTGGAAAATTTTGCGGAAGGATTTGGGCGTAAAGCCTTTTAAGATACAGCTGGTGCAAGAACTAAAGCCAGCCGACCTACCACAACGCCGAATTGTTGGTGAATGGGCTCTTGGAAAGCTGGCCGAGGATCCGCTTTTTTATCGAAAAATTGTGTTCAGCGATGAGGCTCATTTTTGGTTGAATGGGTACGTAAATAAGCATAATTGCCGCATTTGGAGTGAAGATCAGCCAGAAGCATTGCAACAGCTACCAATGCATCCCGAAAAAGCCACTGTTTGGTGCGGTTTATGGGCCGGCGGCATTATTGGGCCATATTTCTTCAAAGATGATGCGAATCGCAGCGTTACTGTCAATGGTGAACGCTACCGAGCGATGATAACAAACTTTTTTTTGCCCGAAATGGAAGTTCTTGACTTGCATGATATGTGGTTTCAACAAGACGGTGCCACATGCCACACAGCACGCGAAACAATGGCGCAATTGCGAGGCGAGTTTGGTGAACAGTTAATTTCACGTTTCGGGCCGGTCAATTGGCCGCCTAGATCGTGCAATTTGACACCATTAGATTATTTTTTGTGGGGGTATGTCAAGGCTAATGTCTATAGGGACAAGCCCGCTTCGATTGACGCACTGGAAGCCAACATCCATGCATTCATTCGTGAGATACCGGCCGATATGTGTGAAAGAGTATGCCAAAATTGGACTCAGCGGATGGGCTACCTGAGACGCAGCCGCGGTCAACATTTGCATGAAATTATCTTTAAACATTAAATTGCAAGGTTCAAACTATCGATTCAAATAAATATTTCATTCATTTTTTCGAACTTTTTGTGTTTTTTTTTTTTTAAGTTCTAGACCTCTTAAAAAATCACCCGTTATAAGCTTTTCCATTTTGGTATATGATTTTTACTACCTTCTATCTGCCTCTACATTATATTGTTGTGTTTAGGTATATTTATGCGAAGAACGAACCCTGGGGGCAATGTTTTTATTGAAAATTTATTCTATGTCAGGTATTTTTGCCTTTACCCCATGAAATAGGTATAGATACAACAAATAAGATTCTTTTTCCCTATGTCTTGTTATTCCTTGAGGAACTGAAATGAAATTCTTTAAATAATACCCCCCCCCCCCCCAAAAAAAAGAAGATGTTATAAGCTTTGAGAAGTACGACATGAAAATTGTAATAAAACATAAAGACATGTATAAATCTGGAGAACAAAACAGGAAACAGGAAGTAAAGGTAACGCATAAATAATGACAAGCAAATTGAAAAAAAAAAATATTTATGGATGGAAATCAAAACTAAATATTATGTTGGTTTTAATAATAAATAATAATAATAAAAGAATGCTTAAATTTCTTGAAGCAATCGTATACACGTGCGGGGGATTAAATTACTGAAATTGTTATGTCAAATAAAGACAAATCAAACGAGGTTACTTCAAAGTAATTTTAGATGATTTGATTATTTGTGACTTATCTTTTTAAGGCATATTGATGTCCATGTATTATGTAGGCACACAGTTGACCAGATCGCATTGGCTTTTTGTGTAGATGCATTTAAAGCGGTGGAGTCACGAAAATATTGGAATTCTATCAAACTGAAATTTGAGGTTTAAATAGGCAATTTTTAAAAATATTTATTTAAACTAAAAATAGTCTTTTCCTGCTTCCTAAACATTAATAAGGGTATTCATGCAACGTCGTAGGTTTACAAATTGTGTAAAATGATAAGTTTACACAAGGTTTGCATGAACGACCTTTTTTATACATTTAATTAAATGCAAGGTAATTCAATCAGAGTAAGAGTCACAATGACGTTTGGATAGGTTTAACCAGTTTGGTTAATTTTACGCAACAAAATCCCTTGATAAGTTTGACCAAAGTGTGTAAATCATTTCCCATACCAAATTTGACAGTTCATTAATCAAAAGATAAAATTAAGCAATTTGTAAATTTATCTACGGTTTTACGAAGTTGCATGAACACCCTTAATATCTCATATTGCTTGTTCCTATATTTTGTAGGGCCGTTTGCAGCCTAATGAGATTTTTGTTCTTATTAACCAATAATTCTGATTATGTATAATTAACTGCTTTTGTAATTTGGGAGGCATTATTCATATCTAAAATGCTGTAAAAAAACGTAGCTATGTATCAACTTTTTGATGTATTTTCATATATGAAGATTATAAGAGATTAAAAGCACAATACGATTTAAAAATATCTTTGCTGACGTTGTTTAACACAAGCAGTACATCATCATCATACATAAAAATATATTATGAAAATTTAAGATTCATTAGTGTCAAAAAGGTTTTCATAATTTTTGAAGGTATGTCTCTGACGAAATAAATAGACGTCACCGTGAACATTTTATAAATGTGTATAATAATTATACAAGATTGGAAAAGAGATAAAATCTTAAATGTTTGACATAGCTTCTGTTAATGATTTTAGGGCCATTTTTTCAGTAAAAGTTAAACATAACTTGAGGATTTTTATTTTCAACTTGTGAATTTGTTTTCACTCGCTCAAAGTTGACGTTTTCAACTCACGATTTTCAACTCTAGAGTTGACCAACTTGAGATTTTCTCAACTCCCGGAAAAAGAAGAAGTTGGCTGAGTAAATTTGAGAGTTGCCATAGAAAAATTGTGTTTTTTTTGAAAATGCATAACTACAAACATTTTTCTTCAGAGGTTTTAGCTTTTCGGTTATTCAAAACAAAAAAATAAAGAAAAGGCTATAACGTGTCGAAGCAATTATTATTATTATTTTTGGCCATCAGCTCCTTCAGCTTCATAATGTAAGCTGGGCAAAAGATTATCGTTTCGTATTCGTTACTTCAAAAGCCCTGACCAAATGTGTTAACAACATTAGAAGGAGTTAGTTCTTCAAGTGCAGTATGCACTTTGCGTGGAAGTGCGCTTCTGATTCTTTGGGTTTGAGTGGTTTGGTTTGTTATTTGTAAGCTTACGTACATATCTGTTGTGTTTGGTAGAAACCATGAAAAACTCCATTAAATAATTTTCGTATTGAAGTCCACCTTTCTTGGTGCTTGACCCAAAATGGGAAAACAGATATATATGTAAAGGGTTTTTCAAACGGAATGCTACAAAAGTAGAGCGACAGGGACAGCAAACGACGCCATATTTCTTGCCGCTCTTTTGACATTTCTCTTCAGTAAAATTTGTCATTTCATGATAGAAAGATATATGAGCCAACACGAGTCGAAATTATTAAAATTTACTACCGAAATTTGGAGTCAGTGGCCTCAACGTTAAGAGCGCTACGTCCAATTTATTGTCGTCATAACGTCCTAGCAGATCAACAATTGAGCGTCTAGTGGAAAAATTTGAATCCACAGGCACAGTACAAAATGTTCCCGTGCCAGTGAGACAAAGAAGTGCCCGTAGTGTCGAGAATATTGCTGCCGCTGAGGCTTCAGTTGCAGAAAGCCCAAATGTGTCTCTCACACGTCGTTCTCAAGCGTTGGGCATCTCTGTGACGTCGTTGTTTGCGAAAAGATCTTGGCCTACATCCTTACAAGATTAAATTGACGCAAGAACTGAAGCCGCTTGACCACCAGAAGCGTCGTATGTTCGTGAATTGGGCTAAGCAACGACTTGTAAATGATTCGGATTTTCATCGAAAGATCATCTTCAGCGATGAGGCTCATTTCTGGCTGAATGGCTCCGTCAATACACAAAATATGCGGTATTGGTCAAGTAGCAATCCACACGTACTCCATGAGTCATCATTGCATCCCGAAAAAATTACGGTTTGGTGTGGTTTATGGGCCGGCGGCGTCATTGGGCCGTACTTCTTCCATGATGATCAAGACCGGCACCTTACTGTGAATGGGGATCGCTACCGTTCAATGATAACCGAATATTTTTGGCCCCAATTGGATGATATAAATTTGGAGGACAGGTAGTTCCAACAGGACGGCGCCACAAACCACACAGCGAATGTCACAATCAGTTTATGGGAAACCAAGTTTGGAGAACGTGTTATCTCACGAAATGGCCCAGTCGCTTGAATTGACGCCGTTAGACTATTTCCTGGGGGGCTAGGTCAAGTCAAGAAATTGAGTTCCATACATAATGGCATCGAACGTTCTTTCACAGGAATAAAGAGTTTTATTGATATCCAAAACCGTATTTGTTTTATTTTAAAAAAACTTTTGTAGCGCTCTTATTGAAAAACCCGAAAGAAAAAAATATTTTATTAAATATTTGTTAAGAGTAAGCAACGTGCTCAACAACGTGACTTCATGTGACGTAGACTAAGAAAAACTAGTAGAGATAATCATGTCAAATGAGACAAATCAATTGCTTGAGATTTAGCAATTCACTAGACATTTATTAATAACATATAAATGTTTTATTAAAAACAGCTCAAATCGGTCCTACCTTGTTAAAGAAGGTTGGTATACTAATAAAAAAATGAAGGGTTTAAGATTTTGACAAAATATTGACTTTATACGATATTCTTGATGTAGGTTTCAAAGGAAGCGCATCGAAATCCTGATACTTAAAATCCCTTGTTTTAATAAATCCAGAACAAAAAGTTTAAAATCCCGTTCACTAAAATTTTGTTACGAGTCTGAAAAGTCCTACTTAACAAAGAAGCTTACAAGTTTAAAGGCTGTCTAAAATGTTTGCTTCTTCTAAATGAAATTTTGAGCTCATTTTTTACTTGCGATATATGTAAGTACTATAGGGCAAGTTTTGGATTCGTGGAAACAAAAAAATTTCGAGATAACAATCAAACATGACATTACGATGATAGAGAACACCAAAAAAGTAGGTGGCATAATTATGCTTGTCTGCCTGTCTGTCTGACTGTTCATATATTGACCTACAGCCTAAACCACTAAATGGATTTTTTTTTCAAATTTTGAACTTAATGTTTTTTAGTAACTCTCCAGGGAGGAAATTGAAATGTTTTTTTTTTTAGAACCAAAAATAACGGTACTTACCCTACAACCGTAAATGAAAAGATTATTTATCTCAAAAACAATTTCAACGATTTTGATCAAACAAAATCAGTGACTTATTGTTAATATGGTGTACTTTTTGATAAAAAAAAATTACCAAAAACTGTTATTAATGGTACCTGCCATATAACGGTTTTTTTAATTTTCGATTTTCTCACTAACACCTCAAACGATTTTAGTCAAAATTTTTATGCAAAAAGTCTTTTGTAAATTTAATAATATTGCATACAAACAATTTTGAAAAAAAATATTTTTGGATTTAAAAAAAATATATTCAATTTTTTTTTCAAAATTCAATATTTCAAAAATGAGTTGATGAATTTTTTGAAACTTAGTTTAAAAATGTATTTTAATATATACTCAAAATTGGCATACCAAAACTATTTATACAAAATGTTTTGAAAAATTTAATATGTATATAAAAAATTAATTTTTAAGAAAACCGCTTCAACGATTTAAAATTTTTTTTTCCATATATTTATATTTTTTTCAAGTAAACAAATGGCATACATGTTTTGAGCTCTAAGTTTTTTAACTGGTTGTTTATACAAAGAAAAAGAACCAATCAAATGCTTTTTCTATATTTTTGTATTTTTTATAATTACTTTCATATTTTAAAGGTTCTTAATTCCAAGCAACTTGCTTTGATTTTCTTAGGGTTTATATGGTTTGATATTATTTATTAGTAGGGCTAGGATTTCCATGCATATGCATATTTTTTTAATAAACTTTTAAAGCATGAGACCAAATTATCTTTACGAATTATGAATTTTCCTTTAAAATGGCTTTTAATCGTTAGTGGGTATTCTTGCATATTTTATTGTAAATACATATTTAGCATATTTTTGCATATTTTCATGATAAATGCATATTTTCAAAAAATAAACATAAAATTACAAAAACAAATATGAGTCTCAAGGAAATATTAAAAATTTAATTCGTTGTTTATATGGTTTTAAATGCACATTTAAGATGTTTAGTTTAGTTTAGTTTAGTTTAGTTTATTTCATCAAACAGAGTACAACTCTTACAGACTACTATAAATAGTTTATAAAATAATTAATATGTATATATATTTATGTACAAAAATAAAATAAGTAATAATATCAGTATAACAATAGGTAAATCTTAATTACAAAACATTGTCTGCGATAACAAAGCAGACATTAAATTTTTTTTGAAGACATCTCTTGAATTAGAAAAAATATCTATAACCTCTACAACAGAATTCGTTTCTCTTATGCAACGTGCAAACGGTTCGTTTCTACTATAATTTCTTCTATGAAAAGTCTCTCGCAGATGAAAATTGGAGCGCAGAGTCCTTGACGGAAAGTAAAAAAGTATCCGTTCTAACAAAAAAGAGCATTTGATACGATTGCTTATTAAATCTTTAACAAACATTATTGAAAAAAATTTCCTCCTTATTTCAAGCGTTTGAATGTCTATAAGCAGGCATCTAGATGGATAAGATGGCACTTCCATATTCCAATTTAATTTGTAGAAAGCATACCTAGTGAAACTTTTTTGTATTCTTTCTATTCTAGAAGAATGAGTGATATAATAGGGGTTCCAAACTATGCTGCAATATTCCAATACCGATCTAACAAGTGCAATATATAATGATTTCAGGGTGTAGGGGTCAGAAAAATCCTTAGAGTTTCTTCTGATAAACCCTAGCATCCCATTAGCTTTGCTCACTTTATAATCGATGTGCTTAGTAAACGAAAGCTTTTCATCCAATATAACTCCCAAATCTTTTTTTGCGGTAACCCTATCTAAACTCGTATTATTGATAGTATAATCAAATATGATAGGTGTTTTTTTTCTATGGCATGAAAAGCTCTGACATTTGGCAACATTCAGGAACAATTTGTTTGATTCACACCATTCTGCCAGTTTATGAATATCCTGTTGGAGATAAAGGCAATCCGTAGGAGATTTTATGAGCCGGAAAATCTTGACATCATCGGCATACATAAGGTACTTCGAATACTTAAAATTTACGGGGATGTCATTTATAAAAAGGATAAATAACAAGGGTCCAATATGACTTCCTTGGGGAACACCTGAAGTTACATTAATACCTTTAGATTTAATCTTTCCCAATTTTACAAACTGAACCCGATTTTTTAAATAGGAAGAAATCCATTTTATTATACTAGAATGGAATCCGAGTTGTGAAAGTTTAAAAATTAATATGCTATGGTTAACTCTATCAAAAGCTTTTGCGAAATCCGTAAAGATAATGTCAGTCTGAAAACCTTTTTCAAATCCGCAAAGTACAGAATCGCATAGCAGTGAAAGGTTTGTAGCAGTGGATCTTCCAGATACAAAACCATGTTGGTGTTCAGTGTTGGTGGTGTTGGTGTCCTTAACAAAAAAATTTAATTTTTGACATACAAGCATTTCGAAAATTTTTGGGATCACTGATAATTTGCAAATAGGCCTATAATTTATCACATTTTGCTTAGAACCAGACTTAAAAATTGGAGTTATATAAGAGATCTTCCAACAGTCCAAAAACTGACCGCTTTTTAACGACTGATTGAAAATCAAGCTAAGTGGTAACGCCAAAGAGCCAGCGCAGTTTTTTAGTACAACAGGGGCTATGTTATCTGGCCCAGCACTTTTATTCACATCAAGAGTAGCCAGTGCATCAAAGACATCTGAAACCGTTAAGTCTACACTTCCAACATCAACGACATAAGATGGCGAAAAATCAGAAAGTTCACAAGAAGCAGAGGGCAAATAAACAGATTTAAAATAATCGGCAAAGAAATCGCATATGACGTTCATATCAATAGATACGCAATCGGAATACTTCATACAGCTTGGAATCCCTATAGACTTTCTTTTGATATTAATAAAATTCCAAAAGTGTTTAGAATCATTTCTAATTTTTGACTCAGCAGTGAGAATAAAATTATTAAATAGGAAATTGTTGAGACAGTCATATTCAAGGTGGCACTGAATGTATTTCTGCTTAAGGGCTAAATTATCTTTAGTTGCCTTATAAGCTTTATACGCTTTGTTTTTCCTATTTTTAAGATTTGATAATCTTCTGTTAAACCATGGTGGGTTTGAATTAGGTTTGGCTATATGCATACTCATAATTTTTAGAGGAATATTTTTAGCGCATATTTTCCATTTTTAAGTGCATGAGAATTCTAACCCAAACAAACGTTACTTAGCCTATCACAATTTGAACGTCTGTTAATGCTTATTTCTTTTTTTCTCATATGTAAAATTTCTAGTAACATTCTTTTATTATAATTCCTTTCTGATTGTGGTTTTTAAAATTAGGACGATGGTCTTTCTCTATGCAATGATGATCCAAAGCGGTTTTTTGCGTACTACTATTATTTATATCAGATCTGTGACCTGAAATACGATTACGAAGCTTCTGAAAAAAGAAAAGAAAAATCTAAGTGTAAGATAAAATGTAAAGGTGATGGACTAACATCATGTCCATCAATTTTTGTATAGGGACCTCAATGCTACATCAGAATGTACAACATACCTACAGTAATACAAAGTTGTATGGCAAGTACCGTTATTTTTGGAGTTAAATAAAATCAATTTTATCTCTAAAGGATCACCAAAAAGCCTTAAGTTCGAAATTTAAAAAAAGATCGCTTCATTGGCTTAGACTGTAGATTCAGATACAAGCAGAGAGATAGACCGAATTGTGCCACCCACATTTTTTCGAGTTGCCTATCATCGTAATTTCATGTTTGTTTTTTTTTTTGCACGAATCCAAAACATTCCCTAAAATATTTATATTGTAACTAAAAAAATCATTAATTTTGAAATTAAAAAAAAAGAGTAAATAATCAGAGCAAAAAATGAAGCAAGGAAGAATTATCTGCCTTTATTTCTCAGTACCTACAGAATACAGAACAAATAGAAATAGAAATCATCATTAAAAAAATCTTTAATTAAGCCGTTGAGAATTTGGACACCAGAGAATATTAAATGTATCCTTTTCCAGACGGATTTCCTTCGTTGTCCACTCTTAACATAAAAAAGAGATACATATTTTGATATAATCCTTGGTAAATCACTGCAATCTCTCGAGACATATTTTTTTTATAATGAATGATTTTGCAACAAAATACAAAAAGAAAAAATATATAAAGTAAAGTCGTTTTGTATGTTTGTATTTATTTTTCTCTTCATATTCGAATATTAAATTCAAAAACTGAATAGGAGTAATATCCTTCTGCTAGTCTAGAAACACAAATCGTCATTTAAACCGATGGACTACGAATGTAAATCAAAGCAATAAGACGATGTTCAAAAAAGCATCTACAAGGAATCTATTTGATATTATCCAAAGAGGAATCAAGCAGAAGTGCAATAATTTTATTCGTTATCCTTTTTGTAACAAAAAAAAAATATCTTTACAAAACGAGGTATTTCATGAAATATCGTTAATAAACATAAATTTATGAATACTTAAATTAAAAACCCATTGATTGGTTTCCTTAAAATTTTATTTGTATACGAATATGAGGTCATTCGCATAAGATGTTTTTTTTTTATTTATTTGTCAAAAAATCTTTAAATCTTATTAATAAAACTCTGATTTACTTATTATGAGCAGAACAAAAATATCTTTTTATACCTGCAAAAAAAGAAAAATATACTTTCAAATTCTTATAAATAAAAATATTCTGGCTATAAGAAAATGAAAATTTATTTCCAAAGTCATTTCAAATCTTATAAAACATGATTCAATCAAAAAGTTTACTCATACATAAACATTAATCAGCCATATCATTGCCTTTCTATGGAACAATCACTCAACTTGCCAATTGACGTCAATACTCTCAATATACATAGGTAAGGAAGGTACCTATGTAGTAATTTTAAATTGAAAGCAATTTTTTAAGACTCACTCAAGCTAAAAGTTTTTTGAAAACTTTTCAAATTGGAAAAGGATACAATTTGTCACAGAACCAAGCCAATTTTGAGGAATTGCTAACCATACATGGATATACACAAACATTATACCAATACAATATACACAGATAGGAAGATTGATACGAGAGTTTAGAGATGAAGGACGAGTAAACTGCGATGTGGAAATTGCAAAGAAATAACTTTTATAAAAGTTTTATTATTTTTATTTTATTTACGAGTATGAGGTATCTTTGCCAGAACTGAATTGAGTAATTGAGTATATTTTATAGGTTTTTTGACTATGGCGAAGTTTTTCTTAAGCAAGTGGAAAAGAAAATTTAAATGGATATGTAAAAGGCCATATTAAAAATGGTGAAATTAAAAATAGTTGAAAATGGGAGTTAGGTACCTTCATCCTACATATTGCGAATACAAAAATAAAATAAAAAAGGATAGAAGCTACTTTGAATAAATGTTTACTTGCTTTCATGGTTTCTGATTTCTGATAGGAAGTGTTTTTCTTTTAAACATTTTTATCATGCCTACATACAGCTGTGAGACCATTGAACAACTGTCTCTGTATGGCTGTTGTTCCATATTATTTTCTTAAGCCTCATTTATTAGAAGACGTTAGGAATGCTAAATTAATATCTTTAGAGCCAACAATAATAATTTGTTGGAGATAAGGAATAAAACAGGATTGGTTAAAAGAATTGACACTGGTCAAGAATTAGATTGAAAATAAAGGTAATAAAAAAATGCATTAAAGGCTGCAAAAGCAAATAACAGTTTATTAATTCGTCATTGAATTGTACTAAATAGCAGCTCACATAAAACCATTTTCAAACCATTTTTTGACCGATAAAGTTTTTTTTTTTTTTTATGCAGTAGCTTCCAAAAATTTTATAAAACTAGCTACTCTTTAGCAAAACTTTAAAAAAATAGTTTTTGAAATTTGAAAATTCAATTTTTTTAACTTGGTATACTTAAGAGTTCTTAGAATATTTTTAAAAATGTATTTCTTTTATGAAAAAGTAATACATATTCCCTTCAACATATAAATAATAAGAAAACGTTTAGAAAAATCAGACTTTCCTCAAAAACTTCAGTTCGTTTTTACTATTCCACATATTAAAGTTTTATTTGCAAGTCAAAATGTTTGTTTAAAAAGTTTTTCAAATTTTTTAAAAATAATTTTTTAGAAAACAGGCTGATTTTTTTTCATGAATACAGGCTATTTTTTATACCTCAAACGAAAGGAGAACAACAAATGTCATTTGTCATGTTTGAGTTGAAGAAAAGGATTGCCATCGGAATTCTAGAATTTATTTTATATGAGAGTTTATAAATTTTTTTGAAAAAAATTTGATTTTTACTTACGATATAGCTACTATAGAGCATGTTTTGGACTCGTGCAAAAAAAAAAACATCTTGAGATTACATTTAAACATGACATTACTAAATGATAGAGAACACCAAAAAATTGGGTGGCACAATTCTATCAGTCTGTCTGTCCATATATCGACTTTCAGCCTAAGCCACTGAAGCAATTTTCTTCAAATTTTGAAATTAAAGTTTTTTTTTTGTAAATCTCCAAAGGCGAAATCAATTTTTTTTACCAAAAATAACGGTTCTTGCCCTACGCGCCAAGTATATAAAAGATTATAAGAGTACCATAAAACATGCAAGTTCGAATTTAAATTTCCTATCAAAATGGATGATTTAAAAACATTTAAAAAATTGTAAATGAAAAGCTTATTTATCTCAAAAACGGCTCAAACAATTTTGCTAAAAAAAAAGTCAGTGTATTATTGCAAATATTGTACTTTTTAAGAAGAAAAATTTTACTGAAAACTGTATTTAAAGGTACCTGCCATATAACGATTTTTTTAATTTTCGATTTACTCGTTAATGGTTCGAACGATTTCAGTTAAAATTTGTATGCAAAAGCTATTTTAAAATGTTAATAATATTGCATATCAAAATTTTGAAAAAAATAATTTTGGATTTAAAAAAAAATATTTTTTTGAAAATAAATTTAAGATTGTATTTTAATTCATACTCAAAATTGGGACACCAAAAGTTTTTTTTAAAATGTTATTAAAATTTAATATATAAGAAATAATTTTTTAAGAAAACTGCTCCAACGACTTTAATTTTTTTTTTGCATACATTTATATTTTTTCAAGTAATCAAATGACATAATTGTTTTTGAGCTGTAAGTTTTTTAACTAGTTGATTATAAAGTAAAAGAACGATTTAAGTGCATTTTTATATTTTAGTTTTTTTTTATAATTACCTTCATATTTTAAAAGTCATTAATTCCAAGCAACTAGAACATCATGTACGTGCGATCCATTGGTGCATTTTATTTTTCTTAAAATACTTTACAAAGTATTAAAAAAAAACCTTAAATACCAAGTTCTATAAAAATCGACCATTTGGTTTTCATATTATTTGGTTTTCCAAAAAAGATTTTGTACATTTTTTAGAATCCAATAAAATTTTTTTTTAATTTTTTTTCATAAAAAAACTAATAGCATTGCTGAGAAGTTTCTGTATGAAAAAATTATTAAAATCAAAATAACCGTTTTTAAGAAAATTGAAAATTAAAAAAAAATGGTTCCTTGGGGAGGTAGCATTAATAACCACATTTTTTAAATGGTTTCCCATCCAAAAGTAGCTTTACCGAAAGAAATTTGTTGATTTTTTTAAAGAAATTTTGAAGAACTATTTTTGAGAAAAATAAAATTTTGTAAAATTGCAAAAAAAGAAATGCCATTATTATTTTTATGAAAAAAAAATTAAAAAATATTCGGACAGAATCACCAAAAAACAACTATGTACCAAGTCTTACAAAAATCGATTGAGCCGAACAGAAAAACAGATAGACAGAATTTTGCGTCCCACTCTTTTGTCGTTCTCTATCAACGTAAGGCCATATTTGATGTTAGGCCGAAAGGCATTAGCATTAAGTTATTCTAGTTTAACTTAGAGCGCCCGACTGGGGCCAGTAAGTTAGTTTTAAGATATTGATAAGTAGGCTAGTTTTATGAATTTTTGTCTAGCTTTAAGATAGTTCTAAGATAATCGAAAAATAAAAATGAATTTACAAAAAAAAAAAAAAGCCATATTTGATTGTTATCTCGAATTTGTTTTCGCAGGAATCCAAAACTTGACTTAAAGTACCTAAATCACAATGGTTCTTCGGGAGGGGCCATTCATGATGGTTTTCTGAAAATTGGATTTTCACATAAGGGCAGACTTCACTATAAAGGAAATTTCTTGAATTTTTTTTAAAGAAAGGTTGTAAAGTTATTACCATCTGAAAGATTTCATCTATTTAAAATTTCAGCATATGATTTCTTCTTTAAATTTTTGCAGTTCATAACAATTTTTGGCACCTCATTTATGGGAGATTTGTAAAAAATTAATTCCATCTGAAAGGCCCTAAGATCTTTATAAAAGGTCAGCTAGTAACAGTTATTGGTCAGTTATAGATTCTTTCTTATGATTTCTTAAAGTTTTTTGCTTCAATATCACGAACTTGGCCTAAGGATAAAGTTGCCAAAAATCGCTATGACCTTGAAACATTTAAAAAAAAATATTTAAAAAAATCTATAGCTGAAACTATTAAAAAAATCTAAAATCTATTACTGAAACTGAAGCTGGTAAAGTCGATTCTGTTCAAGTCTGTGATTTGAATATCTATGTATTAATTTATCAATTAAAAGTGGTTCGTGCTTAGATCAAACTTCTTGTTATTGAGAGATGGTTGAATGTGTGCAAAAGCTAAATTTTAAACAGCTGATATTTCGTTAAAAATTATTATGAACCTAGTAATTTATTATTAAGTCGCCCAACATTTAAAAATCGTAGGAAATAAAAACTATGGTTTGATATTTACAGAATATGATCTCGAACCACGAAATATTACGTTTACATTAAAAAAAAAAAATTTTTCTTAAAATTATTTTAAATAATATTTTTCATTTATTATATGAAATTTTTTTGAAAAGAAAATCTTTTCATACGTTGATGCTGAAATAAAATATAATGGATTCTGGTAGAAAAATTGCCATTTTTTTACTTCAGAAATGAGTGAGAATAAAGTGGAATTTAGAACTACATTTCCCAGTTTTGAAAAAAAATTTGTAAACTACTTTTTTTCTCAAAATTTTGAATTTGAAAGAAAGTTTTTTGAAAATACCCTTATAACTTTTGTTAATATATTTGCCCAGTGTAAATTTGTTTTTAGTTCCCAGAAAATTTTGTATTAAAATTGTTTTTTAATTTTTGAAACAAATGATGTTTTAATAAGAAATGGGTTACTAACATTAGGATAGTTACCGAAATATTTTTGAAAAAATATTCTGAGGAATGTGGAAAAAACCTTAAGGGATGAAACAAAAAGGATTTATTTTACCAGGATGTAGTCGTTACTAAATGAACTTATTGATTTTTTTTATCAATCTGGAGAGTGTAGAGCCTTTGCATATTTCGTATCCCAAAAATCTTAGCCATTCATACATTACTGGTAATAACGTTTTGTATCTACTCCACATACAGTATACCTTTAAAACAAGACTCGAGTGAAATAGGACACAGAAAAATAAAAATTTATACCAGGTGAGAAGTTTCGGTTTACCATAAAACGTTAGAATCAAAAAAGTCCATCAAAATATTTATGTTCCAATGATGTTTTTGTAAATTTGTTTTGGAAAGAATGAAGTTGAAAGTTTATTAAACTAAATAATGTTTTTTACAGCAACAGCGTGTCATTATAAATAATTTCGAGGCACTTTTTAATTTGGATTTTATTAGACTACACCAAAAAAAACAAGGATAAGCTATATTCATTTTTATGTAAGGCTGACCTGTGTTTCTTGAAAAACAGGTACCAGAAATTACCAAATCCTTTTGAAAGTGATGGAATGGTATGTTGATTAAACTAAGATTTATTGTTTCGTTTGTTATGTAAGGCAAAAATGAAAAGAATACATTCAAATATCAATGGTGAAAATGTGATTATTTTTTAATGGCAGAGAAAAGCTTGAATTTATTACCAGAAAACATATTCCCCAAATGGTTCATTGGTGTAAGTTGAAAGAGTTTTTCAAATGTCATGTGATCCATAAAGTAAAATGTTCATAAAAATGTCTTTGACCTTAGGGTGATTTTTTTAAGGGAAATCGTTTTTTCTGTTATTTGGAAAATACAGGAATTTTTACTCAAATAGTATTACCTATCACATTTTTTACGAGATAACTTTGGGGTAACTATAGCTGCATGTATAGGAATCTTTAATTAATATATATTTCAAATACGAAAATTTAATTTTGGGTAAAGATTTCACATTTCCGTTCGCTCTTAAAAAAAACCTTCTACCTAGATATTTTTATCATCAACATTCAAAACAAGAATTTAGAATTATTGGTTATATTAGTCCCCATTGATCTGACGTTAAAAGATGAAGAGTTTAAAGGATATATAAGGTCATGTGTTATTGCACTTAGCTTATAAGAAATCTATTAATAAATTGTGGCACAATAGCTTGTGGAAACCAGGGCCTATTGACTTACAACACTCAACTATTCTTGTGTGCCGTGTGTGTATTGTTAGTGGGAATATAGGGGACCTACAATTTTTGCCAAGTCCGAACTGTCATAGCAAGTATAATATTGAAGCAGTAGTAGTATATTACGTCGAAAAAAAACATTTCTGTTTTAAGGTGGTAGCGGTTGGGAATCGCATAACCCATACTTCTGCACAGTGGTCCATTGGTTAAATTTCAGCGACAAAAATCATTTCCACCCCAATTTTTGGTACAAAATAATAATTAAGCATTTTCAAATTACATATTACGTGTACCAAATTACACGTAATAATTTGAAAATGCTTAATTTAGTGGTTCTGAATATTTTTGTCTACTTTAAATAATGCTTCACAATTTAGGTCACAACATGGTTCCAAACTTCAAATTTTAAATAAAATACTGTTGAAGTCAGGAACTCAGTCAAGTTAAAGTTAAAAATGTCCTTAAATATGTGCCTGTGTGTGTACTTTCATATAAAAATGACTCCAATACTGATTTGTACAAAATTTATGGAAGATGGTCCAAAATGTTCAGAAATGTCCCCAAGAGATAAGTGCAAATTTTAGAGCTTGTCTTAAAAATGTTTGTGTATTGAAAATTATTTTTAGACAAAATCCGATCGAATCTGAAAAAAAATTGACAAATCTTACAGCTAGAAGTAGAAAATAAAATTTAAGGTCAACTACTCAAAAACTCGAAAAAAATAAAACTTAACTTAAGTTATAATTTTTAAAAAGTTGACATTTTTTCTGGTTGTATTATTTTAAACCAATATCAGGCTAAGATTTCTGATAGTTGACAGTCGGAAAAACCGTTAAAATACCTAAATAAAATCTATAATTGCTTAATTAATAATAATAGTTTAACGCGGTTTTCCCAACTGCAACGATCAGAATTCTTAGCCTGATGTCAAATTAAAAAAAAAAAAAAAAACAACCAGAAAAAATGTCAATATTATTAAGATGATTACTTTAAATTATTTTTTATTTTTTCGAGGTTTTGAGTAGTTGACCTAATTTTTTTTTCAGATTTGTTCGGATTAGATTTAGAGAAAAATAAGCAGTACCACTAAATTGCATTCCCAAATCACAACATGTGAAATGACTTTTGTCATCAAAATTCAACAAACGGACCACTGTGCTTCAGCATGACAGTCCAACCACTAACCATTATGCCACGAGGTACTACAATGGTAAGCTTATAGAAATATATTTTTCGGTTTGAGAAGCATTTCTTCCTCATTTGGGAGTTTTTTAAGCTCAACTCTTAAATTTGGATTAAAAATAAAACCCAACAAAAAAATTCAAAAGATTTATCCAAGTCTTCGCGTCGATGAGAGTAAAAATTTAGGAAAAAAAGGAACATTTTAGAGATAAGACTTTTAATTTTAAGTAAAATATCCTTGCTATCCTTGTGTGAAAATCAGAAAATCATGGTTCAGGATGCACACACATTTCACCTACATAAAGCCTTTTAATATACAAATACAAAATGCACATTGCACATTTACGAAGAAACTGATCCAGGACCCCACATATACTAAAGATTGGTAGTTACCGTTACCGAAATATGCAAATAAATTGATGCCATAGGAGATTTGGTTCTGTTTTACCATATTATTCACTTATAGGTAGACACATCCTGCACCACTTGGATGTGATGCAACATTGAGGTTTTATTTGATGTGGATAGATTTTGTACAAGAAACAAGATATAGAGGTGTGTTTGTGTATGTGTGTGTGTGTGTGTGTGTATGTAAATTTTGTATATTTTGTACTGATAAAAGGGAATCTAATTTAAATCGCAAACATGGAGGCATCTGTGGGCTATGTATCTATATGAAAGGCTGCATAATCCAGAGAGTCATACTAAAGAGGAATAACACTAAAGTGGTTGAATTGCGGGATTTGCACAATGTGGCATTTTGTTTTCTTTACACAAAGATGTCTACAGATGTCTAGGTACACTTAATAAAATTTATGATCGATATTTCCTACATAAATCGCTTAAATATGGAATATCAAAATTATAATAGATGCTGCAGCTTTGTAAGCTTTGCATTTTGTGTCTGTTCGTAATCAGAGGAATTTCAATGAATTCAAAGATTTGTAATTATTTACATAGAAATGTTTTTACTGTTTTAACTTTCAGCTAAATGCACAATTTAAAATGAATAAATTAAAAATTTTAGGAATTTAAGTCTTCCACCACTATTACGATTGTCAATTATCAAATTGATTGTTGATAAACCTTCAAATTTGAGTTTTTACACTCAATTTATTAAACAACTGATAATTTATTCCTTTATATTTTTCTATTTTCTTGTGTTTCGCAGCGGTCTGCGATATTCTCAACGCTCAAAATTTTTTTTAACTGTGTTTTTTAACATCGAATTTTTATTTTGTTAACTATCATCTATCAATTTGATATTTGACCATAGTAATAGGGGTATCCGTTTGAATTAGGGGAGATCATAATAGCCTTAGTCAGGAAGAAGCATGGGTGTATGCAAAGGGGCAGTTAATCACAATATATTTTTTTATACATTACGCAATCTATCTTCTTTTGAAAGTTTTTGAAAGAATACGATTCCTGTACCAAAACTGTTTTCTGAATGAGGTTTTCTCTCCTAACGGAAATTTTTAATGACTTTGCCCTCCATTACCAAAGTTCCAATTCCAATTCCCCAATAAGATTTGACTGAAGTACTATAGCAAGTACATATAAGCGATATTTTAAATTGTTAAAAATATTTTATTTTTTCATAGGTTTTATAGTTAAAAAAGGATATCTACAAAATATTATGTTCAGTGTATAGACAGTAGGAATCATCACAAATAAGGCATTATTTACATTTCCCTATAAGACCCATGAAAATTCATGAAAACATTTAACTAAATGAATGGCATATTATATCATAGTGTATCTGATCTGTGTGCCTTAAATATTTGGAAAATGTATGTCTCCAGTTTTGAATGAGTATGTTTGGAAAAATTTCAAAAGGTCTTATGGCCACTTTGAATTTGTTAATAATGACTTTTTCCAAGTAATTTTTTTTTCAAAATTTATAACGTAGGAATATATGAAAAGAGAAGAAATAAAATAAATTTTAAAATTAATATCAACTATAACTACTTATATATATGTACGTACTTGTTCTCTATTAAGAGTTTAGCATTTACAATGAAAAAAAAAATTAATTTAGCTGAATTAGCACACTTAAAAATTGAATTTGAATAGAGAAATACAAAAACTAGATTTTTTTCCGTTCGTTTTGGGACAGCAATTATTCTTATTATTTTTTGCGTTTGGAGCAACTCAGGACTAAAAATGCAAACCTATAACAAATAAAGTTGTTTTTTTTTTTCAATTTGTTCATCAAGATATTTCACCTTGAATGGATCTAAATCTCCTCTAAATGCAGGATCAAAAATTGCCTAATTTTTTCAGATTTTTATTTTCTTCCTCTATAGTTACTGTAGGGGTTAATTGAATTGCTGTTTTTACTGGTGCAGGGAAATATTTCCACGGGCATCTGCTTCACATGAGAATTTATTCCATCTTAGGTGGGAATCTGTTCCACTTCTCTAAGTGGAATTTATTCTCACAACGAGAGGGTACCTACTACACCCGAAATTTTGTGAAATTTTTTCCCACATAAAATTTGGAATTTGATTTATTATTGATTCATATATATAGAAACCTTCATTGTTTATTTATATAAATACAGTACTAGCATTGCGGCGAATAAACAGTGAGATGGGTTGGCTACGTTTTCCCGAATAACGATGCATTAATTGGGTGAAATTAACAGTGATGCATGTATGGGGGGGGGGGCATGCTGCCCCCTGCAACAGCCCTGCTTCGGGTCATTATAGGATTTGGGGTATGTAAAGTTTCTTTTGCATTTAAAGAATCTGCAGAAAAAAATTCCGAAATAACAATCAAACATGACATAACAATGATAGAGAACTCGAAAAATGTCAGTGGCACAATTCTGTCTGTCTGTCTTTCTGTACCTCGATCTTCGGTCTAAACCACTAAAACCATTTTCTCCAAATTTTGAACTTATGGTTTTATTGTACCTCTGCAGACGTTAGTTCGAAATTTTTGCTTAGCTCCATAAAAAACGGTATACTTGCGATACAACCGTTAGAGAAAAGCTTATTAATCTCAAAAACGGCGCCAACGATTGTAACAAAAAAAATCAGTGGATTACTGTACTATGGCTATAGTGTACTTTTAAGAAAAAAAAATACCATGAACGGTATTTGCCATATAACGATTTTCGATTTTCTCAATAGCGATTTAACCTATTTCAGTCAAAATTTGTATGCAAAAGCTGCCTTAAAATTTCAATATAAAAATTATGAAAAAAATGAGTTTTTTTTTGGTAAATTCAATATGTCAAAAACGGGTTGATAAATTTTTTTTCTAGCTAGGTTTGTAAATGTATTTTTATACAAAATTACAAATTATTATACAAATATTAAAAAAAAAAAATGCTGCCAACATTTTATATAGAAAAAATTAGTTCTTAAGAAAACCGTTACAAGGTTTAAATTTTTGTTGCATACCTATTCATAATTTTTAAAGTAATCCAATTGCGTACTTGTTTTGGCGCTCTAAAATATTTAACGCGGTAGTTGAAAAATTAAAGACTCCTTTTTTTTTAATTTTTTATTTATACATTTTTTTCTATAATTAATTTAATATTTAAAAAGTTCTTAATTCTAAGCGGCTTGAACATAAGAACTAATACGTGCGATCCAGTTGTGCATTTTTAATTTGTTGCTTCGGTGAATTCCGTATAATCTGACAAAAAATTCAGAGTAGGCAATTTAAAAGTTAGACTAGAAAAAATTTCATGGAAGGGGTAATATTTCGACCACTGGGACAGGAGGGGCAGTTCTATAATAAAAAAAAATTATAAACGAAAATTCATTTAAAAAAATTGCAACACTTGTATTGTTCTGTAGCATTTGGGAAAGCCAGAAGTTCATTCCTTTTGTTTATTTATAGCCTCCTGTGGTATTGAGAAGAAAACACGTATCTGTATTTTTGGCTGTTTTGTGAGTTGAGGCAAATTAAAGAATTTTTGTTATGTTTATTACTTATTTAATTCTTTACTGATAAAAGCCCAAACTTACTTTTCTTATGGTTGAAAACGTTTAAGAAAAATGACGTTTGGTAAGAGAACCGTGCCAGTTTTAAGAAAAAGTGACGTATAAGCACTTTTTAAGAACTAAAACAATAGGATAGGTGACTTGACTAAGTTTATCGTGATTATGTATATTAACTCAAAACTTTGAACTGTGAGCTTTAGTTATCATTTTTTAAAGTCAAAATTACCTAAAAATTCAATGCATTACTTATTTGAAAATAAAATCCTGAATTAAAACAAAAAAAATGTATGTGTGTTATTTTGACATATGTTTATTAAAAATATACAAACATACATATTTCCTCAACTGAAGATGGTCAAACGAACTTTTTTTTCTTCAAAAAACAGATTAAAGAATTCACATGACATTCATGTTATACAACTGAAAATATAGAAAGTTGTTTTAAAAAATTTAAATATAATATAATAAAATAAAATAAAATAAAATAAAATAAAATAAAATAAAATAAAACTACTGAACTAATTTTGCTGAAATGTCAACAGTTAGTTTCAGTCCAAACAAATTGATGCCAGGCCTTCTTTTCAATAAAAGTAGTAGTAGTGATTTATTTGCTTCATTAATTTCACTATATGAACTTTTTTACAAAATTCACAATATTCATATATGTATATACACTTGCATTCGAGTACCTACCTACATACATAGATTTTTTGTTTAGTAAACTCAATTTTTATTTTTATTCAGTAAGTCGTTAAGTCGAACTTACATGATAAGGAACTAAATGTTGTTAACTTAAGGGTTTTCTAAATAAAAACATTTTAAAAATAAATTTGAAAAACTGCAGATTTTAACATTTACGCTTGGGAAAAAAATGTGTGGCTCTCCTCAAGTATCAATTATCAAGGTTTTTATGAATATTTTGGTTTTTGTAATTTCGTTAATTGACCTTTTTCTTTTTGTTACTTTTTCTGTTTCTTTTTGGACGGACAGGACAGGACAGGATAATTTTTTCTTAAGCTCATTTCACAAGTTTTTGATGGGATTGAGATCTGGGAACCAATCGTTCACAAGATCGTTGTCCTGCTGAAAGTGTTTCCCTAGGACAATATGAAAGCTTGACCACTTTCCAAAATTTCTTTATAAATATTGGGCATTGACCCACAATATCCCACCCTATCTATATGATCCTTTGGGATTAGATACAGTTGGTTTAATTTATGTATTTTACAGATATTATGTACCTGTGTGCATTTCTTATACTCGTATCCCAATATATGTGTAGAATTTTAAAATGCATCCATTTTACTATTGCTCAGACCTGTGTTGTTCTCTGTAGTTTACCATATTAATTAGTTAGTTTTGAGATTTTCAAGTAAAACACTATTTACAATATTATTTTCAAACATTAATTCTCTAGTTGAGTAGCTGTTCGGACACCTGGGTAGTAGATTGCATTACAAAATTAAATCTACCTTAGTCAACATGCATGGGGGGTACTCTCTTTTGAAACAATCTTCATTGTATGTATGCATATGTCAGATATGTGAAGGGCATAGCTGAGACTGATTGATGTACTTTTGGGGAAATGATGATTTAAATCAAATACATGAATGCATTTCAAGCACTTGATTATCTTGAGAGGTTCATATCTCTACCCTTGTTCAAAGTACCTATGTAGATACTTTTAAATTCCATTTACACATACATTATTTGAATAATTTGATTGTCCCGGCTGATTGAAGGGAATCCTTTGAGATTTATATAATCCACAATGTGTGATGTTGATATTTACATATAGGAAGTATCTGATGGATTGTGCATCACATAAAGTTTATATATTTTTGATTGGATAGTCATTAATATTTATGACAAAAGAGATTCGCTTGTGAGATAAATTTATTCAGGATGTAATTCTATTGAAATTTTAAATGACAATGGGGTACAATTTTGAAAATATAGATGTAATTTGCATAAAACCTAAGTTGATTGTTAACATCTACAATTTTATGTCAAATTCCTTTCAACCATATCAGATCGAATAATTTTTTTTGTAGAAGCAATTTAAAAAAAAATCGAGTTTAACTCAAATGTTTGTTAGTTAGTTTGTGCCAGTTAAAGCTCTGTCAAATTTGTCAGAAAAGGCATGGAATCGCATTTTTTGATGGACAAAATTTCGTATGGAATCTGTTAGGATACACGTTTCCTGATTTTTAAAAACGAATTTTTGGGAATTTTGAAAATCAATCTTGAAAAAAAAATCAGTTGACCACAAAGGAATCAGACACCACGTCTTGTAAAATAAATTCTACCTATATCACATCTTTCAGTATTCTATTATTAAATGCCAATCAAGATTTCAGTTGGACATTTTGTTGTAAAACCAAACGTGAGAAAGTTGTTACATAAAAACCAAACCAATCTCTTTTTCAAGATATAGACTCTGCTCTAACTGCGAAAATCCCGAAAAATAAGTTTTGTTATCAAGAGGCGTACCCAAACAGAGTCCATTTAAAAAATTGTGTCCGTCGAAAACTACGATTTAAAATCTTAATTTGACTAAGCTTAACAGCTTTTTCTATTTTTTTTCCAATTCTGGTTAATTAATTGTTTTTACAGGGTGTTCGCCGGGAAGGTATACTACTTTGCCTTGCAGCCATTTTGGTAAACATTAGTCTAGACAGTTCATACTTGGCAGTCGTGAAGTAGACTTGTGACAGATATATTATGGAAAATATTCCATAAACGAACGTGTTTTAATCGATAAAACATCGATTACTGTGACGATGAGAAAGTTACGTGACATTTTTGGGAGAAACAACATGCTAACAAAACGCACTATTTATCGAGTAGTAAATGATTTCGAAGAAAGAGGGTCTGTAGGTCATAGGCCCAATCATGGACCACAACGTACTGCAAGATCGGCTGAAAACTTTACTGCTGCTCAAGGAAGTGTTCAAAACAATCCATCAACCTCAATTCGCTCAGTAGCTTGGTCTTCAAAAAACAACTTTGGCCACAATTTTAGAATAGAATAGAATAGAATAAGATTTATTGCAATTCAATTTTAACAATGTTTACAATTTTGTGTTTACAAATCTCTTTGGCCACAATTTTGCCACAGCTGCATGGTTTGGGCTTGATTAACATTTGGTATCAACAAGACGGTGCCACATCACATACAGCCAGGATAACAATGGAATTACTGTGAGACCTCTTTCCAAAAAAAGTTATTTCAAGAAATGGTGATGTTGATTGGCCTCCACAGTCGCCTGATTTGACTGCTCTGGACTTCTTTTTGTGGAGATATCTGAATAGCAAGGATTTTGCAAACAAACCAGTAACGCTTGAGCAACTCAAACAAAATATTCGTGATGAAATTAATGAAATACCGCGTGAAATGTGTGAGAATGTAATGAAAAATGTGCTGAAAAGGGCTTGCATTTGTGAGACTAACAGAGGCGGACATTTACCTGATATTGAATTCCATACATAATTGCCGGCATTAAGTAAAACATTTATCAATATAAGATCCATTTTCTTTCATTTAATCAAAAATTATAAACAAACAAAGTAGAATACCTTCCCGGCGGACACCCTGTATAAAAGAAACTGAATTTAAAATGGAGATGTGCTAAGTTGTGACTGTGATTTACAATTCACTGTGAGTGACTGTGATTCGGAATAAATTATAGTCTCGTTTTCTTGTACGTTTATATATTTGAAAAAAAAAAGATAAGCATGAATCTTTAAAAATAAGAAGTTTAAAATACATTTATTTAACAAAACTTAATTTTGTTTGTATACTTAAAATGAATTTGTCTACATTTATATTGAACTAAAAATTTCAATTTCTATGCAGCTAGTTCTAAAATTTTGCTGCTCAAAAAAAGGAGGTGTGGAAGGGGGTGGATTTCTTAAAATTTCGGATGCAGGTTTTGCTTAAAGTTTTAAGCAACTTGTTAAGAAAAAAATTGAGCTCTCTGAAAAAATTAAAAGTAGATTTACAAAAATTTAGCATACTACGTTTAAGGCTTTTGTCAGCTTACTTAAAAATTTTGGCTCTCTAAAACAACATGTTAAAAAAGAAAACTCAATATATAATAAAGGGCGTGGCAGCGGGTGTACTTCCAAAAATCGCAAAATTTATAGATATGTTGTGCTTTAGGTTCTTGGTAGCTTAGATTAAATTATTTGCAATATTTCAACTCAGGAGACAACTTAGAGATAAGAAAAGAAGGCATGGGAGAGGGTGGATTTTCAAAAATATATTTGATAGTTTTTAGGCTGTAGATAATTTATTTACAAAACTTAATGTCTCTAGGGCAACTTATAAGGAAAAAACTTAAAATTTAATTAAAAAAAGGTCTGGCAGTGGGCTGACTTTCAAAAATGTATATAATGTTCATTAGGGCCGACAGAACGTTCTTACAAAATTTCAGCTCTATGAGGTAACGAATTAAGGTGAAAATTCTAATATAAGGCGTGGCAGTGGGCGTGTTTCCAAAATGGTATGTGTTAAGGATTAAGACAACTTATTTACAAAATTTTAGCTCTCTAGGGCAACATATGTACAAACAAGAAAACTCAATTATAGGAAAAGTAGGTGTGGCAGTGAATGGATATAAAAAATTTGCACTTGTCTTGCTGGTCAAATTTAGAAGCTCCAGTTTAAAAATCTACCAAATCCAAAAGAAAAATCTTTCAAAATGTCAACCCACAAAATTTGAAGAAAATCATGACATCGTTCTCATCTTGATCTTTGAGATTTTTGTTATTCTTGTGATTTTACTCTCGTGGTGATTTTGTTCACAGAGTTAAATAAATCACGACCACATTTTTTTTCATGATTGGCAAATTGCGCTGAATTGAGATTTTATAACTGCAGCTGTGAATCTGTGATTTTTCACTGATTATGAAATGAACACAGGATTATGAAATGAACAAAAATCAAATCACATTTAATGCACTCGCAGTTTGTTCATACATTGCTCACAGTTCGTTATTATAATTTTCTAATCACAGGTTGAAAATCACAGGTCGTGAATGTTTGCTCTTCTCTGATTTAAATTTTAATAAAAATTAAAAATATGGTTTATTTCGAGATTTTAAAGTTATTCAATAATTTTATATTTTATTTATTTTCTTCTCTCTAAAAAATATGTATGAAAAAAAAAACATTTATAATTTCGATTTTTCAAATTATTAAATATTTCCATATACTTTAGTTTTTTACTTTTACATTACTTTTATTCGTTTTTTTTTTATTTTTTTAGTTAATTTTGTTGAACAATAGCTATTCTTTGAAAAAATTTCTATAAAACAATAAACTATTTAATTAAATATTCAAAGTAAACTTAATATTTGAAGTTTCAAACCCTTTATTTTCTTATTAAAAAAGATATTATAAATACATAAATTATAAATATAATTTATTTCAATTTTTAACTTCAGTAAAAAATAGTTGGTTAGATTGATTTTTCAAAAATTTTGTAATTATTTGGTGATATACCTATGACAAAAAAAAATATATTTCATGTGAATAAAGTGTCAAAAAAGATGAAACTATAAAAATTTACTTAAGTAAATTTATTTGTTTGTATTAATTTGTTATTGTTTTCTTTTTAAAGAAGATAATGCTCAACAAAAAGCTTATTTAATAAAATTTACAAAATTACTCCATGAGAAAAAATAAAAACTAAAAATTAAAATATTAAATAATTTGGAAAATCGAAATTAATTATTTATGATTTGTTTTTACAGCTTTTTATAGATACAAAACAAAATATAATTTTAAAATAATCAATTAAAAAAAAAAACTACAAGAACTACTGAAGATCAAAAAAGAAAAAAAAATGCATAAGGTAAAATATTAAACAATTTTTTAAAAACTTTAAGAATCAAAATAAAGTAAATTTTCATTTTTTTCAAAAAAAAAAAAAATAAATGCAGTTTTTAAAAAAAATAATTGTTCAATCAAAATCAAAAAAAAAATTGGGAATAATTGTTGTAGTGCGAGAAAAAAAAAATAAATGTGAAAAGTGTGAAAATCCCTACAAATTTGTATTGGGAAAGTGTAATGACCTTAAGGGCACGGATTAATGACTTTGGATCAATTTTCAGTAATTTTTTTTACAATATAAACTTTTGATTTATATGGGGTGTTCTTTTCAAAAAAAATTAGTCTGGGAAATAAACGGACATTCATCTGCCTAAAGCTCTAACCATTCCGGTCTTGCTCTATGGTGCAGAAAGATTGACATTCTCCAAGGATATGAAAGCTTCCTTGGTGTTTTTGATTGAAAAGTTGGTACTACGCACGGTTTGCGTCCGATTTATGTCAATAGGCAAAATACACCTGGCAAAAACATTACAGCCAAGACTTATACGAGGTGTTTCTCTAGTCAAACAACTACGTGTTCAAAGGATAATATGGCCAGGGCATCTAAAGAACGAATGAACATCAATGCTCCAGCTCGTAAAAAAAAGATATTAATAAGCATTTGAAAACCCATTTCCTGGACATATTTCAAATTATATTACATTTCAAACCATCTAAGCTGTCCTTATATTTTTGGCAGGTATACACTATACTCGTATATCGTCTTCAAACAATGCAAAAACTTTTGTCCAATTGTATATAAATTCAGACCATGAGAAAAAAAGCTAATAAATCACAGTGTTCTCAATCTCCTGGATTTATCTATGGAAATTAAATCACCATCAACTCAAAGGACAGCAAAATCTAGGAAAATCCAAGGAATTGTGAAATTTTTCTCAATTCTTGTTTTTTTGCATCTCATATGCTCTACTTTTTCAACTGAACTCATTTTAAAGCATAAAGTGCCTCTCGTATAGAGTTTTCTTATTTCCCTAAGTAGGTATTTTTCTGCTTTTATCCTTTTTTTTTATTGTAAACTCTGGTGCAATCTGCTATATAGCTTTTCCGTCACTGGGAAAAATATTGCACAAGACCTGGTGGTATGTATATTCATAGAACTCAATTGCTCCCAAGTGGTGGATGAAGTAGAAAACACAAAACGCAGGACGTTTCCTCTTACTGCGGCAGGACACATACAACAAATACATACAAAGATGGCTGTCAGTGAAATACGTTGTAGCTGTAGGGGCAATGAAAATGGCATTTTTATGAATGAAAACGAAAAAATTTAGGTCACTTGGCTGAAGTCACAGCTTTTAAATAATTTATTTCATTTCAAGATTATAAAAAGCCACTTCGCAACATAAAAATGAAGGTAGGAATATAAACGACCAACATTAGGTGAATGAAAGTCTCTCTGTGAACCTTATGTACCCTCTGTACCTAGTTCATATACCTGAATGCATGTCTATATGTATTATGACAAACTTCCGAAAGGAACTTTAGAAAATTTGAAAACATAGTAACACACAGAGATTCCTCCTCCAGCTAATTGGCTGTGTGCCATTCATAATATTCCTTGCGAAAACAGCCAACTTTAAAAAAATATTTTCAACTTTCTTTTGTCCCGCATTTGCCTTTGTTGTGTAGTAGATGTGGGAATACTTTTCCTTAGAAATTCTTTTGTTTTGAATGAGAGCTTTCAGCGTTTATTTGCTTTTCTGGTCCTGCAAAAGAATGATTTAGAAAAAAAGTCTGTAGACGTAACTTGAAAGACAGACAAACATTGCTGCACTGTGAACTTTATTGAAATTACAAAACAATGCTGACGCACCCGTACACAAAACAAAATGAAACTTTTCACGTGAATTCATATGGCTGCTTGCTTTCAGTTTTTTTTTTATGGAATTTTTATTTAGCCAACATAAAAAGTTTGAATCAACGTATGGCAGTTAACATGAAGAAGAGATTTCTAACAATAGGAAAACATTCACTCAATCATTTTGAAAGACGTTTTATCTTCCGGAGTATGGAAATGGATATGGATGCCTTACCTCTATGCCAGCTGGTGGAGTGCTATGAATACCTACAATTCCTACCTTTAGACCTGAAATCTCAAGATTTTCTTAAATACGTATGCCTTTTTCAATAAAAAATAAAGTATACGATAGGTAATTGCTCTTATGCACGATAGTAGGTATTGTGGCTAGGCTATAAAGTCTGAGAAGGTACCTATCTACTAACTATAAACCTATTCATCTGATTTAAAAAGAAATAAATTAACTATAAGAGCCCCATAAACATTATTTATTTAAGCAAAGAATAATGCGGGTATTTACCAATACCTATAGCTACCTGAATATTTAATCAATTTAATCCCTTTAAAGTTACAAAATTCTTTCTCAACCTTAACATATTTTATCGAAGAAGTTTTAACAAAAAATTTCAAAACAAGAAAACAAGAAAAATTTTAAAATCTCCTAAACATAGATAGTCCAGGCCATGAAAATTAGATCTTTAACTCGTAAAAAGTCCCGAAAAAGCAAAATTTAAGCGAAGAGCTTGAAAAATACTTAACATTTTTGAAACATTAAAAACAAAAATTGGTATCCCAATTTTCAGTTTAAAAAAAAAAAATCTTTAACAAGTTCATGAGATATTGAATTTTTCAATCTAAGTCTTAAGATTTGTGAAGGGCATAGTCTGGCTGGTAGGAGATGTTGCGTTGTCTACAATTTTGAAAAAGTGTGTTGAAAAAGTTGAATGCCATTTTCTCGGATCCTATTGGACTAAGAGTAAACATTTTTATCTGATTTGTTGGTTAAATATTTTTTAAAAATCTCGTTGAAAAATATTTTTGATATCTATGTCCATTAAAAATTTAGTGTGGAAAAACTGTCAAATTTTGTCTGAAAGAATTGGTTTTAAGCGTTTATCTCGCCTCTTGTTCGTCTGAACTAAAAAGATATAAAAGGTCCTAAATACAGGGTAATAAAGTTGCCAATATACATATAGCAAACAATTCCTTAGGGGATTTTACAACTCACACGGTGCTGCAAAAAATTACAGATTCTTGTTGAGGGATACAAGTCAGGTGTTTTGTTACTTTAGGAGTGGGTCAATCATACCGTAAAGGAAGGGAGCATTTTAAAGTTTGTTCTTTAGTTATAATTTTCAAACGAGTTATATTTGTCAATATTTTTTGAAAAAAACACTTTCAATTTAATTAAAAAGTATTTTTTGCAATTTACAATAATTTTTTTCAAAAATTACTACCAAATATAATTTGTTTGAAAAAAAAATTTAAAGAACAGACTTCTAGCTTTTAAACGAGCTTTATGACATTTTTCTAAGCTTTTCCGTTGTTTTTTGCAATTTTGTTATTTTAAGTACCCCTCCTACCTAAACGGTAAGAGCTCGACCCCCTTCTAGGGTTACAAAACACTTGTTTTGTGTTCCTCTAGAAGAATCCGTTATATTTTTGCAGCACCGTAAAAAGTGTAAGATCCCCTAAGGAATAATTTGCTGTATGGCAACTTTGTGTCATGTACTTTAGACATTTTTTGTTTTACAAAAAATTTAGGGATACAAAAAATTAGGAAATCAGGAACTCTTCAAAACACTATCAAATCATTTTTTTCATTCAGACTCTTGTTCGTCTGTGAGATAAACGCTTAAACTATTTCTTGTAAACAATATTTGACAGTTTTTTCACAATAACTTTTCATTGCACAAGGAGTTAAAAATTATTGTTATCAAGAATATTGAAAGATATTTTTTTTTTACATCTTTTTTTTTCTTTTTATCTTTAATCAAACACAACTCGGAGACATACACTTACATGAATTAAATTAACTGTGTTCTCAAGTACATTTAAAAAACATTTTTATAAAAATCTTTGCGTGAACCAATACAAGAAAACTCACAAAAGAAACCTGAGTTAACTCCAGAAAAGTGTTTTCAGCTTAAGTTAACTCCGAGTTAGCTCACCTATGTACTTTGTTGAGTTAACTCAGGGACCAAATAAAGTGCCTTTTCATTTAATTTCAGCGTGGTATTCCGTTGTAGAGCCATATCTATTCTGATTTACGAATGGCGTAGAAGTATGGCCTTTAATTTTTTATAACTTAAATATAAATTTAATCCTCAACTGAAAAACTGTTTCTGAGTTACCTTGTGGTTTATCTATTTTCAGAATTAGCTACACAACACTGATTTAAATAAAAGAATATTCTGAATAACTTAAAAACACTTTTTTCAATGATTTATTTGCTTAAATGCATTTCGGAAGCTATGCTTTCATCGTCAGTAAGTTTATAAATAAGTTTTTTTTTAAATTATTCAAAATAATTTCTATTATTTATTTCATGAAAAAATAAGTAGAAAATCTCTTATATCAAACAATGTAACACTGGTTTAACTCAAATTGCTCACAGTGGCTCCTTCACTTATTTTTGTTTAGCTTTATAAACAGGTCTTTTTTTTTAAAACAGTTGTTTGGTAATCGTGGTGTAGTGTGACAAAAACTTGGTGAAGAATTCAGCATAGAATGGATCGTATCTACCAACTGCTAAACACGGTACAGACAGCTTTGCGGTCTAGGGCTGTATAGTTGCGGTGAGAATTGTAAAAATATTTGTTTGGATGGTTATTTTATCTTTTTCTTATTTTATATTTACTGTGCCTTCAAAAGGATAGCAACAATATTTAATTTATTTGATTAAAATGTCTTTTTAATGTAAGTAAATACAGGGTGGCGCACGAATCGTGCTACAAAAATAAAACGTAATAACTTTTTTTCTGTGTGAGTAATCGGCTTATTTTTTTTTTTATTTTGTAGGTTACTATTAAGATTTATAAAAATAGATGCTTGGGATACGGAGAAAAGAATTTGGATAGTGCAACGGTACCAAGGGAAGGGAATTTAGGCGGGAGTTTGGCGGTAATCCCCCGAGTAGATGGACCATTATGAGGTTTGTAAACATGTTTGCCGAATCTGGAAGCATCGCACGAAGGCCGTACCATCGAGATGCCAATGTTCGGGTTCAGGATACAATCGCAGCAGTAGCATCTGCAATACAGGCCAATCCGAGCGTTTCGACCCGAAACTTATCGGGGCAAATTGGAGTTAGTAGACGGTCATTACAACGGATAATTCATGACGATTTAAACTTGTTTCCGTACAAAGTCCAAATTACTAGCAAGTTAAACCCTCAGGATTTGCATGTTCGCCTGGAATTTTGCCAAAAAATTATATCAATGGCCGAAGAAGACAACACATTGATCAATTGTTTGTTCATGTCTGATGAGGCCCATTTTGATCTTAACGGCAATGTAAACAAGCAAAATTGCCGTATATGGAATGAGTCTAATCCAGAAATGCTCCATGAGACGGAACTGCACCCAGAACGAGTCACTGTGTGGTGCGCAGTTTCATCAAGGTGTATTGTCGGGCCGTACTTCTTTGAAGAAAACGGTGTAACCGTTACTGTCAATGGGGACCGTTATTTAAAGATGTTGAAGGAGTTTTTTTACCCAAAACTGCGCCGAAGACGTATACCATTTAACAGCGTTTAGTTTCAGCAAGATGGAGCAACTGCACATATAGCCAGACCAGTTATGGCGGAGCTAAACAAAAAATTCGCAAACAAATTAATTTCTAGGAACTCCACTCTTCGCTGGCCCCCAAGGTCACCTGACCTGACTGCACCAGACTTCTTTTTATGGGGTTATGTCAAGCAAGAGGTGTATAAAACGAAGCCCAGGAATTTAACTGAATTAAAGCAGTCCATAACGACAATAATTGAGGCGATCCCAACTTCAACTCTTCAGGTCGCAATGAATAATTTTTTGATCAGGTGCCGCATATGCGTGGGAGAGCGTGGAGGTCATTTGCGGTCTATAATCTTTAAAAACAACTAACTATTTAAAATAAAATTTAGTTTTCTAACAAATAAAAAAAAAATAAATGAAATACATCGATTAAAAAAAAAAAAGTTATTTGAATTTCTTATTGTAGCACAATTGGTGCGCCACCCTGTAGTAACATAAAAAAAAATATTTCTCTTCAAAATGTTGATTTTAAACCAATTTCTTGCTTAAACTAAAGAAACTAAATTTGAAAATAACCTATATGAATTACCTTCTGGATTACAATAAAAGCTATAAAATAATACTATGAGTGTTGTCATTATTCTTCAATTAATTTTTTTTCTATTTTATTAAACTTTTTTATTTAATCCCCCCAAGAATTTTGTTCTTGACTATTTATAACCTTAACACGAATTTGTTGGTAGGTATATTTTATGCATGCAAAAATATAAACCGCGTTTAATTTTATTGGAGGGTGTTTATTTCCCCCGTTTACTAAGATTGTTTTTTTGTGCGTTTACTCAGATTGTTTTGTTTTTTGCGTTTTATGAGAATCTCCCTGACCCCATAATTATTACCTTTAAGTGAAAAATGGGAGACCAAGGGTGTGAAATAAAAATCTGATAAAGTTAGGACATTTTTATTTTAAGAGTATTTATTTTCTAAGTCAATTAATGGTGGCATTATTTTATTTATTGTTTTTCACATATGTATATGAGAACAAAAATCTTAATGCGATTAAAATTTTATCTACTAATTTGAATATTTTACCACGAAATATTTCAACGAGCCTTCAAAATAAATAATTATATTAAATAAAATAAATAAATATTTAATTTGTTATTTTATATTATTAAGCAGAAAAAGGGTTGCCACGTTTTTTTGCAGCTGTTGTAATACCATTTGTATTTAATTTTAATATTATGGTATTAGAAAAGTATGTTTCATTTTTATAATTAATTATGGCTGAAGCTAGCTTATAATGGCTTCCCTTTTCAATAAAATTTGTATTAGATGTTAATACTCTTGTATTGTTGTATTAAAAGTACCCAAATGCCGATACTTAAAAACTATTTGTATTAAATTATAATACAATTTGTATTTAGTACAATTAGTACTAAAAATTTGTATTGTATTAAAAATATACGGATATCCCGAACTTTTTAATGCAATCTGTATTGAATTTTAATATCTTTTGTTTCAAAAATATACGCGTAAATTCAATTTAAAAGTTCAAACGAGCTCAACTCCATTGCTCTTCGCCCAGGTATGATAGTTGAGCTCATTTGAACTTTTAACTTGAATTATAAATTCGGTCACTCCACTCAAACAGAAGAATTTTCTTGTTAAATTTTCTTCATATTCAATTATTATACGCGTAAATTTATTATTAAATTCTAATACTAAAGAATTATATTTTATTTTGTTGGATTACTTTTTAATCTTTTTCGTATGACAAATAATAATTTTAATACTCAACTATAAGAATGTAGTACGAAGTTATTAGAATTTTTTTTAAATATTTCCGGAGAATTAAAAAGTGGTATTTTCTGTATTGTATACGGCTGTAATACTAAGGTTGTATTAAAAAACACCCCAGGATTTTTGAACGTGACATAAACATATCGTCACCTGATTGCTTGGTTGGTTACTCAATTTACAATTTTTACAATATCTAGGCAAAAACGGTATTATTTTTTACAATTTTCAAGCCTTTTTGTCCTTTTTTTTCTACCATAAAAAAATATAAGATATTTATGAAGTGTGAGAAACATGAAATTAAAATTTCAATTCTTCTCTAGTAGTTAGGTATCTATGAACTTTGCTATCTCTAAATTTTTTAAAATTGAGTTACCTAGTTCTTGCAATCAGGGGACGATATTTTAAATAAAAAAAAAATTATTTATACCTTTTTAACATTTAAATTAGCTAAATTTATGGCTCTAGACCTTTGGCACCTCATATATGGGAAATTTGATATTTGAGAATGCCATCTAATTGTTCAGAAAAAGTCAAATAGTCCTAGATATTGGTCAGTCCTAGATAACTTGTAATAAAAGATTAAAGTTTCTCAAGGTCAGTCAAGGTCACGCGTGATTTCTGGCACCTCATTTGAAGGAAAATTGCAAAAATCTTATACCATCTGAAGGATCTCTAGATCTATACAAAAGGTCAGCCAGTTTTAGAACTGGTCAGCCCTAGATTTTTTTTAAAATGAATTTTTAATTTTCTGTTCATGGTCATTTCGATTTTTTGCACCTCATTTATGGGGAATTTGCAAAAAATCGATACCATATATCGATAAGATCTATATAAAAAGGTCAGCTAGTTTCAGTAATTGGTCTGCTCTAGTTTCTTTTTTTACAATTTGTTAAAGTTTTTTTTTCAAGATCACGAACGTTTTTTTGCATAATGATAAAATTTCATCAATCAATCAATTTCATCATTTTTTCAAAATAAAAAAATCTCTTTAATCTTTCTTATTTAAAAATGGATAAAGCTTAACCTTGAAGGAAATCCTAATACATTTCTTCAAATAATACCATCAGTAATATTCTTCAATTAAACTTTTAAACTTTAGAGAGAAAAAAAATGTTCTTCATAATGAAACAACAATCAAAAACTTTCTTACAACTATGTTCATGGCAGTATAAATAATTACTTCGTTCATTAAATTAAAATGATAGCTAGAAAGCACTTGTATTAATCCACTTTGTGTATAAATCAAAATTGCAAAAACTTTCATAACATTTTAATATTGTAGTGTACGCAAGTTTAAATATTATTAAGTGGACAAATTCAAAGAAGTAATATTCATTAAAATACTATGAATAGGTTAAGTTCATACAAAATTTTTCATTAAATTTAATTTTATTTAATAAAATAATTGCATGTTACTATAGCAATTTAATTTCACATTGCATAAAGAGAAATATCTAAACAAAAGATTTAAAGAATATTAACGAAAGGAGATAATAATGCAAGATCCTCTACCTATAGAAACTTTTAGTAAAATGACAAACAAAAATTCATTGAAATCCCTAAGATAAAAGACTCAACAGATAAACCAGGTTTTTGGTACTTCTCGTAGGTTAGGTATCTAGCTACATAGAAAAAACAAGGATTTTTTTGTTTGTGTTCTCGCTAAAAGTAAAAACTTCAAATAAAAAGAGTCACAAAGATATAATTTAGGTTTGGCTACGACTTGTTCAATTTATTTTCTTAGCTCTCCATTGTCTTCTTTTATTTAATTTTTTACTTGCTTTTGTATATGAAAAGTGCCATAAGGGTCTGTTATAGGATGAATAAAAAATTAAACACATATTTTGTATGCTGCAGGTTTTATCATTAATATTTAGCGAAACATAAAAATGGACAAATATTTTCATTGAGAGTTTTATTTTCTTATTTAAATTTTAGATACAAGATTCTCTGGATTTACAACAATGATGGATGATTCATCATTTACTGGGTAATCAGCAACGTTTTTAAGGACTTAAAGACACAGCAATAATTTAGAAATAACTCTTAAATGTTAGCTGGAGATACCCCCCACTCTTAGTGATGAGACAAAGCTAAATGAATCAAAACAAACTTCAAAACCAGCATAGTGGAGACATCAATCTATTGAGAAGCATGTTACTATATTGGCTAAATAGTGTCCCTTCCATCCTTAAATTTTTTTGGGGAAATTATTAGCAATAATTTGAGATCAAATCCCAGGAGCAATGAAACCATTACAACAAATTCATGCAACCCAGCAGTACATTTTATTTATTAAAGTTTCATTATTATATTTTGTTTTTTGTTTGTTTGTTTCTTTGTAACAATAAAGTTTGTGCAACGAGTGCAAATGGCATTATTCGTTGAGAAATAGTGTCTTTTCTATATATTGAAACTCTACACTACACGGCAATGGCGGACGATGGCGATGGCGATGGTGCAAATGCTATTTCATTCCCAGAAGTCAGCTGCAGCTGGACACTCACACACACACACAAAAGGACGACAAAACCTGTCCAGAATTTTTAATTAATTTTCCAATTTTAACAAGATTTGCAAAACACCATCTGAAAGAAATGAAATTGAAAATAATAAAGTTACTTGCAACAAGGGTGGCTTTTAGTGCATTGTAGTGTGGTTTTTGTTTATCTTCTTTTTTATTTTTTATTTAACTGGACTTGGGGTAGCTATCTGAATTGAACGTTGGCGTTGCTTTGTCGCCTTGTTGGTTTATATTAAAAAAAAAAAATAGAATCCAAAAGAGATTTGGCAGAAACAGAAGTACAAGCAATGAAATAATTCGTTGCGACATGCATTGCGAGAGAGGTACCTACCTAATTGAAACTTGTGACAGTGTCATTCGAGCCATGTTTTGCTTTAATATATTGCATGCAATTTCTTTTTAGATCTGATTAAGCACAGCTGTTGCGAATTGAAAAAGGCAATTTAATGGATCTAAAATTGGATAAAATTTAGATATTTACAGGAAAATGCATATACAAATACATATAGCTTTACTTTAAACAAAAATTAAATCTCATGTTTTTAAATTGAATTTTAGTTGTAATAAAAGATCCCGCAGAATGGCAACCTTCCCTTATTGTTATACGTACACAGCTTCTTAGGTACATAATGTCCAAGTAAAAACATTTGTGAAATTTTGCCATGATTTAAATATCAATTTTTGGGTTCATTCAATTACTCAGAAAACCCAAAAATGTCGATATGAACTCGCGTATATCAGTTGGTACAATAGATGTAAAGTTATGCATTCGTTAAAACACACCACCGAATTTTGATCAAATCTAATTAAACGATAATGGGGAAGACGAAAAATGATGACACTGAACTTTACAGATAACTTGATTGAGTATCATATTTAGGATTCGTCATGAAAAAAATCTCGATACGTCAGTTTTGAATTATATTTTTTATTGGTACACAGAAAGTTGAGGCCGTAGTTCATCCTGGACTCTAAGCGCCATCTAAAGTAAGTAAGTACAGAGAAAAAAAAATAAATTTTAAAGAAAAAGTACTAAAAACGCTGAAATTTTGTTACAATAAATCGATTGCCGTTACGTTTTTCCAGTTTGAATTATTTCTTACGGTGCGGCGCTACACAGTGGTCAGAAATCCGTATTTGACGCAAAACTAAATCAAAAATTGATCATCACCATCACTAATGTGTAGTCTATCTTGCGTTAGATACCTACAATCACGCACCAACCAGGCTTGCCAGATTGGGCTATTTGTCGGAAATTGGTATATTTTTTCGGAAATTGCCCACAACAATTCCAGTATGACAGCCCAATCATAATTGGGCCACTAATAGCCCAAATCTTATCTTGAGCGATATTTTTTTTTTGGTATAAATAAATCATAAATAAAACACTTTTCTACTCCTAGACATGCACTTTAAGCATTCCACATTTCCATTCCAATTTTTGATGCAAAAATAATTGTTTTCCATTTGTAGGCTTACAGTTTATTAATAAAGGATAAACTATTAACTTAATGGGTAACTTAGACAAAAGCAAAAATTTTTTCTCTTGAATATAAGTTAATATTATCCAAAGAATTGGTGAAAAATTATTTTGAATTTTCTTAATTTGTTTACGAATGGACACGTAGTTTTCTGCTTTGTGAGCAAAAAAATGATTTCTTTTATTTTGAAGTTATGAGAACACTTTTATTCATTGTTTTGGGCTACTATTTGGGCTACTTTTTCGGCTGATATTTTGGGTTACAAAAATTTCGAATTTGTCGAATTTGTTCAAGACATGACACACGTGCACCAACAGCTTTTTTAACCTTTTACCAATATTGTATTTGTGGCTTGCTCTCCATTTTTTCAAAAGGATCACTAACCAGATTAATTTGTAGAATGCCGAAGTTCTGCAATAGGAGAAACACTATTCAAAAAGAATGATGTGTGAAATGTTTCACATACTTGACAACAAAAATGCCACTAACCGATGATCTGACTGTGAGAGTACAGCCAGCTAATAGGTGATCGTATTCTAAGTGTTAACTTCATAAGTTATGATAAAATAGTGTCATGACAGAAAAGTGACATAACAGAAAAGTGTCCTGACAGAAAAATATCATGATGTATAAGTGTCTTGATAGAAAAGTGTCATAAGAAGGTTATTTTATAATACAAATTCTATATACTACTGACATAAATCAACCATGTAGACGACTTAGCATTAAGGATTGGACTTGTTGAATTATTGATTCAAAATAGCTGGAAATTTTTGGGCCCGGGGCCATAAGCATTGTTTCTATAAAAAAGGTTCTTATTTACATAAATAAAATGCTAAATCTTCTACTAGGCTTAAAAAAACCTTCTTATTGAAACTATGCCTGGCACTGGGCAAACAAATTTCCAGCTTAATGATTAGAAATTCTAATCTTATTGGATTTAGTTTACAATGGATTTTTGTAAAAGAATTCATGTAAGTTGAACTGAACTTACTACAAATTGCATATGACAAGGCCCTCACTACGTCACTGATGAGTCTAAGTGAGTAAGCTGGACGAAACACCAATTTGTAGGACTAAAGGCCATAAAAAGCTATTTTGAAACAGAAAAGTGTCATGACAGAAAAGTAGCTCTGAAGGATTTTTTTATTTGAATTTTTAAGATGTTTCTGCAAGATAATAAGAAACTCTCATCTAAATATTTAATCAATATTGAAACGATTTAGCAGTGTCGAAAAACAAAACAAAGCTATGTGGTGCTGGTGGGTTATATTAGTGTTTTTGTAACTGAATTAGTTCGGTTAGAATAGAAGTGAAGGAAAGAAACTCCATCACCAGAATTCAATTTATTTTGCGGCCGCCCATGAACTAATAACTTTTTCGACATAAAAACAGAATTTGAACAATTTTCCACAGAGGAGATTAATGGTCTAAATTCGCATTTAATTCTTTTTATCTACCCATTTCACCCTAAAAATTCCTAAATTTAAAAAAGTATTGAGCCCTTAAACTTCCCATAAAAAATGGGAATGACCTTACCAACAAAAGAAAGCGTGCGATTCCAGTAGTACATTAGAAAATGATATATAATTTTATATCATCTCTTTGTATAGAGTAAAGTTATTATAAAGTTAAAATGTTATTAAAAATAAATTAATAAAATTAATTTTTTATTTTTTATTATTTAAGCTTGCTACTGATTTTCTAGACAAATGTTCTCCAAATCAGTGAAACTTTTTCTCTTAACCAAATTACAGCTCTTACAATAATTTCATGTTCAATCGAATAATTACCTATAATTTTTATAAATATATAATCCTTATTAGGTATGTATATTATCTTTCGGTTGATCTCTCATTTTTGAAAAACAATAAGAATTACTAAAATTATAAGCCATTTCTGAAGAGCTTATTCATGATTTTTGAAATCCCGAATTAAAATGACAAATTAGCTGTAATTTCGCGTTGATAAATGTTTAAAAATTAATATAAAACCATGTGTTTAACTTAAAAATATAATTGATATACCAAAATAACTGGTTAATAGTCAAAATTATTATAAATAAAAACATAATGATTGTATAAAAAATGAGAACAGAGTTCCATAGAGTAAAAATCTTACTTTTTAGCTTTTTAATTTCTATCATTTGTCAAAATTTCAGTCTTCTTATCCCACCCCTTAAAAAGATTCAAATCAAATATGTTCTACTCAAATTCAAATAACCATTGCATAGTTTTCAAATTTTAACGATTTTTTTTTTCTCTAACCGGAAGGATTGTGTGACACGGAAATCGATTTTATTTTTATTACCCCCAAAGAGAGAGAATAGTTGTTATAAGCCAAAACCATTTAAAATCATAGTCACATTTTATCATTCGCATCCAACTTCACCCTATTTACGAAGCTATACAATTTGAAAAATATAAAGCAGCTAAGCCAACTCTGTATGTATAACCTTGAGACCAAAAAGAATTTCTAAAATCGATTACTCTTTTTACCAATTTTACTCTATAAATATAGAGGTAAATATTGAAAAGTATCTAACCCTACAGCCAAGCTCTAAATATAACCTTTCAAACACAAAAGTATTTGTTTAAATTAGAGTACTTAGCTTAATAAGTGTTTTAGAAGTCTTTATTCCCTTTATTTCATTTTACCCAATTTCACCCTAAGAATGGAGCTTAAGTTTGAAAAATAATTAGCAGTAAACCCTTTCCTACAAATATTATTTTATAACACAAAAAGAAATTTAAGTCGATTTCTACCCCATTTCACCCTACAATTGAAATTGTATACGAAATTTTAACACTAAGGTCTTTCCCTGAGAATAACCATTCAAGCTCTAAAGATAAATTTTGGATCAGATCTGTACAATTTAGTTTTTAAAAATATAAAAATAAAAAACTCTTACAAATACCAACAAAAAAAAAAAAATACAAATATAGATATTTTATCCTAAGAGTATTCTTTGTCAAATTAAAATTTAGCCTATGTTACTCAAGGACATTGTAGCTATCCATTAGTAAAAAAATTTTAGGATCGGTTTAGTAATTCCAGAGATTACCCTTTACATAGCAACAAACAAATAAATAAATGTTTCAGCTTTATAATATATAGTAGACGGAAACAATTGTAAAAGCATTAATTGGAAAATTTGAAGTTGCAATTTACGAATCATGTTTTATTCATAAATCAAGGCAATTTGATTCTAAATTAAAACAAAACTGGTAGTTAAACATTCAAAACGTAGCAATTTACAAAATTAATTTTTACGTGATTTGCAATCAAAATTCATGATTCAAGCTTGTACTTTTCATAGCAAAATACAACAACAAAATACAACGCAATTCGCAACTCCATGAGAATATAAAACAAGAAAATCGTAAATCATGACTTTCTTGTCGCAATTACTTCTCAATGAGATAAAGCACCAGAACATGGAATCTGTCTAATCCTTAATGTGTGACACCACCGATCTATAATGCAAATTGGCCTGGAGGTTGCATGCTGGCTCTGCGACTTAAGATTTGCGACTTAAAATCCAAGCAGAGTCAAGTGTAAAGTTTTTATTTCAAATAAATAAAATTAAAAATTAAATGCGTATACCTGGAAAATGAAGGGTTGATCAATGTTGATCTTTCCAAAACAAATCTGTTTTGCAAATTTACAAATTGCGCAATTGAGGAAAATTTTAATCAAATTGCGTTTGTTATTCGTATTTTTAGTTTTCTCTCGATTGAATTATTGATACTTAAAAGTGTTTATGATTTGATTGCTAATTTATGATTTTTGAGTATCAATATCTTAATTTTACTCAGTTTTGAAAATTGCAAAAAATAATCGTTAATTATGAGCCAAGGTTTAAATCGGAATTTATTTTTCGTAATTTGCAGCTCATTTTTCATGATCTGATCCAAGAATTCTTTCCGTGTATAGATAAGCAATTTACCTGACCCTTTTAAATTTTTATCGTGGCAGTTATATTATTTAGATCTATGTATGTAGGCAATGAAATAATATTAATTATAAAGTTTTTCTTTTGGTTCCAGTTCATATACAAATCTGCTCTTAAAAGCTAAATATATCGTGGCTTAAGATTGGTCTCCGGTCTCCTGATTTTATATTTATAACTATTTGTTGACACTTTGTGTTTTCCATTTTTATGATTTTTTTTAAAAGATCTTGCCTTTGATTTTTTCTGTTAAAAAGTAAACAAAGCTAAGAAAAAAGTACACCAACAATCTAAACCCAAAATATTCCCATCAAAAAGCTCCTACCTGAATTTCTTAATTGCGGAAAGAAGCATAACGTCAGCTTTTAATAATTCCAATTTTGCTGATCTAAGGGCTTTAGTGACACATGACTTGTACCTGACCTACATGAAAAGGGAACATCAATCAGTATGATTTCTTGATTCATCTGAGTGCAATTTAGCAGCCTCCACAGTAAATATGTACAAGGAGTAGCTATCTCTAAAAAATCTGAAACTGAAAATATAATTCAGATACATACATGCACACAAACTAAGACTTTAAAGGCAGACTTAGTACAATGATGAGCAGCATGTTGATCGACCAACTATTTAAAAATTATTTTTGGATTTTTGGTATGGTAAAAGTAGTTCAATCCTTGAAATAATAAAATAATTTCATATTGAAAACTGTGCAAAAATGAATTTGTTTTTTTTTTGTTAGAAATAATAATATCATTTATTTGGCATCAAAATAATCATGAATTTGTATGCTTCTCAAAATCAAATATTAAAATGTTTAATGATGAGTTTCAATGATAGAGCTATAACTATTGTCTTTCTCTTACAGATGATTTTTACTTAAGTAAATAAATGGAGCGAAAATGTCGAGGAAACATTCTTCGGTCATAACCTTAAGTTATCTAAGCTTATATTCATAGATGAAATTCAAACATAGAGACTTTTTTAATTTTTAACTGAGCGAAAACAAATTTAAAAGCTTTATAAACTTTTTCATGCGCATGACTTGGTGAAAAAAGCTTCATTTTGTAGTTTTACTTAAAAAAAAAGAAAAGTTTTGTCTATAATTTAATGTAGGTACCTATGGACTTTCAATTTCACTTAATGAACTTTTTCGTTTTATAATTATTTTAATTCTCTAATAATAACTAGATAGGTACTCTCTGCTTGAGTTGATTGAGAACTTTTGATTAAAATAAAAATTAATTGATGCTTTGCACCAAAATGGTTTAAACGTTTTGAGGAAAACATCATTTTTTTTGCATTTTATATCAAGCAAATTGAATGTCCTAAGTAAATAAGACAAGAGACTTTACAGGGACAAGTAAAACAAAAAAAAAATTGGCTGAGCCCTTGGCCATTTTAAAACCCGTTGAAAACTAAGTACAATGTGTATATTGTACATACATAATTTATAATATTTTCTCAAATTAAATGAATATGTGTACTTCTTATGAACAAAAATTTCATCAAAAGCATGGGGTTTTCTTTTCAAGATTAAATTCCATATTTTAACTCAAAGTAGATGTGTGAATATAGGTGCAGATTATCTTAAAAATATTGTCTTGAGACCACCAAGGTAAGGGTTTAATCAAAAAAATTTAAGGTCACATTCAGTGTTACCACATAAAACATTATTTAAAGAGTTCCTCTAAATAAAAGAATGAATTCCATCGAAAATAAATTACTCTCTATAGTGAGTCCCCAAAAATTCCCTCATATAAATGAGAATTTAAAACTTTTTGCGTTCCAAATTTGCGCCCTGAGTTACAATTTCTGTTCTAAAGATATTTGTTGATTTTTTTTCTATAACCATCCCTTTCCAAAAAGTTTTTGCACAAAAATTCTATAAATATTAAATATTTTGGTTTTTAAAATTATTCCTTTTACAAGGAAGATTGATTTTCGGATTAAGAAAATCAAACACAAAAATTATTTGGTAAAACAAAAATGAACAAAAAAAAACTAAGAATAGCTGCAAAGTTACCGAATAACCTTTTTAACGCTCTGATTCGACTACTAACTATTGTAGTACATATAACTAACTTTCTAAAGTTTTAGGTTGTTGTTGGTCAGGCTAGCATTGACACATTTTTGCCCAGAGAACACAAAACCAAATTTTACTTTAAAATGTACCAAAATATTACCTAAGTTAGCTAAAAAGTTCACACAGTAATATGAACTGAATTGCTACAAAATATATTGTATTGCTGCGATTCGTAAAATATTGTTCGATCCTAAAATAATCACGGGAGAACTATAAAAAATTCACTCAAGATCCATTTAAATGTTAAATGAGAAAGAAAATTGAATTTTTACGAAAGATAAAAGTTTAAACAAGCCAAAACTACGCAGGACATAGTATCAAATAACAAAGTTTTGACATCCTCGATACCCCATTTTTTTCCTTGGGCAATTCAGTTAAATTGGAAATAGCTGATATAGAATAAAATGAAATGCACGACTAGGTCGCAAGTACTTTCTCTTATGTTCAAGACGCAGAGGGCTTAAGAAAATTGTGTATATGTACTTAAATACATAAAAATTATGAGAGACAAATGTTTAAAAGCATGGAATACAATATTTGAATAAGGTTAAACAACTTTTAAGAGTGTTTAGAGAAAAAAATTTTAGCCTTTGGAGCGGTTTTTTTTTTAAATAATTTGTATCCTTGTAAAATGCTTAAAACTCAACTAAAGAAAACGTTTGGAATGAAAATCTAAAGTACTTTCTTCAACGCTTTTTTTAAATATCGAAATTTCAAAACAAAAAAAAATTGAAACGTTTTTTTAAAACTTCAAAAAAAATTTGTATTAAGTATTTTGATAAGTAATATTTTTAATTTTATTTGATATTCCTTAAACAATTTATCTACACTGTTCAGTTCAAAATGAGAAAATCAAAAATTAAAAAAAAACGTTCAGTAAGAGGTACTATAGCTAGTTGCGATTTGTAAATTTTTATAATTTTTATAATTTTTGGTATTATATCACACTCATTTTTACATACAGAAAAAGTTATAAGCAAATCCGTAACAGCCGTTTTTGAGAAAAAAAAAAATATTTTCCTTAACGGTTTTTTTACATTTCTTAGGTTATTTTTTTCATAAAAATATTTTTTTAAATACTTTAAAGAGTGTAAAAAAAAAAAAACATTAAATACCGAGCTTTATAAAAATCGATAATACAGTTTTCAAAACATTTGATTTAACAAAATATTTAACATTTTTTTAAAAATCCAAAAAATATTTCTTTTTAACTTTGGTAAAAAAAACTATTATATTGGTTAGAAGCTTCTGTATTAAGAAATTATTGAATTCAGAATTATTGTTTTGAAAAAAATCTGAAATAAAAAAATGGTTCTTTGGGAAGTACCATTAATAACCACTTTTGGAAGAATGGATTAACAAGAATTTAACTGATTTTTTTGAGAAAAGTTGTAAAGCCGTTTTTGAAAAAAAAAAATTTGTAAAATTGCTTGAAATAAAATGCACGACGGGATCGCACGTACTTGCTCTTATGTTCGAGTTGCTTGGATTTAAGAACTTTTTTAAAATAAAAGTAATTATAAGTAATTATAAAAAAAAAATAAAAAATATAAAAAGCATTAAAATCGTTCTTTTAATTTATAAACAACTAGATAAAAAACTAAGAGCTCAAAAACAAGTGAGTCATTTGATTGCTTGAAAAATTATGAATATGTATGTTTGCATATGCAAAAAAAAAATTTTAATCGTTGAAGCAGTTTTCTTAAAAAATTATTTCTTATATATAAAATTTTAATAGCTTTTTAAAAAAAAGTTTTGCCATGCCAATTTCGAGCATGTATTACAGTACATTTTTAAACTTAGTTTCAAAAAATTCATCTCTTGTTTTTGAAATATTGAAGTTTCAAAAAAAAAAAGATAATTTTTTATAGAAAATCCAAAATTTCTATCGAAAATTAAAAAAACCGTTATATTTTTTTATTTTTGGTGCTAAAAAAAAAAACAAATTTTTCCGCTGGAGAGTTAGAAAAAAACCTTAATTTAGAAATTTGAAGAAAATTGCTTCAGTGGCTTAGGCTGTAGGTCGATATACGGACAGATAGACAGACAGAATTGTGCCACTCACTTTTTTCGTGTTTTCTATCTTCGTAATGTCTTGTTTGATTGTTATCTCAAAAATTTGTTTTGCACGAATCCAAAACTAAGAAAATGAAAACAATGTGTGGGCAGAATCACCGAAAGCCATATGTATTTACCAAGTTTTAAAAAAATTTATCCAGTCTCTTGCATCTACTTATATTAAATTATAAAGAAAAAAATATTTTCACTCAAGGAACAAAGAAGTCACAAAAAAATTACATTTTTTTGAAACACCTTATTTTTAAAACATATTTTTCTTGTTAATTCTGTTTTAGCTATCGCCAGTGGTCACAATAGAAAAACAACGAAATATTCCCATTTCTGAAGACGTGTTGGTGTGAAGTGATATTTGAATTAAGTTCTTTCTTCATTTTTATTTTCAATAAACAAAAGTTTATAAAAGCTTCAAAAACACAAATTTGTAGGTGAAGTTCTGAAGCTAGTGTTGGCTAACACTTGAGAAGAACATTTAGTGTTTTTACATAGAACTGACATATACCAACCAAACACAACGCAAAAACGTACAGAAACAACAGTTTTTGAAATTTTGTTTCACAGTGTTATTTTTTGATCTAATTATTCCCTTAACAGGTTAATGGATTAAACCTGAAATGTCGACATTGCAAAATGTTGAACCTCTTCTATCAGGTTATAGTTACAAAATTTCACAACCACGTTTAAATATGGAAGTTTTTCATAAATATTTTTCCAAAATCTTCTCCTTTCAATAGATGTGAAAAGCTGTTACTTTCCACTTGAAAAAAGTATCAGTGAAGTCATTTGATGAGCTTTATGCAGCAGCATGGTTTCTCCATTAACATTTTGCACAAGCCGGCGAGTTTAACAGGTGGTGTGCATTGATTAGAAGCTCTTGCTGTCAAACGACTTCAGCCTCAGGCGTTCATGCAAAATGGTAAACATCTTGAAGGAGATATCGAGGAAAGATTTGTGTTTCTGTAGGGTTGGAGTCATAATTCTGTATATGTCAAAATTCGGATTGCAAAATTCTGTTATATTGAAGCATTTTACACAATACAGAATTTTGAAATACTTAATTCTGGATTAACAGAATTTTAGAATGGAAAAGCAGAATTATGGAATACAGAGTTATGTTCATACAGAATTTTTGATTCATATACAGAATTTTGGTCATACAGGATTTTAGAATACAGAATAAAGACCCGTTCCCGTTTCTGCGTCTGTATAGTTAGAGCAGTGAAAAGGGTCTCTTTAATTGAAGATAGACAGACAGAAAGACTTAGGTCCCATTTTTTTAACATTTTTTCCTCCGAATATATTTTGCAGACATAGAATGCTGAATACTTTAAGGTTTCCCCCTAGTTTCACAGCCTCGTTTCAACTTTGAACTGAGTTCAATTGTTCTGGCAAACTAAAGTTTAAACCAAAAGTGGAGTTTAAACTTCCACTGTGAAACTAGGGGTTAGTCAGTTCTGCCAATTTGAACAGGTGAACAGCAGACAGTAAGGTCCAGCAACATTATTTTTTTTTAAGAAGGAAAATAACTTTATTCATTATGACTGAATGCGTGAATGTTGTTGACAGTCTTTTAGACAGGCTTTGTCATTTGTTTCAATTGCATACTGTTTTCTATTAGTTTTTAATTCCTCTTATAAAACTATACGAACATTATATAGGAACCTTGGTCTATAAACACTCAATGATTTATGTTCATAACGTCATCAACTTTTATTCTTCTGAAAAAGTTTATTGTGATAGTAAGCTTATAGAACTATAGAATAACTTGAAAGCAATTGCAAACATCAAAATGTGGTTTCAGTAGCTACTGGACAAGGCAAATTTATTCCTTACAGTACGTAGGAAAGCTGTCTATGCATCAAACTTTTCCAAAAGATTTAAATATGTATTAAAAATGTTTATATATAGAATTTTTAGTATAAGCTTAAATTTAGGTTTTTTAATTGATATTAAACTTTCAAGCTTGTTTCTCACCACTTCCGGTTGCGGAAAAAAACAATAATTTTAATTTTATTCACACAGATGGCGTATTTTATTTTCATAGCTGATAAGAAACTAAGAGCTTTGTTATGGTTTATGATGTTAATGCGCATGCCGTCCATAGCAACTTTTCTTCAATCAAAATTAAAAAAAAAAACTATCAACATAAAAACGTTCCATAATATATGTAGGTATCAAAATAAAACAAACATTCTTTTAGTATTCATCAGGTGTTTGCGACAACATCCTGCGACACGAGGAAAGTGCTTTCACTTCCACGTGATGTGGTTGCACATTGGTCATTTAGTGTTAACTTTCATTTTCCCCATATAGGGGGCTTGAATTGAAAAAGTACTCGATTACTTAAGGAACGGTTTTTTTTTTTAAACCGACAAGGGTTACCTATTATTTTAAAGGTTGTGTGTTTTTTGTTTTGTTCCTTCTCCGGCAGTAATTGAATATTTGAAACAATCTTAATCGTTTGGTTTAATTGTGTGACAAACTTACCTGCAGATTAAAAAAAACACGACGCTTCACTCAACAACATAGCAAAGAAAAACAAATGAACAAAAGCTGCAAAAACAAATTTGCTGCATCAACACCGGCACTCAAGGATGCAGAATAAAATACTAAGACTGAAACGTGAAACAACAATCGATTGTGTTGAATGACCGTGACCCGTTCGAATAAACAGGTAAGAGTATAAGAGCCATGGTTAAGGATGATAAACACAATTCCTTGTACTGGTAGAGTGGAGATGACATGTGACATATCCTCGTGATCTTTCCCCACTCAGATGTAATAATGAAGTTCAAAGGAAAAGAACACATGTTCTCTCTACAGAGTACTACATTCGTATGGGACAGGTGCTTGTCTTGTGTTCTTAAAATAACGAAACTTACTGTGCAGTGGTGGATTTAGATATAACCGGCAGTGATTTGAAAAAAGTGGGGGTAGTGGTATGCAAGAAGCTTCATCTGCGTCTTAAATTTCATTTGTGCAAGTTAAAGCTAGGTTTGGCATGCTTAAAATTTTGCAGTGATATAAATACCTTAACTTTTATTTAATGAAAAGTAATCAAGCTCATTTCGTAGCTTTACCTCATTGTTGCAAAAACCTACTACTTAGTTAAGGATATTTGTATTTTAAAAGAAATGTTAATTTATGAATTACCTTAAGGAAATTGTATCAAATAGGCAGGACCGTTACGTTGAGAAAGCGTCCAAAGAAGGCGAAAGGGACATTTTTTTTCGTTAAAACAAAAACAGGACTCTAATCAAACTTGAGGATTACAATACTTATTAAGTCTAAAAATGATACCTAAATATATTTTGTGATTTTCTTAGCAATGAAACTGTTTTTTTTTTCAGTTTTCGGTGAGAAATATACCTATCGCTGAATTAGAGAAATAATTTTTGTGAAAAATCCTTTTCATAAAATTAAATTAAATTTATTAAAAAATTAACAACATGCAATTATTTTTGTGTGGCATTGGAGATTTAAAGTTTAATTTTTTACCTAATTTCTGAATAATCTTATATAAATATAAAAGATATAAAATTAATTAACTCGAATAATTTAAGCAGTACAAACAAGTTTTTTTGATCTTTTTTATCTTCTGGTTTGTGTCATTTGAAAACACATTGAAAGTGTGTCATTGGTACGCTGATTGTGTTTGTATGTAAAATAATAGCCAATTCACTTATTTTGCCTCTATCTGTCTTATGGCCTATATGATACACACACACGAATATTGTTTTATTTAAACTCCTTCTAAAATTTATCAGACATTTAAAATTTTTCAGTTTCACCAATGTAAAAAGGGATATTTTTGGAACATTTCAACTAAACTGAGTTTGCCTCACATCCCTGGATATAAACGAAAGGGTTGTTTCACTTGCACATGCGAGGTGAATGGAAAAAAGTGAATGAAAAAGTATTATAGTTGAGGGGACAATTATTCTGACAACAAAATATCAGGTGTTATTGACAGGAATGGCTGAACAAAAAAGTCGTACTAGGGTATTTAAAATTTTCTTAAAATTAAAAAAACACATAATTTAAAGGCTAAATGGCTTTTAAAATAATTACAAGTCTTTACAAATTGGGCATTAATAACATATGTAGATGATATTTTACAGTTGGTTTTAGATTTTTTAGAATCTTACTCTGCTAGCGATTTATATCATCAGGATTCTTACAATAACAAACACATAAAAAGTCGGTTTTCTGTCAAAACCTCGAAAGTCCAATTTATAATCAAAAAACACACCAACGTACATACTTACACTAAAAACTTATTTCAAATGTAATTCTTTGATCGTAAGAATTCTTAAAGCTACTAAAAAGAACCAAAAAGAACAATTGCGTAGCTATGAGAAATTTATGTATATTTGAATTCAGATATTTGTTTTGATTTTAAATAAATAGAAATGTCATTTAAAAACCAACGAAGTTTTGTAAGAAGGCCCATGATGTATACGTTTTTTTGTTTTTGATTTATCTTCATTTCATGTTTTCGAATGTGGTATTTAGTCAATAATATTTAAGGGCATAGTTCTTTGAAAAAAAGCCATATCTCCCCCTACTGAGGCATAGGTGACAATTTCTGAAAAATTTACTTTAAATACAAAAAAATCATTTAAAATCAACGAAAACACGTAAAATAATATGCTATAGTTTTTTGAAAGCTAATACTCCATTTTCTTATTTGCTTTTTAAATAAAGTTTTTTCAATGAATCCTTTTTGAGAAATATAAAAATATTTTGATTTTTTTCTTATAGCTTATATTTTGCATTAGTAAGTGCTATTTTTGTGAGCAATATTCAAATCCATTATTAATTTTTAGTCAAATATCGAAAACAAAATGTTAAAATCTTGCTTATTTTTTGAGAAAATTAAAACGCATTTAAAGTTAATTTTTCAGAAATTGGCCATTGTGACTCAGGGACGGGAGATAGAGTTTTCCCCATTACGATTTTTTTATAAAAAAAATATCAAAGAATCATGCTTTTAAATATTATTGACGAAATACAGTATTTAAGAAAGTGAAATCATAGATAAATAAAAAAAAATCAAAAAATTTTGGCTTGAAAGTTGCTAATGAAAGAGTAGAATTTTTGAATTTTTTCTTAAATCGAAGGGGTCTTACTTTTTTAAAATGAAGATTTAAATTTTTAAGCGTTAAAAACTGGGTTAAAATAACTTCGAATAATTAAAAAAAAATGTTTTCCTGGAACAACATTTAGAGACGAAAAACGTCAAAAACTCGGTGATTTGGCATGGAATACCCCATTGGTAATAGTTTTTACTATTGCTCTTCTATTTGCAGTGATTGTAGCTTGTGTTAAAGTTTTGAGTTGATAATAGAACGCATAAGTCACAGTGAATCATTGTAGTATTTAGTGTCGGCTGTAGTTGACAATTTTGTATTTTTAATTAATACATAACTAAAAGATACAGTTAATATTTAATAAATAAAGTTTTGAAGTTGTATTTGATGTTACAGTTAGACAAAAAGTGTATACAGTTCTTAAAAATGTCTTCATTAAATAATGTTATGTCAATAACGTGTAACGAGTTAGTTCTAATCACAAATAAAATGCACGACTTGATCACACGTACTTGCTCTTATGTTCTTGCTTAGAACGTTGGAATTTTTAAAATATGCAAGTATAACAAGTATTATAGAAAAAGTATCTTTAAGAAAAATCGTTACTTAATCCATTGAACGACTTAATGCTCAAAGCCGAGTATACCATTTAATAACTTCAAAAAACATATAATTATATCCAATGAAAAATTAAATCCTTGGAGCAGTTTTCTAAGAAAATAATTTTAAATTTAGTAACATTTAATAAAAATGGTATGCCAATTTTGAGCATTTAATAATATACATTTACCAACAAGGTTTAAAATAAAAGTCATCAACTCATTTTTGAAATATACAATTTTCAAAAAAAAAAAAAATATTTTCATACGAATGTTTTTTATGATACAATTTCTATATACTACTGAAATAAATCAGCCATGTAGAAGACTTAGCATTAAGGATTGGACTTGTTGAAATTTATTCAAAATTGCTTTTTATAAACTTTATATAAATTGCGTATGAAAAAGGCCCTCACTATGTCACTGATGAGTCCAAGTGAGTAAGCCGTGCGAAACGTCAGTTTTGTAGGACTAAGGTCATAAAAGCTATTTTGAATAAAATATTTTTATTAATCCAAAATATATATTATTTTCAAAATTATGATATGTAATTTAACCGACATCTTAAAGGAGCTTTTACATAAAATTTTTTAATAAAATCGACTGAACCGTTAAAAATAGACTAGATCAAAAATCTAAAAAAAAAAACCTACCGTTATTAACTGTTTTTTGTAGAAAAAATTTTTTACCAAAAAGTACATCATGCCAACAATAATGCGCTGATTTTTTTTATCAAAATCCTTAGAGCCGTTTTTGAGATAAGAAAGCTTTTATTGAACGATTGTATCGCGAGTAGGTACCATTATCTTGAAGCTAAAAAAAATCAATTTCCCCCTTGAGCATAACAAAGAACTCTTAAGTTCAAAATTTTAAGAAAAATTACTTAAATGGTTTGAGCTGTAGATCCAAATGCAAACAGACAGAATTGTGCCACCCCCTTCTTTCGTGTTCTCTATCATTGTAAGGTCATAATTGATTGTTATCTCAATTTTTCTGCATGAATCCAAAACTTGCCCTGTATAGTGCCAGATAAAAAAGGTACCTACCTGCAGCTTCCTGACGGACTAATTGGGAACTGTTATTATTTTAAGGCAATAGAACTTTATTTTATGTGCCGAAATCCTTATTTTATTTTAGAAAAATTAAAGGGTATAAATAAAGCTGAATTAAACTTATACACCTCGAATTAAATGTTGACCTTTTTATAAATTTAAAAAAAGAAAACAAACTTCAATTTGTACAAAAAGGAGAACAGAATCTAAATCTGGGTGACGTCACTCAGCTATTCACGAGTCAGCTTTTATGAATAAATATTAAATTGTTTAAAAGTCATAAGAGCTCTTTTGGGAGCTTATAAGTCTCAAACATTATTTCTCCTACAAAACTTGTTTCTTATAACAAAGACTATTGATTTCGGAAAAAATTCCTTTTATTTTTAAGTAAACCAATAAATAACAACAAAAAACAAAAATATAAAAAATATCTTTAAAAAGACATCAGCCAGCCAAAACCTGCAAACAATCAAATCAAATATTATTATATGGCAGGTATTGAAAAAAGATAATTTTTACCATTTATAAAGTTTCCTTGCTCTTGGTAAACCTGAATCATTTTCTTTCAATATAAATCGACGGCAACTCTTGGCAACAATTTTTCCATATTCCAAAGCATCAAGTGTAAATGTATCCCTTGCTTCAAATCCAGGACTAACAAAAAAATATTATTTTAAAAATAGGTAAACATATTTGTTGTTTAAACTGAACTGGACGTTACAGGATAAAGTATGATAGACTCTTAGCTTGCCTAGTAACAGCTGAAACAACCTCTATAAATATAAAATAATCTTACAATTTTTTAGACTCCACAGTCAGCATTGTCATATTTGAAAAACCCGATACAATTGGACTTGATAAGAAAAATTGAAATCCTCTTACAGCATTTGCAATTATTCTTTGATATTTTACTAAAACTGGCTGTTTTCCCATAAGTCGTAAGCCAGTATCTAAAATTACAGCCGGAATAAGCTGAGTTAACATAAACTGCAAAGAAAGCCATAAGTTTATTATTCATTTGGTTAAAAAAATTAAAAAAAAGTCAAACATTCAAATTTAATAAAAACTCACTCTAATAAAATATATTGTTGAACATTTGGTTGGGTATACCGAAGGTTTCCAAAACATTCTGTCATACGGTATTTCTTGCCAAACTGTTTCTAAGATCTCAAGCTGCCGTCTGATACTAAATTCAGGAAATATTTCTCCCGAAATATTGCAAATAAATGGCATTCTTTAAAAAATAACACAAAAAATTCAATTAATAGTAATTTTTAAGAGAGAAATTCTTAAAAATCACCTTTCTTTTTTTTCACTGGCAGCTTTCCAAACTGAAAGAATTGCTATTCTTATTACAACATCTAATGAGATTTGGTTTGGAGTCATTTCAGGGTCACACAGGAATGTCTTTAAAAGACCTTAATTGAAAGTGTATTGATTACAACAAAAACAACAAAAAGGTTTGAAATAGGCAATATTATATTTGTTTGTTATAAAAGGAATATAACCTTACCTGTTCCTCCAGCAACGGCAACCGCTGTTGATCCAGATACGTTATCAGTATAGCCTGGAACTGGGTCAAAAAGGGCACACAAAACTAAAAGGATTCACAAAAATAAAAAGTTTCATCTAAGTGGGGTATCGTATACAGCTATTGAACTGAACTTACCTATTGAGGGTCGAATAATAACAGTTGGGATTGTTTCATGAAAGTCATTGACGACCTGCTCAGATAAGGACTTTGTGAATGTATAGGTATTTGGGAATCCTTGAATGAATCTAAAAGAGAAAAATTATTCTATTTGTAAAATTACATACCCAGTGACATTTAAGTCAATTCTCTTTGTTTTCAATGGTGATAAATTCTAAATTTATTGTAAAAGCTCAAAGTCTTATAAAATTTTGCAAAAAACCCTATGCTTTAAGGGCAATTTGACTAATAATTAAGTCTGATGCCTAAGAACAGTAGAGGGGCTTTTGAAAATTCAGATTCAGAAAAAAATGTATAACATCATTAAATTGCTTGTGTATTAAGATAATTGCTAATATTAATTACGCAAAAATAAAAATAAATAAAATTAAAATCTGTTTTCTAACTTCTCGTGAACGAAAAAATACTTTGTTTTTGTTTTCGAAAGAAGAGTATCTCTTCACTTGAAGTTGTTCACCTAAAGAATGACATAAAATTGGTCTGAACCACACATTTTTGCTCTCAAGAACGATTCCTATGGTTTTAAGAAAACTGTCTCGGTATGATAAAATTAGTGCAATCTACTACCTACCAAAAGTTATAAAAATTTGCATTCAGCAACTTTTTATATTATCTTATTTAGATATATATATATATTTTATTTTATTTAGAATCTTTTCACTATCGGCGAAACGGATTTTGATTATTTTTTTTATATACACATTCTAAATAAGCTCAAATAGGTAGGATTGCATATCAAAATTAGGAAAATTTTTTTTTTTTAATTTTTAAGAATGTTTCAATTTATTTTTATGAAAATTCGATATCTCAAAAACGGATTAACAATTGTTTTTTAATTTAATTTTAAACATAGGTGAGTTATTTAAAAATAAATGCATACCAAAATGAGCCCTTAAAAATGTTTTTCGAATATAATATATAGGCAGATTTTGTTTTGCATTCAATCATATTCAATTAAAAACTAATGTTTCATGTTTTTAAATGAATGGCCATTTTCTAAAAGGTAATAACATCACTGAAAATTTAAAATTTTCGGGCAATACAAAGAACTAAAGGTTTGAAAAGCCTAGTTTAAATTTAAAAAAAAATACTTTTGAGTTACATGACAGTGACAGTAAATATACTAAAGGTGTCCTTTTTTAGAGCATAATAGGAAGCATGATGATTACACTGATATGAAAAAGTGTATTTGAAAAAAAAAAATCGAGATGTGACCTTTTTTTAAAATCGGTGATTGAAATATTTTTCTCTCTTGAATTTTTTGTCTTTACAATACTTTTTTCAGCCATGCATTTTATTTAGTGGAAAACATATTTCAAAAATAGTTTGAGTGATTTTTTAAAAAGTTAGTTGTTATATTTACATATCTTATTGCTTAATATTTATTTTAAGTGACAAGTGCATTATTATTCATTATGTTGACAATTGAGGTTGAAGGGACTTATTATAACTAGAACACGATTCTTTTTTTAATCTTGATATGGTATATTTTTAAACTTATTTGGTATTTTAACAAAATATTTATTGAAATCCGTCGAGCCAATAATGTGAAAATTTGAAATCGAGGTGATAAGGTGATAAGTGTAAGTACTTTTTCAACATTTACAAATTACTCGTTATAGATCGCACTATCAAATAAACGGTTTTTAATATTTGTATGGGAGGTACTAATAATCACTTTTTATTAAAAAATCTGTGGAGCTGTTTTTTCAGAAAGATAAGATACTAAAATAAATTATGTGGCAGGTAAGTACCGTTATTTTTGGTTTTAAAAAATTAAAAAGTTTTGATCAATATTTCGAGTTAAATTTTCGTAATTATACTCATCGCACGTAAAAAGTAACAAATAAATTACTTCCACAGTTAAGTCTATTTTATTTTTGGCTAAAAACTTTTTTCTTAAGTGAATCGAATCCAGACCTTCGAAATGACAGTCCAACGCACTAACCATCGTGCTACGAGATACTGTTTTTAATACTTAACCTATTATTTAGAATATTGCAAACATATCTTTACTTTTATACAAAAATAACGGTACCTACTATTCAAATGTTAAAAAGCCATTAAATAAAACAACATTTTTCTAAGGAACGGATAGGCACCTACTTGAACTATCTATTTAAGAAATTTATTTTTTATCTGCACATTATAATAAAAAATACTTAAACCGGTATGTCAAATTTTTCCCTCAAATATGTGGCTTTACCTTTGGCAACTCATAAATTGGAAATTCGAAAAAAGAAAATGTCATCTTATATTACTATATTGGTCGGAAAAGGCCAACTAGTCCCAGAAATTGGTCATGACCTTGAAAATAGATTGCACGACTGGGTCGCACGTACTTGCTCTTACTTTCAAGGCGCTGAGGGTTTAAGAAAATTTATATGTAAAGACATGGAAATTATTAGAGAAAAATATTTTAAAGCATGAAATACAATATTTTAATTAACTAAAAAAACTTCTTTGAGAGTTTGAGATGAAAACAAGACCGCCATCTTAATTCTTTATTGAATATGATTTTATGGACACAAAAAATTTAAACCGTTGGAGCGGCTTTTTAAAAAATAATTTTTATATATAAAATTCTTAAAATATTTTTAAAGGAAAACTTTTGGTACACAAATCTTAAGTATTTGCTTATATGCATATAAAGATAAAATTTGAAAACCATTTGTCAACCCATTTTTGAAATATCGAACTTTCAAAAAAAATTGAAACTTTTTTTAAAAATCCAAAAACTTTTTTTTTTTTTTATTTTTATAAGCAATATTACTTAAGCCTATCTCAAATTTGTATACAGAAAAATTTATCTAAATCCGTTCAGCCGATAATGAGAAAATTTAAACAAAAAAACAGGTGCCATTAGTAGTTACTGAGTGTAAAATTGTATATGGAAAAATTTTAATCAAAATCGTACGAGTAATTTTTGAGAAAAAAATTTTCTTTGCAGGTTTTTTAACTTTTTTATGGAAGGTACCATTATTTATTCATCTATGTTAAATCTTTTCTTAAGATATTTTAGAAAGTACTAAGAAAACCAAACATATTGAGTTACAAAAAAATCGATCATATCGTTTTCGTTTTCGTTTGATTTTCAAAAATAAATTTTGATACTTTTTTTAAAAAAACAAAAAAAATGTTTCTTTTTTAGTTTAAGTACACACAAATATTTATGGTTTTTTGAAGCATCTGTATAAAAACTATTAAAATCAGTCATACCGTCTTGAAGAAAATCGAAAATTACAAAAATTGGTTCTTTGAAAGGTACCATTAATAGTCATTTTTTGAAAATGGGTCTCCAGACAAAGAAAGCCTTAACAAAAAATAATGTATCGAAGCTGTCGAAGCGTTTTTGAGAAAAAAAGCGATTATGTAAAATTGCTTAGAAAAAACAATGGCAGGTACCTCTTTTTTTGATTCTTTAAAAAATATTTTAAATGTGTGGGATTAATCACCAAAAACCACTTCGTACCAAGTTTGAAGAAAATCGATAGGGCCGTTAAGGCTGTAGACGAACAGACAGACAGGATTGTGCCATCCACTTTTTTGGTGTTCTCTATAATCGTAATTTTATGTTTGATTGTTATCTCAAAAGTTATTTTTGCAGGAATCCAAAACCTGCCTTACAGTACCTTCATACATATATCGCAAGTAAAAATAACTTTCAAAAAAGAAAGAATCTATAACTGACCAATTACTGAAGCTAGCTGACCTTTTATATAGGTCTTTGGGCCTTTTATGTGGTATTAATTCTCTGCAAATCTCCCATAATTAAAGTGCCGAAAATCGGAATGACCTTGAACAAAAATTTAAAAACTAATTTTTAACAAATCTATGGCTGACCAATTTCTTGAACTAGCTTACCTTCTGTGTTGATCTAGAGATCCTTCAGATGGCATGAAATTTTTGCAAATTTCCCATAAATGAGGAAAAATGTTTTAAAAATTGTATATATATTTTAATTATAAAAAGCAAGTTTTTTAAATTTTTTTAATAAAACAAAAAAATTTAACGCTTTTTTACGTGAAATCATAACTGCTCAAAAATTCAGATGGCACTGTTTTTTGGACTTAGAGTAAGATTTTAGTATGATTTAGTATGATTTAAAAGTTAAAGTAGCTTTTAAGACTTAAACTTGCATATATTTTTGACATCATTTTCCATGGAAACTTTCTGTCCAAAAACAATCAAGTTTTGTACGCTTTTACGCTCTTCTACCAACTTCCTTTTTCAAAATGATGGACAACACCACATTACCCTCACGGGAATCTAGAAAGTAAGACGGTGTTCACATTGCACTGAAAAACTGGATTTTGTTTGACGTTTCAGTATTTACATCTTCTTTTACTGAGGAAGTGGGAGCGAGATGTGGATACTGAAACGTCAAAAAATCCAGTTTTTCAATCCAATGTGATCACCGTCCAAGAGTTGAAAAAATAGGTCACCTTTTTTCAAAAACTAACCCAGTATAAAGATGTATTTTTTTAAATGAATCTTTAAAGATCTTAGAATTGTGACCTTTTTTAAAAACTTGTATGCTATGTAGGTTAAGCTAAATAATATTTAAAATTTCAAAAAAAAAATAATAAAAAAAATTATAATGCACATGCCCAGTGTTGGCAATGTTAAATATGGTACTTCACCAAAAAGACCCACAGAGTCAGTTTTTGACTATGCACACCTCCCCCATTATAAACCATATAAAATTTATATAAATCGATTGAAAACTTTTTCAGAAAATGGTATACCTTGATATTCGTTTAAGGCTGTTTATACGTAGATTTAAAGTAGAAGAATAGAAAAAATAAATATTTTCTTCTGAATATCTGGATCATGAATTCGAGAACAGGATTTTAAAAAAATATATTTATGGAATTACAGATACGGATACGGATATGGTCAAAAAAGTAAGGAAATTTATTTGTATAGCTCTAAGAACCTTTCAAACTAGCTCTGCTCTGGAGTGCGCTTTATAGTTAAGGTAGTGGCTCAATCAGAACTGAAATTTTTTTTTTTTTTAAGAAACTTGTCTATCATTGGCTTTATCGCTTCTAGATTCTACAACCCCTTGCCTCCTTTATAACAAATCATTCCATTGTCTTTTAGTACACTATAAAACAGTTTTACATAGAAACAAACCACAAACCAAATGAAGTTACAAACATGGCTATAGGTACATTCCCTGTCTATTTTAAAATACAATCTCTTACTTATTTGCAAGCACAGCCATATCCTCATCATTTGCTTTTTCTGCAATTCGGATGCAATTCTTCCAATCCACAGGAGCCGGATATATCTATATGAGCATGAAAACAAACATAGATTTGAAATAAAACAGTTGTATGTAGATAATTTTCTAAAAATAAAAAAAACCTTTTCATCAATGAATTTCAAATTGCAATTGCTAAATAGAGTAGAAATGTGAAGGAATATTTGCAATTTAGGCAGGTTTTTGGCTATTCGAAGGACTTCCCGTGTGCCACGCACATTGATGAGTATTGCGGTTTTAAGAGGTTCATCAAATCGTATTGTAGCAGCAGAATGTAGGACTATGGATACGTTTTGTAGAAGCTCGATTGTATCAATGGATAAAGCTAAATTTAACTGTGACACATCACCAGGTATAAGAACAATTTTGTTGAATTCATTGGGTTTTTCTTTTCGAAGAACATCAAAAATCTGAAATGATAAGAAGAATCATAATTCATATTTACAAGTATATTCGTAAATGGTGTTGATAAGGTTTAACTTTAAGCATTTGAGATAATTTTAATCTGTTTATTAATTAATTGCACTTATTATTTACATTCATTAATTAAAAAATTACTCCTTAACCCTTTTCCTATTAAAATTTGGCGGCGCAACAGCTCATGGAGAACCAGAGCCTAGTGACTTACAAATCTCAACCATTCCTGTGTACGTATTGTTAGCAGGAAGGGAATGAGGACCTACAATTTATTGAATGAAAAATTTACTCTTGGAGGATTTGCCAGTTCCTCACAAGAGGCAGTACCTTGGAAAAAACATTTCTGTTTTTTGGGCAGCAGCTGTGAATCAAACTCAAACCTTCTGCATCACAGTCCAACGCACTAACCATTATGCCACGAAGTAGGTCCCTTTTCTTATTATCTTTCTTATAAATTCTTTTATATTTAAGTTATCAAATGAACTGATATTTTTTGTTTTCCTATGACGATTGCTATTGTCAAAATTGTCGGAAAATAGATAATGGCGAAAAAAGTTCTAGGCTGTTTTTTTGTCAAAATGCACACGAGGTGACAAAAACAAAACTTAAACCAACTGAGCACCCCAAAATGTGTAACAAACAAATGTTTTTTTTTTCGAAAATTTTCTTCGTTAATCAATACAAAATGACTGAACTAAGAAATCTCATAGGCTTTTCATCGCAATTATTTGGGATTATAGCCGAAGTTTAACCTAAATCACTTTGACTGTTTTCGAGAATTGAAATCCCTTTGTTGACAGAGCCAAATTTCTCGTCTACGCAATGACATGAAAATAGTTTTTTGCATTTAAAGTAAAAAAAATTTTCAATTATCAAGGCTTAATTAAAACCTCCATTTTTTTACAAGAAACCAATAATTAACTTTTAATATTGAGTGAGTAGAAAATTTGCATACATAATGTACGTTAATTTGGTGTTAGCCATTTGATAAACTATTTTAATTGTTTATAATCATTAACTACATGCAATAAAATGATCTTTCAACTATTTTCAGTTTGAATCTTATTTCTGAAACTTTGAAGGCACATGGCACCATTTAAATAAAGAAAAAACACTCGCGTTTGAATCCATCGTTAAAAAAATAAGAGAATATTTATTTCATTTTCAGTTAGCGACAACGTTTTGAATACAATATTTAGGTCTCTTAACTTAAATTTAAAAACAAATAAGTTGGTATTTATATAAATTTAAAGCTATTTATATTTACCTGATCCTTTTTAAGTTCCTCTAAACGTTTCTTTGGTGTAAGACCTTTTTTCTCTCGCAAAAGCACAAATATTTTCTTTACATTAAACGAACGTAGAATTTTCTCAATCAATCCTTTTCCAAGAAAACCTTAAAGATTTTATTTTTTTTATTGAATTAATATGTGATTCCAAATATTTTAAAATTTTTTAACCTGATCCTCCAGTCACAAAAATTTCACGATCATAAAAAAAATCACTCAATGAATCGTCCATAATGCTGTTTACTATACACTTTATTGCCACGACTTCTGCTAAGAACTAAAAACCACCAACAAATTCTTTGAATGTAGGTATCTTTGCGCCACAGAAATGTTGACAATTCGATGAGCAGTGCAGTTTTTGTTTTTTTTTTTTTTTCTATCCAAAATTCACTTCTGTTTCTCATGTTGAATAAATATAATGTGTGCTGCATATTATGTATGATTTCCATGGTTTTGTTTTTTGAAATGTGCTTTTGCAGGGTGATCCAAGTTTTTAATTGTTTTGTTTCTATAAGTATTCAATCTTAAAAATAAATTCAATCAATACAGGTGACTGAAATGACATTTCACTGGCGATTAGAACCTAAGAACAAGACATTGACATTGACGATATTTTAAAGAGAAATTTTTTTCGAAATATATAGCAACAGAATTTTGTCATAAGAATAATTATTTCTGACGCGATGTGAGAAAAACTTCTTCTAGAAAAATAAAGTTTTTCATACTCCAATGAGATTTTTTCCATTTTCTGTTACGTACGTAAAGTACGGAAAACTTTCACTTCAATCCGGTTTAATAATTCCCATTTGAAGTAGATTTTCTAAGAACTATATCCGTACGTCTAGAATTCCATATCCAATATCAAAAAGTAACAAAACTAAAACTAGTTGAAAACCAGAAAGAATTAGTTTTGAAATGCCAAACTCCTACGGGTGTAACATTGACTTGAATTTTCTCCTACGGGCTCAGTATATCAATAGTTAATGCATGAAGATCATAATATTCTTCTTTTCCCCAAGCTTTCAGTTTCATAAAAAAATGTTTCTTCTAGTAATGAAACACACGACAACTTTTGTTACTGGTGTGACACAAACCACTTTATGAATCAACTGCTCTGAAACTTAATTTGTGTTTTCTAATTAAATAACTAAATGTCACAAAAGTATGCTCTGAGTTATTATAAGTGAAAATAGAGCTGTGTTAACTTGGCCCGCAAAAGTGTTCAGTTTTTTTTTTTGAAAAGATGACCATTTAAATGTCCATTTTTGGCCACCCTTTAATTTTTTCGCACCACCCATCATAGCTTTCGAGAAAATCTATTTTGAAAAATAACGCTGCACCTCAAAAATCGATTTTTATAAATTTGATTTAATTTTAACTCTTTTTTATCATACCTAGAAATATTTTTTTTTTGATATTTGAAATTTTTTTTTGGTTTTATTTTTTATAGATTTCCTTTAATTTTTGAATTTTGAAAGATGACAACTGTGGGAAACTCAATAATCTAAAATGAACACCCTTTAAAATGACTCTAACTTATCCAAAAATATTTTTTTTAATTTTGAATTCTAGATGATAGAGCTTTCCACAATATATGGTCATCTTTCAAAAGTAAAAAAAAATATTTTTCGAAAATTTAGAGTAATTTTAAAGAGTGTTCATTTTAGATTATTGAGTTTCCACAGTGGTCATCTTTCACAATTCTAATTGTCAAAGGATGATGATTTTAGATGATAGAAGTTTTCAAAATGCCCATCTTTCAAATTTCGAAAATCAAAAAAAAATAAAAAAAATCGAAATACAAATTTCAAAAATCAAAAAAAAATTTCTAGGGGTGGTCAAAAAAATGTATGACCACCTTTAACTTTTCATGTTCAAAAAACATCTATCGAAACATAAATCAAACTTGCAAAAATCGATTTTTGTGGTGCAGCGTTCTTTTGGCCCACCATTTTTCCAAATCGATTTTCTCAAAAACTGTGTGTAAATGGTCATTTAAACAAAAAATTGACACTTTCGCGGGCCATGTGAACATATCTAGAAAAAAGGCATCAATTTTCAAAGTGAGATACATTAATTATTAAAAAAATGGTCTACAGTTTCTACAACAAAAACGGACTTTATGACCTTATGAGACGTCGTATTTTTTCAAATAAGGGGTCGTTTGGTGTGGAATCACCTATAGGTATATCAAATTTTCATTGAAATATTTTTAAGGAAAAATATTGAGCTTTTATCTATACACATTTAAATAAAAAATTTTTTTTTTAATTTTGAGATATCGAATTAAAAAAAAAAACCTTTTTTTAAATTCAAAAACTTTTTTTTTGAAAATTTTGTTATGTTATATAACTTCATCTTATTTGAAATTCGTATATAAAAATTAATCTAAATCTATTTAGCCGATAATGAGAATACTCAAAATAAAAATAAACGTTCAGTGAGAGGTATAGGTTGGTACTATTGAAAGTGTAAAATTTTTTATAATTTTTGGTAGATAATATATCACTCACAAGATACGTTAATTTTTTAATAAAGTAAAATTTCGTTTTTAAAATATTTTAGAAAGTATAAACCCTTAAATAGCCATTTTCATTTAAATCTTTTCCATATTTTTCAAAATATTTGATTTAAGAAAAAAATCTTTTAGAAAATCTAAAAAATATTTTTTTTTGGAAATTTTGGTGAAAAAAAAACTATTTGTTTGTTGGAAGCTTCTGCATAAAAAAATATTGAAATCAGAAATAAAATTTGGAAGAAAATCGAAATTAAGAAAAAAGATTCTTTGTGCCGAACCATTTTTACCTAACCGTTTTTTGATTGATGATTGTTATTTACTGAGAGTAATTTATTGTATTTTTAAGAAAAAATGTTTATCCATTTTTGAGAAAAGTAAGAATTTGTAAAATTGGTTAAAAAAACTGTACATTTAGCTCATCATAGTTCATCAGTAAATAAGAAGTGAAGAACTTATGTAAACTTGAGTTTTTATGTTTTCATTATAAATTAATTTTTGTCAATAATCCATATAAACTTTATTCAATAAAATTTAAATTACTAATCATTTAAAAATGCAGGCCAATTGTGAAGTTTTGTTTCTATAAACTAATTCCTATTCAACGAACAATATTTTTAAATTCACAGTAAACATCAACTACTTATAGGTACATAGTCTTTGATACACAATCTATGACAAATAAACAAAAATAAAAATAATTTTTAAAATGTGCTACCATAATTTGTCTTAATCAACAACTTCCTACTGCAACACAATCCTGCATACTTGAATTCTATCTACTATAATTAGAATACAAAGTGACAAAATTTTAACTCAAAAATCAATATTTATTCGCACTAACTAAATTAGCTTAACCATATAAAATGCCATCAGAGAACTCAAATACAATATTAAACGAAAAAAAAAAATCAAACTAAATAAATCCCAACTCAAATACAATTCATTCACTTTCTTATCATTTTAATCATAATTTTAACTTTATCAGTTGTTCATGAAGCCAAATTAAACAAAGAACAAAATATTTCTACTCAATGCAATAAACACTCGTTTATGTTACTCAAATAATTATTATGTATCTCACTCAAAGGTTTGAAAAGTTTGAATTTTTTTTTTATAAAAAAAGCCGGCTGAAATGTGAAAAGATCACTTAGTAAACATTATTCGGATACAAAACTGAAGTGTTAAAAATGTATAGAAACAAAAGTATTTGTGGTTGCTGGCAACATTTTTAATTGTTGTAAATGGCATTATGTATATCAAACTTAGTTGTTAACAGGGCGTGGGCTGCCGAATTTAGAAGCGCTTTTTAAGTTTAATGGTACTTTTGTAGGTGCAGATATGTACAAAAGCAAAATTCAATAATTGTCGTACATATTCATTTTTCATATTAAAATTTTTATTTTAAAAACTAATGAGAGAGAGCAAAATTATTCTTACGAAATTGAATAGAAAAACAAATATTGGTAAGCTTTTTGAGACTGACAAACAACAATATTTATAATAAGCATGCTTTTCTTTTTTCTCAATCAGCTTCGGCTCTTGAGGTATTCAGTTTGGAAATAAAAATAAAGGTTTTCTGCATTTTTCGAAATTTTCTACCGGGAAAATCTCAAAAACCCGAGCTGAAAGCGTAATGCGTCGAAAACAGAATTGCAATTAAACGTTAATTACATACAAGGATACATTTTGTAGGATATTTAACTTTTATAAGGTTTTAAAATACACTCTTCACAACTATACAGTACTACTCCGATAGCGACAGCACTGATTTATTGACATATGAGGACAATAAGGTATTTGACTATTCAACAAAATCTCAGATACATTGCATCGAAGAGAAAGATAACAATGGCAAGTGTATTTATGATAAGCACATTTTCACTCGAAAGTTTATTCACTGCTTATCTCTCAGTGCACTAGATTAATGTGCCTCCCCGCGCTGACAAGTGTCAGATAATTTCGTCGAACTCAATATAGATGAACTTCAATCTCATGATTTGTTGATTTTTTTTTTTTTGATTTTTGCCAACACAGTTTTGATATTCGTTGGATTAAATTTTGTTGTCAGTTCCTTTCTTGCAAGCGATCTTTTCAGACGTTCTGTCAGGTATTGTTTTCAAAACATTCGTTTGGTTTAATTAAAAAAAGAAAAAAAAACAAACCAACGTGCCAAGCCATATGATTCGCAAAAAACGTTTCCTATTACAACAATCATTATAACTGACATTTCATATTTAATTAAGAGTTCTTTTAAGTTAAACTGAATTCAAGTAATTAAAAGCTTTAATACCTACCTACATACCTTCAAGAAATTAATTATTAAAAATATTTGAGTATATGATTAATACCTACACAGTTGTAATAAAGTGTAAACAAAGTGACGCTAAAAAGTAATAATTACATTTTGTTGTTATTGCTTTTGTTCGGTCTAAAAATACAATTTTGTTAATTTTTTTTTTTTTAATTTCTTGAAAACTTCTCTTGAATGTGAACAAAACAAAAATTCCTTCGACAAATTAATTTAAAAAAAAGTGTATTTTTAAGTTGTTGGCGCTTTAACGTTACCTATACGTTGCATTGGTCTTTCGCTTCTTGCATTGAAGGTTTGTACTTAAAAAAAAAAATAAAAAATAAATAAACAAAACGCAAGTGGTCCACATACACATTTTTTTTTTTAGTTTTCTTTAAAATTATCTATTTCTGGTTGATTTTAGTTCCCTTAGGATAAGGAAATACTATTTTGAGGAAAAAAACACAAAATTGGAACACCAGTTCTATTTTTATATTATTTTGAAAATAGTTTTGTATACTTTTAATTTTTGTTTTTGGGGGTTTTGTGTTATTAATTTTTGAAGATGTAAATTCGCACGCTTAATAATTTATTCGATAAATAAAAGTGTTTGAGGTGGTTGAGGTGTTTGAGGATTGTTTTTATTATTTTTTTAGTATTTAATTTTGAAAATAGTTTGGAAAATATTTTTGTTTAATATTTTTTTGTTTGCCTCTAAACATTATTTATTTATTTCTCTGCTAAAGTCCATGCTAAGGACATAAATTTAAATAAATAGTAGTTGTGATCACGCTGTGGTGTGATGACTTTGATGAGAGAAAAAATTTAATAAAGAAATTTTAAGTTAGCAATTTATGTTGGTATATTTTTCTATAATATGAATTTAATAATAACCCCAATTTAAGGCTATTTTTTGTGGTTTTAGCCAGACATGATACATGAAGGGCAAATCTGTTGAGACAGCACTTCATGAAGTGGTTGGCACAATTGAAATAATTCAATTCAGTTCAAAAAATGTACCCTAGCAGCATTCCTGAGTAAACATAGAAGGGGCATTCTATAATGTCAAAAACAATTCAATTCAACAAGTCCTAAACTCTATCAATATCGATCCGATTGTGTTAAACTGGATAGACTGTTTGCTTCAAACAAGACTTATAAATGCAGAATTAAGTAACAGCAAGCTTAAAGCCAGGCGATGTAGAGGTATTCCACAAGGTGGAGTCTTATCTACTCTGCTCTACCTTCTTGTAGCTAATCAGATTATAGTTAAGCTAAGCCTGAGTGATGTCAAGGTCATTGCTTATGCCGATGACGTCGTATTAAAAATAACCAAATCACTAATCCTTTTTTTATTTTTAAGTTTTTAAACAATCTTTTGCCGATGACTCCTTTGCACCTGATTCTGCATATTTCAATTACCTACAAAACTTTTTTCTTGGACTGATTTTATTTATTTTCGATGAGATACGAATCGACAGGGCGAGGAAGAAGCACTGTCGAAAATTAACTAAACAATGAATTTAATCCTGGTCCCGATAGTCTCCCTACCATACTTCCTAAAAAAATGCTCTTTCACCCTTTCTCTTCCTCTCTCAAAAATATTTATCCTTTCCCTAAATTTAAGTGAATTTCCTCAGATATGGAAATCATCTTTCAAAATCCCAATACACAAAAAGAGTTCAAAGGGTGATGTTAACAACTATCATCTACTTACTTTCTCACATACCCAATCTCTTTGAAAGTATCAACAACAACAACCACTAATCTTGTTAGATTTGCGTCTTTCACGCTATTAGCCATTGCGAAGGGTTACGAAGGCGATGTTATCTCAACCGATTTCAGTAAGGCCTTTAACAAAATTTTACATAAACTAATACTTTAAAAATTGTCCACTCTCGGCTTCAAACCTTCTTTGTTAAAATGGATCTCCTCTTACCTAGATAATCGTTATTAAAGCTTTTGTTTTAGAACCACCACCTCTTGTTCTTTCTTAGCTACATCCGGTGTCCCCCAAGGCAGCCATCTAGGTCCACTTTTGTTAATTCTTGCTATTAACGATATTGAAAAGGTCATTAGACAATCTTCTTTTTCACTTTACGCTGATAAAACTAAGCTTTTCAAGACCATTTCATCGACACATGACTCTTCGCTTATTCAACATGACTTTGACAGTTTTTCAGTTTGGTGTCTAAAAAATTTCATGGAACTTATCGTTGCCAAAGCGTATTAAATTCTCCCCTTCTCTACCTTCTTCATGATCAAAATATACCCACCGTTGATAATATTCGTGATCTTGGCATAATATTTGACCTGAACTTAATTTTTTCCCCATATAGATGATATCATTCTCAAGACAATTTCAGTGCTCGGCTTCGTCAATAGATGGTCATTTCCTTTGTTCGTCAAATCCTTGAATACGGTTCTCAAGTTTGGTCCCCTTATCAACTTATTCACATTTTCAGAATCGAAAGCGTCCAGGGTTGCTTCCTTCGATTTGCTCTTCGAGGCCTTGCCTGGAGCAATCCTTTGATCCTGCCTCCCTATCTAGACCACCTTAAACTAATCAACTTGAATTCTTTGAAAGAACGAAGAGAAATATCAGAAACTCTCTTCATTCATCGATAACTTTTTAATTACCTTAACTTAAGTTCTTACTTTTAAAGTTAGATTAAGAAGTTTCTCAGGAAACTGTGTGTGTCGGAATTCCACTACAGGTTTCGGGAACTGCCCAATATATTGGCATTGTGCTTGACCTTAATCTTAACTGGAGAGAAAATATTAAAGAATGCGAGGAAGAGAAGGGGAGGGTGGATTTTATGGAGTTAAAGTATTGGTATTGGAGGCCTCCCTGAACCACCCTGAATTCTGGAAGAATTTAAAGATTTTCTTTGGTGGCAAGTTAGAGTTGTTTAGGGCTATTAAAGAGTTAGTACAGACGGATTCTATACTACCAATATCTATCGATTTAATAGCTGCTTGACTATACGAGAAGATGGGGATATCTGTGGCTGATATCACGTTTTCTTTCAGCCAAGATAAGGTCCCTTTAATCACCATAAGTTCCACCTGGGGCACACTACAATGATAAGGAAGACGGGATGACACACTTAATTTTAGTCTTTCTGAGTGAGTACATACCGCCACCCAACCCTTCATCAGTTTTCGATCCGTCGTGAAAATATGAAGCGATTCATCATCCAAGAAAGTCATATCCTCCCAGAGGGTTCTCGAAGGAATGGCGACTTGAAATTTTTTACCTAATTGTGGTTTTGGGATGGTGTAATCAATGTAATTTGGTAGAGATCCAAATGAATTCAGAATGATGGAATGGCCAGTTATTATTGTTGGTCCATTGTGAATAAACTTTTAGGCGTACTGCTATGCTTGCAGCCACCTGTTTGCTAAAAATATCGAGGGGCATCAGATTTCAGATATAGCAGAACATCTAGAGTGGCAGAAGGTGTCATTCGGAGCGCACCACTCGTATGCATAAACAAACCGAGCGATGTACTTTGCTTAGTTTGTTGCAGTTAACCGCTTTATGTAAACCAATAAACCATACTGCAACACCATAAGTGAGAATCTGTCGAATCACCGAATTAAATGCAAATGAGTAATACGAGGTTGAATTCCCCATTTATTCCCAACGACTTTTTTTCATGAGAAGTGTGATTCTTTTTAACTTTTCTTGTATATTTGGTTTCCAACTTAACTTTTTATCTAAAATAAGACCCAAATATTTTGCATGATCAGTGAATGTCAATGGAATACCTTTGATAGTAGGAGGGTCTACATGAGGAATTTTATATTTCCTAGAGAATAGAAGAAGTTTTGTTTTATAAGGGCTTACACCAAACCACACCGGTCAGCGCAATTGGCTAGCCTATTTAAAGCGTTTTGTGAGAGTTCTCTTAATGTAGTAGGATGCTTCCTTGATATGGAAATAGCAACTTCGTCCGCATAGGCAACCACTCCGTAACCCTCAGCTTCCAGTCATGTTAGCAGATCATTTACAACTAAGTTCCAGAGAAGGGGAGATAGGACACCACCTTGTGGCATACCTCTACTGACATACTGTTTAGCAGAAAAGCCGTCAGGTTTGGAGTTGATGATCATGCTCGTCTGCAATTGGTTAATCAATTCACCAAGTGAACCATCTACCTCCAGGGATGTCATTGCAGATGCGGTTGCAGATGTGTCGACATTGTTAAAAGCACCTTCTTTATCTAAGAACGCAACCATGGTGCACTCTTTATGACGGAGGGAATATTCTATGATTCATACTACATCTTTTTACTGCTGTTTGCTGGATTTAGCCAATGAAATACTTAATCTAAACGCACACAAAACTGATAATCGATTTGTTTCCCATCCCTTAAATAATTTTTTATTTAATTTCCAATTGATTTATGAAGATATCAATAAGATACTATCAACAGTATTACAAAGCTTTTGGACTTTTTAAGAATTATGTTTAAATAAGTTAAATGCCATAAAGTTCAAAGCCAAGTTTTGGACAGTCATTTTCAGTCATTTTTTTGACTTTTTAAAAAAGTCACAAGCACGACGCTTGCTTCAATTTGCATAAGTGGGCATAAAAGAGATATATTGGTCTGTAGATTCTTGAAACAAAAGCTAAAGGTTTAATTTTTTTCTGGAAGAGATTTTTTGTCTCTTTGGTAAAATAAATAAATGCTTTTTAGACAAAAGTTTTGATCCAAAGAATTTTTTGTTTTTTTGAAAAATATTTAGATGGAACTCCAAATTTTCAATGAACTTGTTATAACGATGAATGGAAAGAAAAAGACAATTGAAAATTTTGTCTGTCTACCCGGCTACCGAAAAAAGGGCTGAACATTTTTTTTAAAACTTAGTACATAGTGGTTTTGGTAATTAACAGTAAACTATTAACAGTACTTCCCCCACAACCTTTTTTTTTAATTTTAATTTTTTCATCGAATAATATTGAATGAACAACAACAATCTGTGTGTGTTAACACTAACCCCTATATTAATAAACGGCGGATAACAACGTGCTAGCGTTTATACTTTTGCTAACTTGTAATTCTTATTTACATTCTTATTAACCAGTAATAGTATGTAACGCGTATTAACGTACGGATAACTTTAACTCGCCAAATTCTGTGTTTTATGAACAAATAACTTATTAACACAAACACGCACACGTGTGATAGGGCCGTAGGGCAGTGGATGTGCATGCATGTGATACGTGTATTGGAAAATCCCGACAATTTTATGAAGTGGTGAGTTTGGTGAAGTTATAAATACTGGTAAGATATCCATTTTTTTTAATAAGAAAAGTTATCAAACGGACAAGTTGTCTATCCGTGTGCCAGTTAACACGTGTGTTAGGGAGCGGATACCAGTTTTTTATTAATACTGCTGTAGGTACCTATATGGGCAGGAACTTTAGATATTTGTCGAGTGTCACCTCAAGCTCGTGTTAATAATTGAACAATTTTTTTGCCGCCTTCTGGGAGCGAACCATGAGCCAAGTGATTCAGAGTGCGATGCTATACACACCACGCAACTAAAGCTTTATTTGAGTACTAATGACCCCCCATTACTCCATGACCTCTCCCGAGTATAGGCCATTGGTTTTACGAGGAAGCTTAGTTCTCCCGTGTATATCTTATCACTTTTAAGCGGATCTCATCTTAGTCGTTCGGATTCGGAATGAGATTTTTGGTTTTCTCTATTCCTGCCTGCAAATAATTGATTAACAATTTACAATACACTATTCACAAACCTAGTGTAATAATAAAATCTATGGAATGTGGTTTTCCGCGAGCTGTCATGAAACCTATTTTTTTTTTTTTTATTAAAATTCTTCATTGTTTTTGTTCTCAGATTCTTTCATTTTAAATGTACGTACATGCTAAGAATACCTTTAACGTTAGATAGCATATCATGAAACAATAATTAAAATCAAGATTAGATTAAAACTAATATTAAAAAATTATAAATACCTCATAATCATATGATTGACATTTAAGTGATGATTTAATCTGATCATGACATAGTTTTAACATTGTCAAAATGTCCTATTTTTGTATAGGTTTTTTTTTTTTTTTTCTTTAAAACGAAGTTTTTTGATTAATTATATTTGAGTAAAATTTCAATTTTTTGATTATTCTGATAAGATATCATAGTTTTTATTTATACGTAGATGCCTTATTTTGTATTTAATTTTTAGACACTTATTGTTATCAAGTATATCCACAACATTAAAGACGTAAGCAAGGGAATTTCCGGGGCCGGGATCAACATCTATGTAATGGAATGCTATATCTTCTGTAAACACTGTAAATTCCAAAGTTTTATACCCTTCCGATAGTTTCAAGTTCAAGAGTCAATTGAATTAGGGGGCTGCCATACACAAATATTGGAAGCAATCAACCAAAATAAAGCCTTCATTCATTGAATTTTGAAATTTGAGACATCTAGCTTTTTTTTCAGTGTAGGAAATATTGAAAATAAAATATTTTCTAAGGAAGAAAGCTTTCAAATTGATGTTACTATAGTTGATAAATAGATACTCTCAGAAACTCATTGTTGTGAAAAATAAAACATTTATGTATGTATGTTACCATTCAAAATTTATTGACAAATTCACTTTTATTCCAAGTGTTTTTTTTTTAAGTGCACTCGAATCAATTTGGAAGGAGCAAAAGAAGCTTCTAAAAAATTATCTCACGAGTATTTGAAGAAGGTACAATGTATTTAGAAGTGCTTCGGTCCTTGACCCTGACTTAATAGCGTTCATTGTACTTTGTATTGCTTTAGACATGTACACATATATAAATATAAAATATTAAGAAAAAATAAATCATATTTTAACTTTCTTGAAAAGTTAAAATTATGATAGGTATATGCCATTTAAGTAATATAGGTAAGGTATATGATTTCATAAGTAAAATATTCTAACGGCAATTAAAAAATTATACATACTACATTGCACCTGTTTATAAGCAGCTTTTAGAATTAATTACCTATATACAATGTAATTTAATTAACATATAAAGTAAATCATACTCGAAGAATATTTAAAAACTTATTTGCAATTAGAATATCTTGCTGTTTTATGTATATTTTCTGTTTTGTTTTTATTGATTTAATATCTGAATACACTTATTTTGATTGCATCACATTACAAAAAAAAATATTTTATTATTTGTTGATTTCGTTTGAAAAACAAATAATAAAATTTTATAAACGTTATCGAATAAAAATCTACAATTTTGTTCAAAGCCATTATACTTACGTAATATTGAAGGTGTGGTAGTTTAAAATAACTTTAATTAGTTTCTAATTCAGTGTTATAATTGTTGCACTTTTCCTCGGTGAGGTCTTTGTTCTACCAAATTTGTATCAGTTTATCCTACATCGGTTTTTTGACATTAAAATAACAACTGTAAACTATATCCAACAAGATTAGAAATGCCTTTCCTAGACGGTTTGATGGTCAGTGTCATCTTACAGCCGAAAAGAGTGAGTTACATGTCTGGTAAATATTTGCACGTCGCACATGTGCCGTTTCAAATTGAAACGTCTTGAAGTGTAATCACATACCCTTATAGCCTTTTCGTTAAAGCCCTTGTGTCTCACTTGAGTAAGTTGTAGTTATCTACACTTCTCCTATTGATTCAAAATTAAATTTGCACTCGTGTAATCAAATGCTATAGAATGCTTACATACAACAATGAAAATTGCAAAATAAATAAATTTTTTGTCCATAAAGCATTTTTGGCAATAATTTTAGCAGTCAATGCAACAATAAGCCACCGCATCAGACAAGGGAACTTTGATTAAAAAATATTAGGAAAATTAGACTTTTACTTCGAAAAAATTCCGACAAAGCTGAATTTTTGGTGGAGAGCTTTGTGTTGAAGTTTTATGCATTTCCTAAAAAATTCCATTCATTTGGGCCAGGGCTTAGATTTTTAGGGGGGAGTAACAGGGAGTAAAATTCAGTTTTTTCTTAATTTCTCGAAACCCATAAGTTTTTTTGAAAAAATATGAACCTACAAATTGTAGCTTATGTTTTTTTACACCATAAAGATTTTTATACTTTTTTTCATACAAGCAATAGATTCTTAGAAAATCATGCAAGAACTTTGCGGTGTAGCAAATTTTGTCAAAAAATTTATAGAAATTTCATAAATCGATAGGCAAATTATGCTTGTTTTTTCTCGAAATCTGTTGCTCCTACGAAAAAAAGTGTTATAATCTTTTTTGTAGAAAATTTTATGAGCATAAATATAAATTCATATTTTTTTTCTTTTTTTAATTATATTTGCAGAGTTATTAACAAAAATCTGTTATTAGTCCATTTAGAGCACAATATTAAAAGTGTAACTTTGACACGCTATAACTTCAAGATTAATGAACCTACAGAGTTCGTTAATAGACCATTTCTAACATAATTATATTTTCTAAAAATTATTTTGTCACGAATTTGTTGTAAAAGTAAGTTTCAACAAGCTGTTAAATAATAACCAAATCACTTTCTTTTTTTTTTTTTTTTAAATGGTTGTCCTCCCCTTACCCTGGGAACCCAAAAACTTGGTTTTATAAAGAAGACATGTAGCCAAACTCAAATCGTACTCGTACAAACAATTTTTGTCCATCAATTAATAAAATTTTATTATATTTTTTCACAAAATTTGCTGCACAGTGAAGCTCTTGCATGATTTTCTCAAAATCTATTGCTGAAAAAAAGTACTTTAATCTTTTTATCAAAGTATAAGTTTATAGGCTTTCAGAAATTAAAACACACCCCCCCCCCCCCCCCCCCCCAAAAATGTAGGCCTGACCCGATTCAACGGAACATTTCAGGAAATGCTTGATATGTCAAATCGAATCTCTCAAGCAAAATTCAGCTTTGGCGGATTTTTTCGTAGCTTTGCCATTTTTTTGTCTAAATTTCCTGGGCTTAAGGAATAATTTTAGAAATAATCTATACTGTGTACACTTAGAGAAATAAACAGGAAAAGCTTTCAATTTCTGGTTTATTATACTTCATTTTCAGGTTGTTATTTATAAACTTGGTAGATCAGGTAAACTGCTTCACCAGATACCGAATTTTAATGTCGTGTGTTATATCAATGTAACGATGCGTAGGTTGCAGGTAAAATCTGCATGACATCTTTTTAATCTAACACTTACAATACCTTAAAATAGTAAAACTGTAAATTTTTCCTGAAATTTTTGCTAAGCTCTTGTAAAACTAACATGACTTAATGTTCAATGTCCTGTAAATTTAACATGAAAATCTAGTTAATGTAACATGGATTACTGTTCAATCAACTTTTTATCCTGTATGTGTATACAAGTATTATGTCTTGAATTCATAAGTCTAGGTCCTATCTCTAACACTGCTTTTCACTTTATTCGTTTTGCATTATTCTGAAAGTAAAGAAATTTCAAATAGGCCCAACTTCCCACATAAAATGGCTTTTAAGATTCCAATGACCATAATTAAGGTAGTTCAATCATTGAAAAAAGAAAAGTCTTTTTATGTGTAAAGTTGGGCCAATTTGAATTTTTTTTTTTTTTTTGATTAGAAATATAAACTTGCTTTATTTGTCCATCAAAATAATAAATGATTTTGCTTTCTAAATGTCTCAAAATCAATCATTAAAATTTTCGACGATGAATTTCAATGATAGCTATAATTGGCACCTTACTCAGTTTTTTACTTGGAACCTTACACACATGGAGATAGCACGCATCCTCTGGGCCTCAGCGATGCACAAAAATCTGATGCCATGTAAAATCCTATCAAATACGGAGAGGGCCACATCACTGCACCAAAATATTAATGAGTTGAAACTGATTTGGTTTGGAATTTTGGATAGCTTGTGTGTGTGTTTTCGAGCACTAATAGAGTGTTACTCTAACTGGCGGCCATGTTAAATACTAATCATTATATATGGATGGCCTGTGTGTGTGTGTTTTAACACTAGTTGGGTTGAAATAAGCTGGTCGTATTGAAATGAACTGGTAGAGTGCTTTACAGGAGGTCAGGTTAAATTCATAAGGTACAAATTGTAAAAATAACCATAAAAACTATAATTTAACCTGATATATGATAAAATTGAAATTAATAATATACAGTGTTATTTAGGTTAAAATAGCAGGATATTTTCAATGATAGCTATAACTGGCGCCTAAGTCAACTGGGATATGTTAAGAAAAGCCACCAGGTTGATTTTACAGTGAATATAAGGTTATTAAAATCAGATAAATTTCTGAAATGTCTGTTAGTTACTTTATATGCGATAGTGCACCATGTTGTACCTGACATTTTTCTCTGAGTGTAAAACTGCTGAGCTAAGCAAAACTGGTCAATATATTTTGTCTCTCATAATTAAATAAGATAATAAAAACATAAATTGATTGTTAGTACAGGTAGAATAGGATAAATAAAACAAAAAAATTTGAACCATCACGAAACTTAGTGAAAACGTTTAATGCACAATGAGAATGAAGAATCAAAAGAGTCTATACAAATTTTTCATATGGAAGGGTGTTTTTTTTTAGAGGTAGAGTGGAGGTGGGGGTTCTGGTGTATCAAACTGAAAAACCAATCTTGTTACAACTTAAACGTGTGACACATGTTCTTAGGAATGTTTTTAATTTTGAATCAAATAATATCAAAACCAAATCAATACTACTTCCAAGAAAAAAGTTACTGTAGTTTTAATGTTGAGATGACTTATTTTCAGTACAAAAGTTAAATATTACATGGCCCATTGATGAAACTTGGCATTCATAGTTCGTTTGTCGTAAAAAACAATAATCAGAACAATCCAAAAAAAAATCTGTGGTGAAAAGGTGTTTTTTGGGGGAGTGGGGTTGCAGTGAGATTATTATCACAAAACTTAAAAAAAATGGTACCACCATGAAACTTGGTAATAATCTATAAGATGACGGCATTAGTTTAGTTTAAAAAAAAATGTCGTTTTTCCAATGGACCCTTCATTTGTGTTGAGCTAATATGCAGTTTTTTTTTAATCAAAAATTATTTTGAATTTTGAAAAAGTATAATATTCCTTTCATAGTTTTTAAATTATAGGTACTCTAACCTACTCCACAAACATTGTCTTGTAATTTTTTTTTTTATTTCAAGATCCAATTTTTTAAATCCGATCGCCCATTTTGATCTGGTGCAATACGTAAATGATATAAAAATTACATTATAATATCGCTTCCCAAAATGTATGATGTAATTTTTGTGTCATTTACGCATATTGCAGTAAATAAAAATAGGCGATCGGATTTCAACAAATTGATCTTGAAATTGAAGAAAAATTAAAAAAAAATTTCCGGAGTTTGAGAAAAGTAAATAAATGTTATCTTTACTGTACTGATAATCAATAACACAGCTGGATAGATACTGCAGCAACTGAGTGGCTTTGCAGAATTATTCAAAACCAACTGCATTTAAATATAAAGCAAAACAAAACGAGCACAGCTTTGCTAGTGGTAATAAAAATTGTACTTAGGTATGCGATAAAAATAGAAATAAATTATTGATTCAATAATACGACATCATCTATAAGAGTAGATACGAGTACATTTTACAACACACATACTCAAAATTATTCCTCACAATGAGTACTTATTCTTATAAATAAATAAATTAAACTCTCATAATAGAAGATCTAACCGATCAACGAGTAAACCAATTAAAAATAATAACAATTAACACGCAACCAATGTTTCTGCTGTTCTATAAGTTTTTGTTTACATTTTATTTAAGTATATTTTCTACAAGCCGTTGCTACCGCAATCACAATCTCACTGTGGTGAAGTACATATTATTTATCTGCATTAACTTTAAAATATTAGTTTTGTTTTAATTCCGGGAAATGTCGTTTTGTATACATATTAAAATTATTGCATGATGATCAATGTGCACTGCTTGATCCAGTTTTTCTTATCAAAATGTTATTGACAAAAGGCTTTATAGTATGGTTGTTGATACGACTATTTCCTCCCTCAAAATAACAAATTGTGTGCGTAATGTTTTTGTTTTTGTTTTTAGTTTTCAGTAACAAAAAAAAAAACAGTATTTAATGTGAAATGAAAATAGGAAGATAATTTATGAAAGCTCTGAACAGAAAATTAGAAACCCTAAGGAACCTTTATGCAAATTCGTTTGGTAAAACTAATTTTAAAGAAGTACTTTACAGAATTACGAGTTTCTGCGAATTTAAGTTTAACTTTATTTTTTTTATATGAACTTTGTTTCAATGTTTCTATCTGCATTATTCATACATTGATTACTCATAAAGATTCTTTCTCATGCTCAAAACATGCGTCACTTCATGAGTCCATTGATACCATACTCTGTGGGGAAGATCATCGCTTATCTGTCTATAAATTATTTTACTATCACTAAATTCTTTAATGAATTGAACCTATGTACATATAAATCTGTGAACTGGCCTTGGTATTCAAAATCAAAGTCAAAATACTAATAACAACAAAATTTTCTAAAAAAAAAAAAACATCATTTAAATGTATGCAGTATGCATTCATCTTATTTAAATAATTTAATTTATAATTTATTTGTCATTTTTATTGGTAGATAACAGCTAATAGATAACATTTTAGAATTATTACAAAAAATTATCATCGTTCGATTTTTTTTTAATTCTTCCACTTTGCTAGTGAAAAGAATTTTAAATTAATTATTTGCAAACATTTTATCAAATATTCAAAAAAAAAAACAAACAAACAAAATTTTGAAACAAATGCCAGCAAAATGTAAAATTTACATGTTAAAAGCACAATTTTGTTGTTGTCCTGGATTTTCATTGATTGGCGGTATTGGATGGAAACGATGGATTGGAAAAAAACGTAGACGAGCTGTGATAAATTTTGTCATTGTTTATGAAAAAAACAAGAAACTACGAAGAAAAGAATATTTAAATGTCTATAGTATTTTTCTTTAATCAAATAAAAAATTGTCTGTAAATTGAGAATGGTTTCTAAATACTGGAACTCGAATTAATGTAATCAAGGGAAATAAAAGTCAAAAATAAACTGCAATATATTAATTTTAGTGAAATAAAAATAATTTTCAAACAGCATTGGTGAGATTTTTTCATCAAACCCAAATATTAGATTCTAAAAAAAATGGATAGAAGTGGGTCTCATAATTGTGACAGTGTCTATCTGCTCAGCTACAAACTAAATTTTTAGAACGTGGTACACAATAATTTTTTAGTTATTCTCGACACACGATTTTTTTTCATTTTTCTCAGAACCAAAAACAACGGCATCAACCATAAACAATTTTTTTAAGCAATTTTAAAAATCTTATTCTTCTCTTTGGAGGAAGTCATTTATCAAAACATAGTTAATTAATCGTATCTTCAAAAGGCCCATTTTCTTTTTATTTTTTTTAAAACTGTGTATGTATCTCACTTTAATAATTATTTTTTTTTAAACAAACACTTCTAAAAAATTATCAGCCTTTTATCGCAAATAAATTTTCCCACGAATTTTTCCCCCCTTGAATATTCAACAATTAAAAACATTTTTGGAAAAGTAGGTATAGTAGGTATAGTTAACTTTTTTTTTTTTGAAGAAAAATCAATGATATTTCCCTGGATAAAAGTGCACATTAATTAAGGATTTTGAAAATATAACATTCCAGGACCAGTTTTACAAATGTGGTTAAAATTTTAATTCGTTGTTCAACAATTTTGACTGGTTGATTTCGGTGAAATCACTGAAGTTTAACGATGATTCAAGGTTCAAGTTTTAATTGCATTAAATTTGTCCTTAAAAATGTTTTAAGGATTTGATCTAAGCAAAAAAAAAAAACGGGTTGGGGTCAAAATCCTGAAAATCCAAAACCCCTAATATCCATAATCCCGAAAACCTAAAATCCCGAAAATCCAGAATACCGAAAACACAGAATCCCGAAAACCCAGAATGAACAGGCGCAGAGTCGTCTTAGAAACGACCCAGTCGATTTTATTTGAAACGTGGTACTCACCGGTTTTTTACAAATTCCTGAATATTTAAAAAAATATTGTACTTTTATGCAAAAATAACGGTAAGTACCTTCCATAAAAATATTAAACAATCATAGAAGAGCATCTAATTTTATCGAAATCGACTAATACGATTTTAATTAAAAAAAAATGTATGTGCCAAAATTAGAACAAAATAAAATAATAGACTAAGCAACTATCAACATTACCTCCACCAGAACCCTATTTTAACTTGCGATAAAGGCACTATGGGACAAGTTTTGGATTCGTGAAAAAAAAATTCGAGGTAACAATGAAACATGACATTTCAATGATAGAGAATATTAAAAAAGTGGGTGGCTGTCTGTCTGTTTGTATGTCGATCTATAGGAAAATCTTATTTATCTCAAAAACTGTTCCAACGATCTTAATAAGAAAAAATCAGTGTGTTATTGTACGAACGGTGTACCTTTTAGTTAAAAATAATTATCAAAAACCGTTACTAACGGTGTCTACCATATGATTTTTCTGTTTAAGTTTTTTCCTTAATGACTCAACCTATTGCAATACAAATTTTAATGCAAAAGCCTCTTTAAAATTTCAATAAAATTGAATTCCAAAATTTTGACAACAAAAAATAATAAATTTTGGATTTAAAAAAAAACATTTTTTTTTTGAAAATTCAATTTCAAAAACAGGCTGATGATTTTTTTCTAAACTAGGTTTATAAACATATATACAAATTATTAAATACTTAAAATTGGCATACCAAAATTTAGAAAAAAAATAATACCAAAATGTTATACCACGGGTGTTTTTATTAGAAAGATGTAAAACGCATATAATTTAATGTTATAGCCAATAATTAAGCTTTATTATAAAGATATGGGCTTACCGCTATATTTTAAAAATGATTTCGGGCAAGAGGATGCCACGGCTGACTCGAATAAATTCCAATCGAGAGGCCCCATTTTTGAGCACTTTTTGCAGCAATAACGCGCCGAATATTTTTTTTCAAGACGACAATCGTCTTGGACTTATCTGCGTAGACAAGCGACTTCACATAACCCAAATAAAAAAAATCCAGCGATATTTAATCTTAGAGACAAAGCCACAGGCCCACGACGCGAGAAAATGTGCTCACCAAAAGTTTCCTTCAATAACTTGATTGCTTTGCGATGCGTGGCGCGAACCGACCCATTATTTTGGTTATAAATTTGCACGATTTGCAGAAATAATTCAGGAGCAGGTCTGTTGTTATGAAATGGCAAACCAAACTGAGCAAAAATCAAGTGACAGCTGTCAAAAAGACTAATTCCAAGATAAGTATTGCCAGATTGAAAAACACACGTCTAAAAAAAAAACGCCCGTTATAAATAATTAATTTTTGCTCCAACGAATTTAATTTTTTTGCATATATCCATATTTTTTTAAGTAACGAAATGGCATACTTGTTGTTTTTTAATGCTTTTTTCTATTTTTCTATTTTTCTATTTTTTTCTGTAATGACTGGCATATTTCAAAAAAGTTTTTAAGTTCCAAGTAATTTGAACATAAGAGAAAGTACGTGCAATCATGTCGTGCACTTTACTGATTTTGAATTACTTCATTACTGGGCGATCGGATTAAAAAAAAATGTTTAAAAACTTCCAAAAACTATAAACAAAATTGCATATCAAAATTTTCCAAAAAATAATGTGTGAATGTGAACCAAATTTATAACTTTTGTGTGTCTTCCTATAAATTTCCATATATTTTTTTGATAGTTCAATATTACCAAATCCGGTTGATGATAAAATTAAATGTTTGTCTTCATTATTAATGAAAACTTTAAATTTAGATACCTTACCATATTAAGTTAAACCAAAAAATTGTAATATTTTTAAGAAATCCTAAATATAGGTATTTTTGCTTTAATTTTTTGAAAACTTTTATTTAAACAAATTATTAAAATCAGTCATACCGTTTTGAAAAAAAATTGAAAATCAAAAAAATTGGAAGCTACCGTTTTTTGAAAAGTATAGTTTTCCACCCAAAAGTACCCTTTAAGAGTTTCGGAAAAATCTACTCTTAAGGAACTCTGCAACTCATTTATTTTTCATTTAACGAGATTATGGGTACAAGATATAACTGAATGAAAAGTACATCAAAAAACTTCGTTATGATAAGAATTAGAAGAGATAAAACTAAAATACTTATGTGTTGGTTAAACTCGTTTCTTTTACTCATTGCTTTTACTCCTTATTTCTACTCCTTAGCTTTTCTCCTTAAATAAGAAAAGAAGGCCCTTCTTCTAAAAAAAATATAAGGGGACCCCAAAGTGATCCCTACGCTACGCCGCGGGCCTTAAGGTAATTCACATTATTTGATCCACTTATAGCAGGTAATAATTATCACCTTAACTGTTTAAGTTGTATTTCTCACTTAACACGAGTTAAGAGTTCATTCATATCTTTGTATATAATATATGTGTGTATAATACACAAATTTAATTAAATTGTTTCAATTAATTTAAACAATTATAGACCTAGTAACTGGGTTATGAATATTTATAACTTTATTATTATTGATAAATAATAAATAGTAGAAAATAGCAAAGCCTTTTATTCACATATTGGTTTTGGCATGAGCTTGTTCTTGAAGCCGATTAGAGTTAGCAAATAAAAAAGATTAAAATAGCAAAAACGTTCAAGTGGTTGATATCTGGGTATAAATAAATCCATCGTACATACATATTAATTGATTAAACATTAACACATATTAGTCTAGACCCTAGACAAACAAAAATTAATCTCTTTCTTTGAGACTCAAACCAAAACTACCAACAGTAATGCCATATCTATCATTTTATATATTTTCAGAAATTTTAAGTCGATATTAGAGCCGATAAGTTAGAAAAAAAATAGTTTAGCACCAACAGAAACAGTCAAATTTGAATTCAATGTTAAAGCGAAGCAATCTATTCGAAAAATTTCTTAAGTAGGTACCTAGCTAACCTATCTACAAAGCATCGACTACACCCCTTTCTATATCACCCAACGACCCAACACAATTAATTTATTTAAAACCAAATTGCATTTCAAAAAGCACATTCCAATTGCTAGGCAAAAAATTACTAAAAACTCAATTCAATCTTTTGTTCCATTACAATAAAGGTTATTGCTCTACATCAACATAATAATCATTGGCGCCAAAATTAATCAGTGTGATTATTTACGAGACTTTGAAATTATTTTGCACTCAGCATTTAGATAAGATTTGTATACAAAATTGAAAATAATCCAAACTGACATCAGGGTATTATCAGAAGAAAATTTTATCGTATAGTTAAGTTATAGGTACAGGTACCCATTGCATTTGTTTGCATTCTGTAAACTTCAAACCCACACACATACATATTGTAGTAAAATAGATACAAAATAATTATATTATTGTTAAATACATTTTGATAAGAATAATGACTTTATTGTATTTTTATTTTTATTTTTAGATACATATCCAAGGTCCAGAAATTATCCCTGAGCCTTATCCAGAATTTATATCAACAACAATGAATGACATACAAGAATCATAAAGATACATCGTTTATTTAAAAAAAAATAACAAATTAAAGAAACAAAACTATCAAATTGAATAAGAGCTTTAAGAACTTCCACCGCAACTCACAATTAAAGAGGAAGTTCATAGTTCTTTAAAAATAGCAATCTAAAAAGAAAGACATCAATGTAACCGACAGTGATTGTTTAGTTTTCATTTTTTTTTTTATAATTTAACCTTAGTTTTAACTTAATTAATTTAGTATTTATGTGTTTTTTATTTTTTTTTTAATTATTAAATTTTAAATTTCAATTTAACGACACACTTAAATATTGTAAATAATTCAATAAACGTGATATAAAAGTAATGGCACACGCTCCTGCTGCTCGTAGAAACGATTCAAATAATTATTGCAATGGAAATGCAAATAAATGTGATAAAGATGTTGACACAAAGTCGATGCCAGTTCCGCCTGATGGCGGATGGGGTTGGATGGTCGTTTTTGGATCGTTTATGATTCATATTATAAGTGAGTATTGTTATATGAAATATTACTATGGATATTATTTTTTTAGTTTTAATTTTTGAAAACAGAAATGTTTCTCAAGATTTTGGTTTAATTTTGGGGTCAAATACACAGGTTCGAATCAAGATCAAGATCAAGACCTTACATTACACCGTTTGTACATGCGATGTCCTAGAACTATTTGGCAAGTTATGCAATCGTAAAAAAAATCGATCTCGAGATTTTGATCAAACCTTGATTTTACAATGATTTGTCTGTATGTCTCCAAGTTTCCATAAGACTTGGCCCATAGGGTTTTTTTGGCATTCTCTTTTCATTTCTTTTTAAGAACCAAAAATAACGGATCAAGTTGTACAATTTTTCTGTAGTAATTTTAGATTATCGTGTTTTCTCAAAAACAGCTCTACAACTTTTCTTTAAAAGAATTCAATTTATTTCTTCTAACTTTGAGTGGCAACTTATTTTTTTTTTAAATGGTGCTACCTCCCAAAGAATAGTTTTTTCATTTTTGATATATTTGAAAATAGTGTGACTGATCTAAAAAAATATGTATACAAAAGCTTACAGAAATAAAAATAATTTTTAAGAAATAGTTCTTTTTTTTTATTTAAAAACATTATACTTTGAAAATGGTCCAGTCGAATTTGCAAAGTTTTGTTTTGGCCATAAAAGTTGCAATTATGTGATTTGTTTTATTTTTCTTTTTGTTTCTAAGAAGCATTATTTGAGCACAAAGCAGCACAGTTTTTTTAGGAAATTTTGAGATTTTGCAAAAATCTCATTCGTAAAATTTGCAAATTTGCGAATTTTTCAAAAATATTAATGGCACAAGCAAGCACAAGTTGAGCACAATAAACAGCACAACTTTTTTTTATGGAAATCCAAAATGGCGTTACTCACTTCACGCACATCGATTTTGTTTTAAATTCTGTACCAAAAAGTTTTTAAACACTTTGTAGCACATCTTAAGAAGAAAATGTACTTTCATGAAAAAGTTACGGTATAAATACTAACCATTCATAAAAATAAATTTGATGGCACAATAGTGATGAATGGGACCTGCAATTTTTTGCCGAGTCCGAATGGCTAGATAGAAAGCACTTATTCAAGACAAGTATACTCTTGGAGGATTTTTCAGTTCCTTGCAAGAAGTAGTTCCTCGGGAAAAAACATTTCTATATTTAGGTGACAGCGGCTGGGAATCAAACCACGACTTTCGGCATGACAGTCCAACGCACTCACCATTTTGCTACGAGGTACGAGTACCACAACCATAACCCTTCATACAAATGTAAATAAAAAACGCTAAGAAAAATATTTTGTTTTCTCAACAATGGCCCCAAAGATTTTGATTAAACTTTTTCTGTATGCTTCAATTAGTGCAATCTACTACAAATTCTATACTAAAAAAGTACGCCTCGAAAACTTTTCATACAAAAAAATTAGTTATTTAAAATTTTTTTTTTTGTATAAATTTAATTTCAAGTAAAAAAAAGTATTTAACGAATCTGTGAAAAAAGTAGAAGAGAATTGTTGTTTTTCTATTAATTTTGATGATAATCACGCAATGATTAGGAACAATAATTTTGTTCCTTTAAATGGTTTGGAAGACTTTGAAAATTTGGTATAAAAAACCGTTCGGTGAAAAAACTAAAAAAAATATAGGAATATTAATGCTCTGAGTCTGTATTTTAACCCAAGTCATACAACCAAAATTAGCAAAGAAACAAAAAATTTACTGAAGGACCACCAAAAGGCGTTTTTATCTCGTTTCATTTTTTTTTTTTCAAATAATAACGGTACTGCATGAAAAATTATTTGAAAACAAATCTCGAAACAAGAATGATAAAACTATGCAATACGACAATCACAAACATACAGTTTTTCAAAAAACACTTTAAATATGTGATAGTTGTTTTGGCGATTGCTCTCACTTTATTTAGGCATCCAAAGATATGATAGAGATGCCAATTGTCAAAACGACTATCACCTTAGGCCTGGTTCAAACAAATGCACCGCACGTTTTCTTTCAGTATAAATCCGTGCGAATGAGCAATGACGTATGCATTCTACAAAGAACCTTTCACACTTCGTTTGCACGTTTGCCGTTTGAACTTATACTACCGTTTGGATTAATATTGTAAAAAAACGTGCGGTGCATTGCCGTGTGAACCAAGCCCTAGCCGATTCCACCCCAGTTTAGTAATTAATTGCAGACAAAAAGTATCCGGTTTGTGCGAGCTACTCGCTCATTTTATTTCATTGTATTCATTCAAATGTCAAAATTCTGTCTGTCTATCTGTCCGTATATCGACTTACAGCCTAAATCACTGAAGCAACTTTCTACAAATTTTTAACATAAGGTTTTTTTGTAACTCTCCAGAGGCGAAATTAAAATTTTTAGCACCAAAAATAACGGTTCTTGCCTTACAATCGTTAATGAAAAGATTATTTATCTCAAAAACGGCTCTAACGATTTTGATATAAAAATCAGTGTATTATTGTAGGTATTGTGTACTTTTTAATAAGAAAAAAAATACCGAAAACCGTTATTAACGGTATCTGCCATATAACGGTTTTAACAATTTTCTCGCGTACGGCTTAAATGATTTCAGTCAAAATATTTGCATGCAAATTTCTTTTTAAATGTTAATAATATTGGATCTCAAAATTTTTAAAACAAAAAAATTTTGGATTTTTATAAAAATAAAAAAATTTTTTTTGAAAATTCAATATTTCAAAAATGAGTTAATGAATTTTTTTGGAACTAGGTTTAAGAATATATTTTAATACATACTCAAAATTGGCATACCAAAACTTATTTTTAAAAATATAAAAAAAATAAATTTTTAAAGAAATCCGGTCCAACGATTTTTAATTTTTTTTTGCACTTATTCATATTTGTCCAAGTAATCAAAGGACACCTTTGTTTTTGAGCTCTAAATTTTTAAAACAATTCAAATTTTTATAAAATTCAAATAACGATTTAAATCCTTTTTTATATTTTTATATTTTTTTTAAATAATTTCTTTCATATTTTGAAAATTCTTTATTCTAAGCAACTGGAACATAAGAGCAAGTACGTGCGTTCCAGTTGTGCATTTTATTTTCTTAAAATTCCTTACAAAGTTTAAAAAAATACTTAAATACTGAGTTTTATAAAAATCGACCATTAAAATTTCATAATTTTTGATTTTCCAAAAAAAAATTTAATATTTTTATAATATCCAAATATAATTTTTCTGAAAATTTTGGTAAAAAAAACTATTAACATTGCTTAGAACCTTCTATATATAAAAATTATTAAAACCAAAATAACTATTTTGAAAAAAATTGAAAATAAAATATTGTTCTTTAGGGATGCTCCATTCAGAACCATTTTTTGAAAATACTTTCCCATCCAAGGGTAGCTTTTACCAAAAGATTTTAAATTTTTTTTTAAGAAAAATTGTCGAGCCGTTTTTAAAAAAAGATTTTGTAAAATTGCTAAAAAAAATGTTATGGCAGGTACCGTTATTTTTAATTCTAAAAAAAATGAAAAAATCATGTCACTAAAAGCCACTATATACCATAGAATTAAGAAAATCGATCCAGACGTTTAGGCTGTAGTCGAATAGACAGACAAGCAGGCAGAATACATTTTGCCACCTATTTTTTGGTGTTCTCTTTCACCGTTATATAATGTTTGAATGATATCTCTTGATTTTTTTGCACGAATTCAAAACTTGCCTTAAGTAAGATATATATTGCAAGTAAAAACAAGAGGCTGTGTGAACCCACACTGGTAACTTAACGTATGTATGAACGTATGAACGTATGAACGTATGAACGTATGAGCGTATGAACGTATGAACGTATGAACGTTTGAACGTATGAAAGTATGAACGTATGAACGTATGAACGTATGAACGTATGAACGTATGAACGTATGAACGTATTAACGTATGAACGTATGAACGTATGAACGTTTGACCGTTTGAACGTATGAACGTACGAACGCAAGAACAATCACATACTGATCTTTACTGTTCTTTAAAAAGACGGATTTCAATTCTATGGAGATCAAAACGTGTAAATATGTCAACATTTCACAAATCGAACCTATTTCAATAACTTCCAATTAGCTTACCTTTAATAAAAATTCTCTATTATTTTGTATTGACTCATTCAATACCGTATCGTGAAATTTTACTAAATTAATCTTTTCTTAAGAAAATCAAGCAAACCACATGTACTAATCGTATACTCTTATGTACATATGTTTTTGCATACATAGGTAATCAAAATAATGCCCAGTTTTATAATTGCCACTCGACTAATAAATTAACAAGCTTATGTTGATAAAATTGTTTGAGATATAATATCTTCACCAGAATTAATTTGTAATAATTTGTAAGAATTTATTGCTTATAAGGGTAATTATTGGTTTCGTTTAAAAAAATTCTAACAAAAATCAAAGTTTTATTAAATTTTCCGTTGAACCCGTTGAGAAAAATGAGATTTCTGAGTTATTATTTTCTTCCGCTCCAACGATTTATGAAGTTAACTATTTTTTTATTTTTCTATCGGTTGATTGAGTTAAAATTTTGTAAATAGCTATGCCAAGTACACCAAGTAATATTACATACAAATTTTTGCAAAAATATTTTTTTTTTAATAAAATGAAATCAAAACAAATCTCATTTATCTATCTAACATATGTACATACATAGGTTTCTTTAATTTTTCATGATTCACATTTTCATTATATGACAGCAATCACGTACGACCCACCACTGTCTTTTTTTTTGTTGGTGAAAAATAGACTGTTTTAATCTCGTATAGCCTTAAAAATAGGTAATATCAAATGGATTGTCGTTAAAGTTTATAGGAAAATAGACTGAATTCAAAGTAAGAGTTGTTTTTTTAATTTTCAACCCTGTTGTCAGGTAAGTTTTTTGTTAAACTGTGTGATCCAACCCTCTGATTAGCTATGTTATCAATGTCAGAGGAACAATAATCTCGTTGATTTTAATTATTAAGTAACTGTGTTTACATGATGTTCACCTTAAAAGCTATCGATTTTTAATTTTTACTTGCTTATGAGGTTGGTAGATTGTACCTAGAATGCGCCACAATTAATATAATTTTAACCTTTTTTTACGAAATGAAATTTTTCATCGATAGTATAGATAGTAAAGTTAACTGCATTTTCATTTATTTTTACTTTAAGTTAAAATAAAATTAAAAAAGAAAAGATTAGGTAGGTAGAAGTGATTATAGTCTTTTTGGTCTGAAGTATTTTGGGAACATATGAAATAGATATGAGATAATTTTATTATTTTGAATAAATTGAATTTAATTAATTTCATGACTTAATCAAAAAATGTTATCATCAAACAAAATATACGAAGATATTATCAAACAGAAATTCTCAAACTATAGTATACTAGTATAGTACAGGGTGTCCGCCGGATAGGTATACTACTTTGTTTTACCGCCATTTTGGTAAACATTAGTCTTGACAGTTCATGTTTGGCAGTCGTGAAGTAGACTCGTGACAAATTGTTTATGGAAAAAAATTCGATAAACCAACGTGTTCTAATAATTAAAACATTTTGTCAAAATCGGTCATCGATTACTTTGACGATGAGAAAGTTACGTGAAATTTTTGGGAGAAACAACAAAACGCACTATTTATCGTGCAGTGAATGATTTCGAAGAAAGGCGGGCTGTAGGTGATAGGCCCAAGCATAGACCACAGCGTACTGCAAGATCAGCTGAAAACATTGCTGCTGCTCAAGGAAGTGTTCAAAACAATCCATCAACCTCAATTCGAAGCCGTGCTCAGGAGCTTGGTCTTTAAGGAACAACTTTAAAAGCTTTTTAACGCCACAACTGCATGCTTTAAGCTTGATTAACATGTGGTATCAACAAGATGGTGCCACATCGCATACAGCCAGGATTACAATGGAATTACTGCGAGGCCTCTTTCCACAACAAGTTATTTCAAAAACTGGTGATGTTGATTGGCCTCCTAGGTCACCTGATTTGACTGCTCTGGACTTCTTTTTGTGGGGATATCTGAAAAGCAAGGTTTATGCAAATAAACCAGAAACGCTTCAGCAACTCAAACAAAATATTCGTGGTAAATTTAATGAAATACCGCATGAAATGTGTGAGAATGTAATGAAAAATGTGCTCAAAAGGGCTCGTATTTGTGAGACTAACAGAAGCGGACATTTACCTGATATTGTATGCCATTCATAATTGCCGACATTGTATAAAACATTTATCAATATAAGATCCATTCTCTTGCATTAAATCAAAAATTATAAACAAACAAATTAGTAAACCTTCCCGGTGGGCACCCTGTATATATACTGGTAGCAAAAAAACATAAATAGAAAAACTTTTCGTTACCTCTATAACTCTTGAAATATAAATTTTATAAGATAATAGCCGTAAAAACTGGCAACAAATTCAAATCAAACAAATAATCTAACGGTTTCTTCAAGTGCAAGTATATTTATAGGACAAGTTCTTATAATGATACAAAAATTAAGAAATCACAAAAATTATAAATAAATAAATTTTGTGGCGCAACAGCTCATGGAAAACCAGGGCCTAGTGACTAACAACTCTCAACCATTCCTGTGTGCGTGTTGTTGGAAGGAATGGAGGGGACCTACAGTTTTTTGCAAAGTCCGAACGGCTAGATGAGAAGCACTTATTCATGACAAGTATACTCTTGGAGGATTTGTCAGTCCCTCGCAAGAGGCAGTACCTCGGAAAAAAACATTTCTGTTTTTAGATGGCAGTGGCCGGGAATCGAACCCAGACCTTTGGCATGACAGTCCTATGCACTAACCATTATGCCACGAGGTACTACTACACAAAAATTATATCTTTACCAATAATTTATCATTTATTTGCTATTGGTTAAAGGGCCTACAAAGGAAGCTGATTAAAAGGAGGGTAGTAGAAAACTAACTTAAAAATTAATTCAAAAGAAGATAAATTGTATAAAATTAAAATATATCTTATAAGGGGGAGCAAGAGCCCCTCTTTGAATTCTCATGCGTACGTCCATGAAATAATCACTTTTTTGTTTATTCCTCAAAAATACCTTTACAATATTAAAAAAAAAAAAAATATAATTTTCACAAATATCCTATTAACGTTACAAGATCGTACGAGCTATATTTTTATAAATGAATAAGGGTATAATAATTTAAGGGCCCAGATAGTCTTTTCCTCGTTGCAAAAAAAAAACGATGCAGATAGATTTTAGAATTACTTTTAATCAGACTCAAATACAGGAATAAATACCTATGTATTTTGGTTATTTCTACCATTATAGAAAAATTATCAAAAAAATCTTCGTGGCGTATTACCGTCGTCGTTGGTTGCATTGGTATCTATACGTAGTTTCCACCAGAAATACAAAGTGAACAAAATTCAGCGTAATTTGAATATTTATTGCTCACCAGCACTCGTTCTGTTTTTTTTTTAATTGCACAGTGAATATATATTTTATAATAATGTAAGTCTATAAATATATGGGAAAATGCACAAATGAAGTTCTCTTTTGTAAATGAAATACAATGAGGAATAATAGATTAAAAATGACAAAAGAAGTTAAAGACTATTTTGGGATGAAAACACAAAACAATGACTCACAATATTTACTCTCTGTTTTAACCGTAGACAACTAGGTGTACTGCTATTTGTTCATTTCCTCCACATCAAACTTGAATGAAATAACGGATGATTAATCGAATAAAGGACTTCTCTTTGAACAATGACAATGTGATTTTTACTTGTGATGTATAGGTGCCTTGAAATTGAGATTTTTATCAAGCTTGTTATTACTATGGTAGGGAAGATGAAAAAAGTGGGTCTCACAATTCTGCCTGTCTGTCTGCTTGGCTATAGCCTTAACGGCTCGATCGATTTTCTTGAAACTAGTTACATTCACAGTGGTTTTGATGATACTAGCCCACAGATTTCTTAAAAATTTTTTTTCGGAATTAATAATAGCCGTACCATTTTGTTTACAACTTTACAAAATCTTATTTTTCTCAATGGCTCCATAACTTTTGTTTGAAAAAAATCAATAAAATTCTTTTAGTAAAGGCTTCCTTTGGATTGGAAACTATTTATGAAAAATTGTTTATTAATGGTACATCCGAAGAACCGTTCTTTTAATTTTCGATTTTTTTCAAAACGGTTATTCAGTAATTTATTTTTTAACAATATAAATAGTTTTTTTACCCAGATTTTCACACAAATATATTTTGGATTTTTAAGAAATATTCAAAAAATTTCTTTGAAAATCAAATACATATATATTTTGAAAACTACCCGGTCGATTTTAATAACACTTGGCATTAAAGTTTTTACACTCTTATTTCTTAAAAAAAATTATTTGTATGCAAAAATAAGGACTGTTATTACACACGCAAATTTTAAAAACCGTTAAGGAAAAATGGCTCTTACGATTTTTATAAATTTTTTTTTTTGGATCCTTGTATTGTATATGAAAAAGAAGGCAAACCTAAATTAAAAAAAACACTTAATTTTAATAAAAGAAATTAATTTTTAAGAAAACCGCTTCAACGATGTAATATACTTTTTGCATATTTGCATATTATGTTGATATTTAAATATTCAAGTTATCATATGGCATACTTGTTTTTGAGGTCAAAATTATTCAACGGGTTAGAGAACGATTGAAATGATTTTTTTAACACTTTTTCTATAATAACATATTTTCATATTTTAAAAGTTCTTAAGTTTCAAGCAACTAGACCATAAGAGCAAGTACGTGCGATTTAATGGTGCATATTTTTTTCTTTTACAGAAGCTTCTTAAAAGCAGAAATAGTTTTGTTTTCCAAAAAAAAAAAAAAAACATTTTTTTGGATTTTTAAAAAAATCGATTTTTATTTTATTTTTTTAAGGTTTTCTTAACATTCTCGAGAATATTTTATGAAAGACTTTTACTTTTATGAAAAAAAAAACTTACAAATGTTAACCTTAAAGAAAAATAATTATTTTCTTAAATCAGTTTCTTAAAAATGTTCATAAAATTTGATTTGAATTTTCAGAAAATTAATATTTTTTTGAAAATTTAATATGGCAAAAACAAATTAATAAAAATTTTTCTGAAATTTGTATTTTATATGCACTTAATAAAAATTAATACTTACGATTTGCATGTCAAATTTTTACTTCCGATATATGTAGGTATAGGAAGGTACTATCTTTAGGGCAAGTTTTGGATTCGTGAAAAAAAAATTCGAGCCAACAGTTGAACATGACATTACGATGATAGAGAATACCAAAAAAGTGAGTGGCACAGTTGTATGTATCCGTATATTGACCTACAACCTAAGCCACTGAAGCAATGTTTTTCTTCAAATTTTGAACTTATGTTTTTTTTGCAACTCTCCAGAGGGAAAATTAAATTAAAATTTACCGATAACCGTTAGTAACGGCACCTTCCATATAAAGGTTTTTTTATTTTTCGATTTTCTCATCAACGGCTCAAACGATTTCAATCAAAATTTAAATGCAAAAGCTTTTTTAAAATTTTAATAAAACTGCGTATCAAAATTTTGAAAAAAATATGTTTTGGATTTATTACAATTTTTTTTTTTTGAAAATTCCATATTGCAAAAATGAGCTTGAATATTTCTGAAACTAAGTTTAAAAATGTATTTTAATACATACTAAAAATTGGCATACCAGAACTTTTATTTTAAGATATTATTAAAATTGTATAAGTATAAGAAGTTATTTTAATTTTTTATTTTATTTATTTTATTCTAAGTTTTTAAACTAGTTGTTCACACAATTAAAAGAACGATTTAAATGCTTTTTCTATATTTCTTATAATTACTTTCATGTTTCAAAAGTTCTTAGTTCAAAGCAACTTAAACATAAGAGCAAGTACGTGTGATCCCGTCGTTAATTTTACTTCTTATGAAATTTTTTTAAAAATTTGCAGTAAAAATATATTTTTTTAAGAAACCGTTCCAATTATTTTAATGTTGTTTTCCATACAACTGAGTATATTTTATCAAGAATTCAGATTGTGTTTACTATTTTAACCTCAAACTATTGAAGGAGTTTTTCATGCCCTTGAACATTTTTCTTTCATAATTTCCTTGTATTTAAACTTAACATTCAATTTTTTAAACTCGCAGTCTCTTGGACATTAGAGCAGGTACGTGTGACTGAGTCGTGAATTTTTTTTATTTATGCTTAAAATCTTCTATCAAATAAATTTCTTTTATTATTGTTTATAATATGAACTTAGATATTCCTCCAAGAAGACTTTTTCCGACTTGATGCGTGGCATAGAAAAAAGCTACGATAAATGTATTTCCACAGAACCAAGAGTCTCATGTTTTTATACATTTGTAAAATTGATGAATTGATGATCCATTATCAAAATAACTGAAAAAAAATCTCAATGTAATATTTCATCAAAATCTAAGCTTTATGAAGCTAAGTACTATGAAGCTCAATGCTTGAATTATACCAATAAATTCCAAGGAGTGTACCAACACGTAAGTAACGGGTGATTTTTTAGCTGGTTTGGTTTTGGCAACACTGGTTTTGACAGCTGACGTGTGTTTAGTACCTTGTGTCACTGTCAAACAGCTTCAGTTTGGTTTGCAATTTAACCATGGATCGTCTTACAAATGAGCAACGCTTGCAAATTATTGAATTTTACTATCAAAATTCGTGCTCGGTTCGAAATGTTCATCGCGCGCTGCTTCCATTTTATGGTCAGCATTCTCGACCTTCTGAGCAGTCTATTCGGAAGATTGTGACCAAATTTCGCACCAAATTTACTTTGTTGGACATTAAACCACCAACACGTTTACGTACTGTGCGTAGTGAAGAAAATATTGCGGCCGTATCAGCTAGTGTGGCAGAAGACCGCGAAATGTCGATTCGGCGCCGTTCCCAGCAGTTAGGCCTTTGTTACAGCACTACGTGGAAAATTTTGCGGAAGGATTTGGGCGTAAAGCCTTTTAAGATACAGCTAGTGCAAGAACTAAAGCCAGCCGACCTACCACAACGCCGAATTTTTGGTGAATGGGCTCTTGGAAAGCTGGCCGAGGATCCGCTTTTTTATCGAAAAATTGTGTTCAGCGATGAGGCTCATTTTTGGTTGAATGGGTACGTAAATAAGCATAATTGCCGCATTTGGAGTGAAGATCAGCCAGAAGCATTGCAACAGCTACCAATGCATCCCGAAAAAGCCACTGTTTGGTGCGGTTTATGGGCCGGCGGCATTATTGGGCCATATTTCTTCAAAGATGATGCGAATCGCAGCGTTACTGTCAATGGTGAACGCTACCGAGCGATGATAACAAACTTTTTTTTGCCCGAAATGGAAGTTCTTGACTTGCATGATATGTGGTTTCAACAAGACGGTGCCACAAAGCACGCGAAACAATGGCGCATTTGCGAGGCGAGTTTGGTGAACAGTTAATTTCACGTTTCGGGCCGGTCAATTGGCCGCCTAGATCGTGCGATTTGACACCATTAGATTATTTTTTGTGGGGGTATGTCAAGGCTAATGTCTATAGGGACAAGCCCGCTTCGATTGACGCACTGGAAGCCAACATCCATGCATTCATTCGTGAGATACCGGCCGATATGTGTGAAAGAGTATGCCAAAATTGGACTCAGCGGATGGGCTACCTGAGACGCAGCCGCGGTCAACATTTGCATGAAATTATCTTTAAACAATAAATTGCAAGGTTCAAACTATCGATTCAAATAAATATTTCATTCATTTTTTCGAACTTTTTGTGTTTTTTTTTTTTAAAGTTCTAAACCTCTTAAAAAATCACCCGTTATATGAACTCAAAATCTTTTTGAGCTCTTTGTGCGATCCATTTTAGAATTCTGCTCTGAAATTTCAAGCCTGTTTTTACCTTTGTTAAAGTTAGAATATACTTCTCTTACGCCACTTCCGTTTCGGTCAGTTTTTTTTTTTTTTTATTTTAATTCCATATTCCAAACTTAGCTTTCAAGTTTGCTCCCAAAATATAATAAAATTTAAAACATTTCCTCTTAGTAATGATTCTAATAACATTGTTTGTTACCTTACCCTTATCCCATTATTAATTTTATTATTTTTTTTATGCAAAAACAATTCCTGCAAATCTTTTGATCTTAACCAACAAAACACCTGCCTTTTTGATAATCAGGCCACTCAATTGGATACCTCCTTAATACCTACCTATGTACATCAAAACTGTTTTACATCATTTATTTGGGTAAATATCAATTAAATCAAAGTTGATTGTTTACTTTGTCTACGAAATAACAATGTTGTTGATGATATCAGAACAATTTTAAGTACTTCAATCAGTATGCCTATAATTTACATTACATAATATATATTGTGGCAACAAGGACTGAAATCGAAGGACAATCTCCAAGCATAATAAAGTTTATGTCGGGTTTTGACACGTAAGTATATATTATGTTGCTATCAGTATTGATTATTATCTTTTAGTCCAGTATTGACTGGTGTGAATGTGTGATTTACATCTATACGTGGTCTACGTTTAAGCTCAAAGTTTATCAATATAATTTCTTATCATAATCATTGAATGATTAATTAAATTCGACAGCATTATGTAAATGATTGATAGCTCAGTTGATGGATTTCAATTAAAAAAAGCAAAATTGCATTATACCAGGTCATTGCATTGCAAAAAAATTATCTTTCCCAATTTAAAAATCGTGATTCTAACTTAATGAACTCCACTTACAATAATTATTATTATGATAATGGTAACAAGTAATGAATCATCATAATTTATACGTCATATTCCTTTAAGATTCTAAATTATTTTTTCTGCTCTAAAATCTCACATTGAATAAATTAAACTTGACCTTTAGAGTAATTTAAATTTTAACTACACCATAATCTACATGTAACACCAGATTGAGCTGCGTCAACCTACATATCTTAAATATTTTTTTTAGTTATAGAACATAATTATTAACATACGCTACGCATGTCAAAAGTGCTCTGTGATTAATCTATTAATTACCAAAATTTATTGAACAAACAAAAAACCGACAAGACAACCATGTGGTATTGAAATAAATTAACACAACACGCTGCTTAGCTACAGTTTTGAGTATTTCAATGATAATAGCAGCTTGAGTCTTCAATTAAATTGTTTGATGAATCATTTTGTTTGTTTTTATGTGACAGATTTTTTATTCCAACAAATGCGTTTCAATGGAGATTACAGTGAGTCTTATCAGTCTACCCAAATAATAAATATATCTATGTATATGAAAACGGATGGGAGGATTTTCGGAATTAAGGAATCTAAAATCATTAAGAAAGAAATTGGTAAACAAAATTCTTCTGTTTCTGTGAGTCCAGGTACAGGGCCATGTCTAGGGGTACGGCAGAGGGGCAAGTGCCCCAGACGCCGAGCTGTGAAAGGGCGCCGTATAGCGAATGGCTCACCATTTTCCATGAAAGGCGCCAACACCGTGTCGTGAAGGCTGACCCGAAGCGAGCTTATGTAAAAAAAATTGAAAAATTATTATTGCTGAAATTGATTTGGGACTATATGAAATTGATTTTGGACTATATGTTGATAAGGTTGATTTTTATAATCTCGACAGTAAAAATTTCTAGTGGTTAAAAGACCAGTATATCAAAAAATAGATTGAATTTCACCAAAATTTCGACTGTTATCGACATTTGATGACTCGGAATTTCAAAAGTTGATGTTTTTAAAGATATGGGCGGTTTCTAATACGTCATCTGGCTCAAAAATGTGTTTGCAGAATGTTTTTAACCGCAAGCTGCTAAAGTCTTCTGCACTCAGAGAAAAAATCCGGTAGAACCAACCAATTTCTGGTTTATTATACCAGATTTTCAGGTTGTTATTTTTCAACTCGGTAGATCAGGTCAACGGCTTAACCTGATACCTGATTTAATGTCGTGTTAAATCAACGTTGGTTTCAGGTTCCACTGCCCTAAGAAGTAAAACTGTAAATTTTACCTGACAATCTAGCTATTTTTACCATTAAATCAACTTAAATTTACATGAAAATCTAGTTCAAAAACATGAATAAAATGTTCAACGTCCTGTTAATTTAACATGAAGATCTAGTTAATTTAACATTATTCAATGTTGACCCGGTAATTATTATGTCTTGGATCCATGCTTGTAGGTCCCATCTATAACACTACTTACCGTCCAATTCATTTTGCATTGTTCTTAAAGTATAGAAATTTATTACTATATATATAATTTTTTTTTAAATACTATGTGATACTTACTTAGTTTTGAACTGGGAACCTCTCACACATGGAGATAGCACGCATCCTTTGGGCCACTTCACTGTATAAAAAACTTGTGCCAAATATCAATAAGTTGAAACTGACCTTGTTTAGATGGCTTGTGTTTGTATGTGCTTCAACACTAGTGTCACGTTGATATAACCAGGCAAAGTGTTTCTTTAACCATGGCTTGCGAGTGTGTTTCAACGCTGGTAGAGGGCTACTTTAACAGGCGGCCAGGTTAAATTTAAAAAAATTTACCCGGATGGCCTGTGTTTGTGTGTTTCAACTCTGGTTTCACGTTAAAATTAATTGGCAGATAAGGACAGGTTAAATTCAACAGGTAGACATTGTTAAAATAACCACATAAAATGTTACTTCAACCTGATTTGTGGTAAAATAGAAATTAATAACAAGCTGTGTTAAAAAAGCCTGATATCAGGTATATTAGCGCTATATTCTTGTCAGAATTTCTTGTTTACCAGAATTTAGTGTTAAAATAACAGTTCATCTTCTTAAATCAACTTGAATATAGTAATATAATCAGGTAAATTTCTGAAATGTCTGTAACTTTATATGGGATTGTGCACCTTGTAAATTTAACAGGGCCCAGGTTAATTATTTACCTGACTTTTTTCTCTGAGTGTGTTCAAAGACGCAAATACAAATTGTATTGCGTTAGCATACCATACCTAATCAAGTTTGCTAAAGTCACATGTTTGAATACATCATCTATGAACGTTACAAGTGAGCAGTAAAAAAAAATCAAGTTGACGAATATTGAAAAGCCGGAGAGCGTGTTTGTAAACGTCAAATGCGCTTCCAAGTAAATTGACTGGTGTTGAATACAAAAATTTTCTGCAAACCGGACGGTTGCATACTACTTGTCATGATGCAATATTTGCGTTTAAAACGACGATCATTTGACGACAAAATTGACTTTGAATCAACGTTTTTGAAAACAGCCGAAATTTATAGTTTATGGAATAATGTACTTAAACACGCTTAACTTGTTTCAAATAAGGCGATTGGAAGAAAATGTATTTTAAACATAAAAAAAATGTTTCATATATAACTAGAATCAAAAAGTTTTTAAAGTCGTGTGAAAAGTCAGAGATTCGAGTTTTTGCTGATTCCGGGCCAACGTTCCAAGAAGAGCGTTATTTTTTAAGTTACGTTACAATGAACGACACACAAAATGTCAAATTGTTGAAATGTCAACTGAAATATATTTCTATTGATTTTTTGTCTGTATAAAGAATTTTTCGTAGCGAAAAAGGTGACTTCTGCTATGAAGCATGCCCCAGTTGTTCTTGGGGTTAGGAACAGCCCTGCCCAGGAATGACAGTTGAGAAGAAAAACTTAAGAATTTATTTTTAGCAATTTTCTTTTAATTTCATTCAATATTATAAAAAGTTAACGCACTGGCATTTTTTTTTTAGTTACGGTCTGTAAGGTAATCTATTCCGTAGGTAGCCTTCGCAATTTCGAGGCCAATTTTTTGCAGTAGTTTATTCACATGAGCATCTTCTGCCACCTTTTTCTTCAGCTGTACGTTTTCATCATGATAACAGGTGTTCTTTTTTAGGGGTGTTCTCCACTTACGTGCAGCCTTAACCATTCTTTTCCACCATTAATAGTGTTCTTGCCTCTGCGCACCACACATCAGCATCTTCAGAGAAAGAAACTTAAGTTGCCTCTTAATCTCAAAGAAGCAGCGATTAGCAAATTTAATTTACAGCCTTGGTAAAAAAAGCCTCTAACCACATTAAAATTAAAGCTGTCTATTTTAAGGATTTGTCCGAGACTTGGTATTGGGTATCCATTTTTGATGACAGCTTTTATTTTTAGCCCGTTAAACTATTAAATCCATCCCTTTGGCTTCCTTCTTAATACTCTAGAAAAGAAGACAAACATCACACTTTATTCATCCGATTATGTCAATAACGTCAGCGTAAGCGTGTAATTGAACCGCCAAAACATAAACGAGTTTGGGAAGAATACCAGAACCACATCAAATTGCGCTGTTAGCTTTTCTCAATGAACCCTGGAAGTTCTTTTTATTTTTTGGTAGATATTCCGAACTTCATAACCGCAGTGACACCTCTTTATTATTTCGATCGCACACTTTTCATTTTCCTTCTTTTTCCTTTTAAGAACGAGAAGGCATTGTTCCTCTCTCCCTTTTTGGCTCGTAGAGCTTGCGAGTAACTCTGGTCCTTCTATACAGTGCCGCTTTGGACGTCAAAAGAGGCGGCATATTTGATATCATCCTGGCAATTCTTTCAAATGTTCTTGAGGCTTTAAGTTGGTGCCATAGGACTTTTTGAGAGAGCGTGAGAGACTTGATCGGAAAAGAATATAGCGGAGGAGTGCTTTTGCGTTGATCGCAATTAGATCAGTTTGGCTGGTGGTTGATTTACTAAGATATCGCCATGTCTTCTTGTGTATATCGGCATGTGGGAACAGCATACTAGCTCTTTATAGGCTTGAGCTCCTAATAAGTCGTGGTAGCCCATATAAGGTATTCACTTAGTTGTACAAAACCACCTTTGATTCCATTAGGGGAATTCTGTCTCTGCCGCCTTGATGAAAGGAGAAGTGCTTAAGTAAAATCGCTCGCCCCTCTCTCGTTCGTTGCCCCCATCAACAACCATCAACATGGATTGAAACCCTATCTCCAATTGAGGTACAAGACACCCAATTTTAACGACGGGGATTAAGTGATTAGGATTAACCCGTTGACGCTTGTGTCCTCTTAAATGTATATATGACTACCCTTTGAACATTTAAGATGATCTTTGAAGGCTCTGGAGACTCCATCAGGCGATCGGGACGCGACGTCTTTTTTCTTTAAAGGATTGTAATCACTTTATCTCGTTGTTTTTCAAATGGGAAGGAAATTAGAAATTAGGCGAGTTATCTCACAAAAATCGATTTTCTTTAAAAACAAGATGGCGGCCAAACTAAAAGGGGTGGGTGGCGAAAACTTGTTTTCAAACTCCTTATGTCATCCTCTTCTAATGAGTTGAAAAAAATATATAACTTTAGTTTTACTTGAAAAATATTTATTTTGCGTTTTAAACGAGAACAAAATTTTAAAAAAAGTTTTTTTTTGATTTAGTAGAAAAATATCAATCATATCCAAAAAAAGATCATTACCAAAGTTGTAGATAATTAAATTTTGAACAACTTTTGTTGAGTTAATTTTTGCTAAAAAGTTGAAAATAGGTGAGTTATTTCAAAAAAACCGATTTTAGTTAAATTCAAGATGGCGACGAATGCAATGGAGCTAGGAAGTCGAAAACTATTTTTTAGACTCTTAATAAACCCATCTAACGATTAAAATAAAAAAAAAAACTCTATCAAATTTTTTGCATTTAAAATGCTATCCTGACTGGGTTATAGCCGCTGCCACCTAAAAACAAAAATGTTTTTCCTGACAGGGAAATGATTGAGAGTTGTAAGTCACTAGGCTCTGGTTGTCCGTGAGCTGTTGTGCCACCAATTTGTTTTTTTATTTTTTCATTATTCGATACTGTTTTGATTCGATTTTTATTTCGATACCTATCGATGAAATTCAATCACTCTGAATTTAACGAATTCCATTCAATACTGTTCTGTTGATTGAATCTAAAATTAAAAACAAAACAATTTGATTGGATCAAAAACTGTGAAGAAAAAGTGAACTTTTTAGGTTTTTTACTGCTCCAGTAAAACGTTATTTAAGGTCAATTAGGTGATATTTGGATCGCAATACACTTTTTTTTGTCAAAATATAGTTTCTCCCATATGTGAAAAATTATCAACTGTCAAATTCTATTAAAGGATGTCTACGATATCAATGGATTAAGAATCCTCTTAGAAATCAAACATTTTTAAAGAATTTTTATTGCTCCGGAGAAAAGGTGATTTAAGGGCAATTGGGTGGCATTTGAATAAAAATACACTTTTTCTATTAAAATATAGTTTGAGCCCTATCCATCAAGCCATCAATTGTCAAATTTCATTGCAGGATGGCTATGATGTCGATGGATTAAAAAAGCTCTTAGAAATGTTTGAAGAATTTTTACTGCTCCGGAGGAATGGTGATTTCAGGGCAATTGGGTGACATTTGAATCAAAATTCACTTTTTCTGTCAAAAAATAGTTTGTGCCCTTTCTGTCTAGCCATCAACTGCCAAATTCCATTAAATGATGGCTATGATTACGATGGATTAAAAAAACCTCAAAAAAATCTGAAATTTTTAAATAATTTTCATTATTCCGTAAAAAAAGGAGATTTTATGGTCAGAGTCGATGCCAACGTTTGCCCCTATGCACGTCTTAAATGTTATAAATATTTTTATTTTTAATGAAGGAATTAGAAAAAAATTCAATTTTTAAACTCAATATTAACACTTTTCTTTATAAATATTTTTTCTTTTCAGCTGATGGAATGACATATTCCTTTGGTATGTTCTATGTTGAATTCCTGGATTATTTCAAAGAGGGCAAAGGTTACACAGCATGGATTGTTTCAATTCTAGTAGGAGTTACATTAGCATCAGGTAAGTGCAAGAAATTTAAAATCTCTCTCTGCTAACAAGGACGAAAGGACATGCACTACCTAACCTACTTGTCTTAAGATGTTGATTCATAAAACAAGTTCATGATGACAGTGAGCTTTGTGTATTTTTTTAACTCAAGACATATTTTCTAAGAATAAACTTAAACTGTGACTAAAATAAATTTAAGAAAAAAAAGTGCACAATAGAATGTTGACCTTAATTCTTAAATACAATCTTGGAAAAAGAATAAAACATCACATTAGATGTGTCGATGTCAAAGTGTATACACAATGTGCTTTGAAGGATATATGTACTCTGTACCTATTCAAACTAAACAAAAAATGTTATTTCATGAAGAACTCTAGATACATGCAATACCTTTGTCGAAACAATGTATATAATTCAAAATGTATGTGCAAGTACATTACTGTGACGTGAATGAATTTTTCTAATTTTTATTTCATTCTGTACGTAACTCTATGAAACAAATATTTGTATGCCGAACCAAGGCTTTAAGGCTTTATGGTGTTGTTATGTCTTTTGGATTATTTTTGGAAATATTGATTGATTTTTATTCTTACACTGTCAACCATACATTATAACTTTGAATAGCAAATGGCGTCCATTTTTTGGTTAATCGCACAAGTTTATATTAAAAAAAAATTGTTGAAAAACAATTCGTAATAGATGTCGAAATCAATTTCTGATCTTTTTATTTTTTGGAACAAGCCACCAATAAAGCACTTACATTTAAGAGTCCTTAAATGTCCTAAAAGTTTTTTTTTTTTGTTAATTATCTATTTTCTTTTTAGCCTCCTACTATTTCTTTTAAAATTTTTCTTTATAGGTCCCATATCGTCATCATTTGTCAACCGTTATGGATGTCGGCCAGTCACTATAGCCGGATCGATATTAGCATCATTGTGCCTCTTCATCAGTGTTTTCGCTCAAAACGTTCTCACTCTAATTTTCACAATTGGCATTGGTACCGGCCTGGGTTTTGGTCTAATCTATCTACCAGCCATTGTCAGTGTTACGATGTATTTTGATAAATACCGATCCCTTGCCACCGGCATTGCCGTGTGTGGCTCTGGTTTTGGTACTTTTGTCTTCTCACCACTCACCGAAGGCCTTATTAAATATTTAGGCTGGCGAGGTGCTATGTTCGTCATATCAATTATTGTTTTGAATTGTATATTTTTCGGTGCAATGTTCCGACCACTCCCAGTACCACGGAAGACAATTGGATATCAGGAAAGTGCTGAAATGGCAGAACTTGCACCTCTTAAGCAGCCCGAACAGTTCCTACAAGCACCCCGAAGTGATACGAATCTTTCGCGTTCGTATAGCGTCGGGCATGATTTTGGTTATGAGTTCCATGTAAGTATATGAATATTTGGTTGGTTTTTTGAAATTTTCGATTTCAATCCCTTTGCTCCTTATTAATCCTTTTAAAAAATAATCCTCATTAATAGACAACTAATCAAAATGGTAAATTATCCATTCCGACGATCAGTAGCAATAATAACATCCGTGCTGCAACTAGTCAACCGCATATTCCAGGTGAGGCTCAACAACAACCACAGCTGAAGGACTCTCAGGAGAGATCGGGCAGTGGACTAATGTATCGACAAGATATCCTGTATCAGGTTAGAATTGAATTCAATTGGCTTTCGAATAAAGTGTGGAGTAAATAACCTCTGTTTTTTTTTTTTTTTTTTATTTGACGCTCTCATAGGGTTCCTTACTAAACATCCCCGATTACCGCTCAATAAATGATCTTAACGTGAATCGATATGGCTCACTGAAGCACAGTATTCATCAAGCTGGTTCCAATCAGGTAAGATTGCACTGCTTTTCTTAATCTACAAACCTAATCTAATTATAAGAGGTTCTTGACAAATATTTACTTAAATTTGTTTATCGTGTTTTTTTTTTGTTCGTTTAAATGCCTTTAACTTTGATAAACAATATCTGGCTCAAGTTGGATCCGGCTGGGACTGTTTACAATGCTAATACAACCTTTACCTGTTCTGTTCTGATTAATCAATATTTATACAAACAGCTAGCTTCTATTGTGCTTGTCATGCTGTTGAAAGTTAGCTTCTTGATTTATTATCAAAAACATTTGTTTAAAAAATAAAATACTTAAAACTTTGTTAGTCTTTATAATTAAAAAAATTTTTATGGGTTACCTTTGAGGCTAATTAGGTCTTATTTCTATTAAACATTTTGAAATAGGAAAGAGTTTTATTATAACGTATTAACAACTTGACTGCAAATAGACTTACCTTTATTATATATTGTATGAACGCTTAAAAAATAGTAGTATAAGGTACAAATTTGTTTCAAGAAATTTATCTTCTATCGACAAATGAATTCCTGTTGTTTTAACTTGGGTAAACATAATCCGATTTGCATGGGCATTTTTTTGTTGGATTCATATTGAAACAGAATGAACCACAACGGAGCCAAAAATTGTTAACTCCAAGAGGGAAAATCGAGAAAACAAGAAATATCAATTTTTCATATAGCTATAACAGAAAATTCGATTTTGTACAGTTGACAACGAGAATGCGAGATCCATCAGCCAATTAATTCTCAAAACAACAGTCAGCATTTGGAAATGGCAGAATTGTGGGTTATGCTGCTACTGGAAGTATTTTGTTCCTGATGCATAATTTTTGGGAATTCAAATCACTTAAGGAAGAACTCTTAAAAAAAAAAACAAAAAAAACTGTTCCCAAAAATCGGTTCATCGCAACTACCCAGTTTATCACCATGCGCATTTTGCTACTCAAAGTCAGGACCATCGTCATAATGCCGGACAATCTTAACCAAATAAATCTTTAAAAGGTTGATGGTGAAATCTTAATCAAAGGCAAGTTTAACAGCGAAAAAGTTCTCATTCCAAGAATTCTGTTGAAATCGCGAATTGTATAATGAGTGTCAAGTTAGTAAAGTAATTTTGACGAATCGAAAAATGAATATGTGAATGGATAATTTGCCGTTAATTAATCGTTAATTAGTTGTGACAATTTAGAACTTGTCGTTCAATATTTTCTTTGTTTTTTTTTATATGAAGTTAGCAAAGCACCCTGTCGAAGAACAATAAAAACTTCTTATACCTGATGGTTGATGGCTAAATAATTTGGCGGTAAATAGTTGTGACAAATTTAAATTAATCGTGCAGTGTTTTCTATGTTTTTTGGGTACGCTTACTTGATATCAAGAGTTGCTTTGTAACAACTCTCAACGATCAGAAAATGGAAAGACGCATAATTTGTCGTTAATTAATAGTTAATTAGCTGTAAGAATTTTGAAATTGTCGTTCTATGTTTTTTCTTTTGAAAAGTGGTAAAAACTTCTAAAATTTAATTAAAATTTTTTTGACTTAATAATTTACCGTTAATTAGTCGTATTAAGTTTTGAAAAAATCAATTTCGTTATCCCATGTTTTCTATGTGTTTTTGGATTATTTGTTTTCAATGAGTGTCAAGCAATAAATGGGAAACTGGGTTGGTGGATAATTTGCCATTAATTAGTCGTTTATTAGTTACGACGATTTCGAATTTGTCGTTCAATGTTTTCTATGTTTTTTTTTTTCGTTATTTGCTAACTTGACAAATCTTGAAAAGCTTATTCTTAATGTGTTATGGCTAATTAATTTGCCATTAGTTAGTCTTTACTTAGTTGTGAAAAATGTAATCTAATTGCGCTATGTTTTCTATGTTTTTTTTTCGTCTTTTGCTAGCTTGACACCAAGTAAGCAAAGTATCACCCAAAATAGGGGTAAAATTGCTAATACCGAATGGTTAATTGATTAATAGTTTTTTGTTAACATATCTTGAATTAGTTGTGACAATTAAGAATTTTTCGTGCAATGTTTTTTATGTTTTTCTTGCATTCTTTGTTAACTTCACATCAAGTTAGCATATCACTTAATCAAAAAGTGGTAAAAACTATTTAAACCGAATGTTTATCGCTTAATATCCATGGCTTTTTAGTCGTTAAAAAGTTTCGACAGTTTCGAATTTGTCATTCTATGATTTCTATGTTTTTTATAACTCAATAATTTGCCTTTAATTAGTCGGTTATTAGTTGTGACCAAATCAATTTTTCGTGCAATATTTTCTATTTCAATTCAATTCAATTCAATTTAATTGTAAGTACGAATTTTGCCAATTTACCTTGTAGAATTTATTATAACAATAAATTTAAGAATGTTCTTACCGTTTTTTGAAATTTTTTAAGTAGGCAGTAGCCACTTAAGAATAGAAGAAAAAACAGAATACTTTTTTTATTCTTTACTCAAACTACTTTTTAAGTAAATACATTATGTTGACTATAGTGTTTATACCTACATATTATTTAAATGGCTTAAAAAACAAATTTAATTCTTTTGAACATTTTTCTTTTTATTAAATTCATATTTTTATGTAAACATTTTGCATTAATTGAACTTCTGAAAAATATCCATTTCATTTGACTAAGTTGTAGACTTGATTTTCTTGGTTACTTTTGTAGCTGTTTTTTAGTATAGTAATCCATGGTGCTTGTGATAAATAACTACTTGATAAATTAGCCAGGATTTTCAATTTAGCACGTTTCACTCAAACTAAAACTGAAAGTATCTGAAAGTTGTAAAAAATACTGCGTGATAAATTTTGTTTTTTCAATCAATTGATTTTTTCATAGTAAATCCTTGATCCAGGTAAGTGGAATTTGTTTGCACATGAAATTATGGTTTGCCGTGTTATAAAATATATTTACAACAATTTCGAAATATATTTATGTAATATATTTTGCTTTAGTGTGTGTAGGAAGGTAGTCTGTTTATTAGGAACTTATTTTGTATTCCATTTCCGCTCCAAAATAATTTATTATTCGTTGAATTATTGCTCTACCAATAAAAAATGCAACAAGTACTCTCAAAACGTTATAAGCAATTATTTTTCTGTAAGAAAATATTGTATGGAACAGAAAAAAAAACAAAAATATAATTTAACTTACGCTTTTAATATTTTCCTACATTGCTCAATACTCGAATCAGGTTCATTTAGCAAGAATTTTCTACATCCCTGAATATTATCATGTATAAATAGGTTTACTTTTTCTCTCGATTTGGCATATTCAAAAAATGTTCCAATATCAAATTCAGTTCTAATAAACAAAAATAGAAAGAAAATGAAAAAATGTAATAATTGTTACACAAAGTTATAACAAAAAAAAGGTATCCATACCCTTTACCGATTTTCCGCATTTTATCAGCATCAGTTATTCCATCACTTTTACTTTCAGTTACAATGAAAAACAATAGAGCTTGCCTTGTTAAATATATTTTTCTTTGTATCGCCATCATAAATGGTTTCTTACGAAATATCTTCAAAGCAATGTCTATCAGAATGGCGGGAATCAATTGCAAACACACAACCTGTTGAAATAATAATAATTTTGATGATAAATAGAGTTTTGAAAATACATAAGTTGTTAATACTCTTAAGATGTTTCATTAGTTTAAGAAAATAGGTTATTATTTTTGTGGGTTATCTTAAAAAAAGTTAGCGTACTTTTGTATCTGTTCATCCTTAATGCTGAGTATAAAAATATAAGTACATTAAAACTGCTAAAAAAGGTAAGGGTACCAATAAAAATCCCGAATGCCAAAATCCCCAAACAGCAAAAATTGAGAATCGCGAGTGCCAGTCCCAAAAGCCCAAAATCCCCAATGCCATTATCCTGAATACACAAAATGAATAGAAAAAATACTGAATACCAAAATCGCTATTGAATAAAATCCCAAATGCATTCGGAAATACATCCAAAATTTTCATTCAGTTTTAGTACTATTTCAGTGCTTTCAAAGAAACCAATCTGTTTTGACTGGCTTGACATCTGTTGAATGACAATAATCTCATGCAAAAAACTCCTAAATAAAAATAAATCTGCAATGAATGTTTAAACTTCGAATGCACAAAAATCAAGAAAAACATGATACCACAAAAATATTTTCATCAATACATTTTTTACAAAGATAAGATAAGATAAGATAAGATAAGAAAATGGTACATAGTCCCATTAATGGCAAAATCCCGAATTGCAAAAAATTAAAAACCCGAATTCTATAATCCCTTATGTCCTGAATCCCGTAGGCTAAAATCTTCAATACCAACATCCCCAACCAATGAACAAAATCCCGGAAGTATTTGGGAAAAATCCCAAATGTTCATACATTTTTAGTACTAATTTAGTTCTTTCAAAGAAACCTTACTATTTTGTATGGGCTCGATTTCTGTTCATTTTGTGATCTCTAATGACAAAAATTGTCTCCAACACAGAAAAAAATCTTTAAACAAAAACTAAAAATCTCGAATGCAAAAACCTTTCGAGAGCTCAAAAATCACGAAACGTAGAAGAAAACTTTCTGATTCCCTTTTGAATATCGAATCAACAAGTTCATATCTACGAGTATGTCTAAAGTACAATTCACATAAAGTAGAATTCCAAATCGGGCACGTAATAATATTCAATACCAAAAACAGTTGGTGCTAAGCTTTTTGGGATTATTTCATTCGGGATTTTGGAATTCGGAATTTTAGCCATTCATGATTTTGTCCATTTGGAATTTTATCCATTCGGGATTTCAAAATTTGGGACTTTATGCTATTATGGGATTTCGGAATTCGGAATTTAGTACCCAAATCCCGAAAAGTATCTTTTCATAAGCCCAAAAACATAATAACAAAAATTTGGGTTTTGGTAAAACCCCAAAAATCTTAACGCTGAAAACTTCAGAGAACCCAAAATCCCGAAAACCCAAAAACTCGAAAACCTAGATTCCCAAAAATTTTACATTCTGAAAACCCATTTCCACTTAACATATTTTTTAGGGGTCTGCATATGGGTAAAGTATGTCTGGATTTTGTATTTAAATTTCGGTTTTATCTCATAGGGTAAAAGCTTAAATTTTAGTGTTTCCAGGACTTTGGATTTTCGGAATTATGGTTATGGTTATGGAATTAATGGTTTTTTAGATTACGTTTTTTTTTTTTTAATTTCGGAGCTGTGGGATTTTAGATTTTGGAATACTGTCAAACTCCCCCTAAAACAAAAACATTGTGGAAGAACGTGATTGACATTTAGCCAAAAACAGTATTCAGCCATTCGGAATTATGTCATTCGGAGTTCTGGGCATTCGGAATTTTAGCTATTTGGGATTTTGTCCATTCGGAATTTTGTCTTACAGATTTTAAGATTTTCATGGTTTTGGCATTCGGGATTTCGTACCCAATAAGTTTTCTATTGGCTCACCTTAATCTTTACATTTCTTATATATGTTTTACTTCTTACCGAAATCCAGTAAACAAATGGAGAGGTTGTCACCGTGACATTTGGTATCCAAAATGACTTCTCTAAAGGGTATTTATGTACAGCTTCTGCGACACTTTTTATATATTCACTTAGTGGCGAATAAACCATTGCAAGAGAAGAAAACTTTCCAACTGGGGTAGCTTCAATGAATCTTTCATGGAATTGAAAAAAATATTTTAATGCTTTTATTTTATTTGAATGTAAAGACTTACTTTTCCTTTGGCAACTGTGCTTTAATTGCAATAAATGAAAGAAGAGTTTTTGTACCAAGATCAAGTGGAGTGAAATCCAATGCGGTTTTGTAATTTCTAACATAAAATGCTTGTAATAATCCTGTACCCCAAATTGTCATTAAACCCATGATGCCAGTTTGAGTTTCTGTGAAACCTTGTTCTGGTTCTTCACAAGCAGCAATAACTTAAGATTAAAAAAAAAAATGTTGGTAATATGAAGTTAGGATTTTTTTCGAAACTAAGTTACCAATTGATGGTTTGTAGATGGCAACTGGAATTTTTGTACGATGGTCGTCAACAAGTTTTTCTCCCAGATGTTTGGTAAAAATATACGTATTTGGAAATCCTGTAATAACTCTGAAAAGAAACATTTCTCAATATTTAGTAATGTTTTGATTGTATTTCTCTAGTTTGTGAATTTAAAAAAAGTGTTTTTGATAATTTGTGACTCTTTGTAGTTTGGAATTATGTATGTACAAAATGCATAATGCTCTTTGAATATTTGAATATTTCTGTTCAAAAATTTTGATCTTTTAATTTTTAAAAAGGCTAAGCTATTAAACTTTCTATGACCATTGGTATCTTTTAAAGTGACAATTTGAGCCTATATTTGGCTCCTATAACAGTCGTAAAACGTCTTCCGCTGAGTCAAATAGTGTAGTGTAGTATGGTCAATACCGTACAAAATGGACATTAACCCTTATGGAACCAAAGCAAAAATTTATATTAGTCCTTTGACATACTTTTCTGTAATTATATCCAATGTTGGATCACAATCGTCCACATCCAGAATTTTTAATGCAGTCTTCCAGTCAAATACTGCTGGATAGACCTTTAAAAATTAAATAAATTCCTTTTATACAAAATATTTCTGATTAAATTTTAGAAGTTCATTGTTTTAATAACTCACCTTATCCTCTATTAATTTCAAATTTGGATTACTAAAATAAGTTGAAACGTGAAGAAAAATTTTCAAATTTTTCATTGTCTCAGCTATTTTAAGAGCCTCATAGGTTGATTTCAAATTCAAACGAATAGCTGTCTTTAGTGGATCATTGAAACGTGTAGAAGCTGCTGAATGAATAAATACTGACACATTTTTCATTTTCTCGAGGTCTTCAGGTGATATTCCAAGGCCATCTTCTATGATATCTCCTGATATCGCAACAAGCTTGTCCAGTTCATTGGGTTTGCGTTCTTTAAGTACTTTGAACATCTGGGTTTGAAAAATAGAAATTATTATTACTTTGATAAAACTTATGAGTTAAATTTTAAATGGGGTTAAGGTGGAACTGGTCTGTAACAGCGTTAAGACTAGTCACTAACGATCAAAGAGACTTATAAAGAGTAGAGAAGACTATATCGAAGCAGTATAGTGGGTTTCACCCACTATTTAGACGCGTGGGTTTTCAATCTGGCAATTCTTTTTTCGGAGTTGGTCTTTTTGACAGCTGTCACTTAATTTATGCTCAGTTTGGTTGGCTATTTCATAATGAATAGACTTACTCTTGAATAACGTTTGCAAATCGTGCAAATTTATTACCAAAATAATGGCAATATATTCAAATTCAAGCAATATTTAAAATTCATTTCAAAAGTAGGGTGTGTCCCTGCCCCTTTGTTGTTGCTTTATTAAAAATTTACATCATTCTTCTTAGACATTATTAGGAGGTTAATTATAAAAAGCTTTAATTTTTGTGATATAGTTTTAGTGGTGCTTCAAAAAGACTGACAATGGCCCCGCTCCACGCAGCGCCGATCCAAAATTGGTCCTGTGGGGGGTGGATCGGCAGCCAATCCGTTTGGATTTCAAGCAATCCGAAATCCAACCGAGCCAAATAATGGATTGAATGGCTCGGTAGTGTATAGCCAGCTTCAGGTAGTAAAATATACCTTCTTATTCCTACATATTTCTTTAAATATTTAAATGAGTGATTCATTAATGACGGAAATAAAAGTATTAAAAACACTTTTTGTACTAAATTCAAACGACACAGATTGCGACGCAGTTAATTTTTTTCAAATATTTGGATCAACCCTTAAAAAATAACAAATTAAATGTCACATTTATAAGTAGGTAAATAATTTTAAGTACAATTGGGTGGCTTTAATATCGTATGTATACAAAAATCAGTTTTTTGTAGGCTTACGATAAACTCCATTGATTCGGTTAGAAAAATTACCTTAAATTAATTTTATTTAAACAAACAGAATACAAATTAAAAGTAAATACATGTCTCGTCATGACACGGTAGCATGGCACTTCAAGGTTATTTTGATTGTTCTATAGTCTTTAGGTCAAGTATCGGCTTCGCTAAATAATTGTTTTGTCTAGGAAAGTTTGTTTTCGTAATTTTGAGTACAAAGTTTCAAAAAACATTAAAAACCGCGAAACCTTTACGTCTACTTAATTCTAAATTCTAAGTCAACAAAACATAAAATCTTAATAGGTATTCTTATACATATTTATTGTAAGCCGTATTTTGGTGAAAGTTTATAGGCAGCTCAGCAAATTTAAATATTTATACTCAAAGCAATCACAAATACCTTGTTTTATTTGCAAGTGCAAAACAAAAAGTAAACACAAATAAGTTGTATTGTTTACGTGTGAAAATTTAATGAATTGCCTAAAAATTTTTAACAAAACACGGCCGGAAAGAACTAGATTTCTTGCAAGAACTTAAAACATTCAGAAGAAAAGGATAATTGAGGTTGGTGAATGCAAAAATAGAATGACCCACTTTTTTATCATATTTTTCATCTTTAATCGATCTTAAATGCTATTTTATTTGAGATTTAAGGACGATAAGTCACATATTTGATAAGCTTAGATATTTAAGAATTTAAATTTTGGCATTCTTGAAAAAATTCCAAAAAATTGGATTACACCACTTATACACTCATGACCTCAATTATGGTTATTATTTTATACGATTTGTGCCCCATCGTATAAATTTTACTACACTTTTAAGATCTACCAGTCTTAAACAGTGATTGACCAATTTATAAACAAAAGTTTACCTACATTTATTATAATTTGTAAGAATAAATGATTTTCAGTCAAATAATATTTGCTTTCAGTATTGTGGAGCTATGGCCCTTCCCGTTTTTAAGATTGTCATTTGCTTTCAATAAAAAGTAAATCACCGAAGAAAAAAGTAATTTTGGTATTTACAAATCAAAGAGAAAAATTTCGTTGACAATAGTTAAGAATTTCAACATCAAAAAGTTGAAAAAAATTGTTAAATGTTTTGTAAATAGTGTTGGAGGGTCGTCCATCAAAGTTATTTGCCAAATTTGAGGGAAAAACAAAAATGTCAAAGACCATTGCCGAATCTGACAGCTAACATGACAGATTTCCTTTGAAGAAGGTTTCTGTGGCGTTTGGAAGAAACATGATAACTCCATTTTAAAATTTGCGTGCTTACGTCCACTTTACATCAAGTTAGAGTCTGAACGGGTGAACCGATTTTCTTCTAATTTGAAACATGATTCTTCGAAGATTATGGTCATAACTTAACATTAAGCTAAATTTAACTCCATGTCATTGGTTTTGCACCAATCATGTATTTTTAGTAAGTCGTTTTGGAGAATCAATGCTTCTTCTTGGTTTTTGTATGAAAGATATAATTAAGTATCATCTGCGAACATAAGTATTTTTGATCGAGTTATCACATCACATTAACATGTCATTAACAAAAAGTAAAAATAATGGAGGGCCAATGTGGCTCCCTTGTGGAACACCAAAGTAGACATTTATAAGTTTAGACACTTTGTTTTTGAACAGCACAAATAGATGACTCCGTTTGAAATCCTTCCTGGTTCATACAAATAGTTTCCAAGCAGAAGTCCGTTAAATAAGTAGCAGTAGATTTTCCTTCTTTGAAGCCAATTATGTTCATATAGATAAATATTTCTAAATTGAAGAAAATCAGTAAACTTGTTTAGGCTCCAGCTGGATGTAAAGTGAACGTAAAAACTCAAATTTTATATTTCTCCCAAGCTCCACAGATCGGTAATACCCTACAAACATGAAAAGCATTTATTTTTTAAATAAGAAATTACTAATTGAACTTCTTTCTTCCAACCCAAGTGATGAACTTATAAGAAAAAAATTAGGAAACATTTTTAAGAAATCGGTTACCAACCATTTAAACCTCCATCAAGTATTTACTAAGATTTTTACTCAAAATTTCTGTTAAAGTATTAGTCCAGTATATTTAGTCATAGCTACTATGGAAATTTAATAAAATGTTGGGGAAGACATTTTTTTCTTGTTATCATCAGAGTACTTTATAGGAAGCTTAAACCTTCTTGAGAGGAATGTACTTTTATTTTTCCGATAAATCTTAAATTACGGATATTTTTTGTTAAAAACTAATTCACCTTAAATCAATATAACGATAACCCTGCAAGGGTTTGAAGGTTGAAATTTTGGACTTAAGCTCTCTGTAATCAAGAAAAAAATTGCTTCCCCAATCTTTTATTAAAAAAGACTAAATCAACTGGAAAATATAAATGTTGATTGAAAATATTCAAATTCAAAGGTAGGTATATGTACTTATTACAATAAAAAAAATCAAACTTTCTTAACATTTGCTTATTGAATATATGTCACAACAAATTCACAAACATTATGACCTTCATTTTATTGTTGTAAGGGGTTTATGTTCCATCTGTTCGTGTACCTACTGCCAAATACTTCGTATTTCTACGAATTTAAGTAAATTTTGTATATAAACTCTCACAGAACTTTAGATTTAATTCGTTTAAATTCGTAGTTTTGAACAGTTTGAACCGAACACTTGTAAAAAAAATTGAGACCTTTTATTGTATACTCCCTACTAGGCTATTGAATATGCCTTTTAAAAAAGATCAATTACATGAAAAAGTTTTAATGTCTGTTTGGCTCATAAGAATTCTTAAGACCGCTACTAAATCCACCTGTGGTTTTCTGAGGAAATGGTGACCCTAGTCTTTTTTGAATATGTTTGTGTATAACTCGGAAACTAAGCTGAATTCGTCAATTTAATTCTGCTAACCTTTTGTTCAAAATTTAATTTTCTATCGTAACGGATAGTTGAGACAATTAAAAAAAGTTTATGTATGAAAAGTTAACGAAACCAAAAAAAAAATATCGAAAAATCAAAGATTTTTAATTTTTTTTTTTCAAAACTGCGCATAACTTTTTTCGAAGCAAAGATAGGCTCAAGGCCTATTAAAATCTGAAATTTTTAGTATGACATAATAATCTTCAAAAAGTAGTGTTTACTTAAAATTGATACAGATATAGCCATTCAAACCAATTTTTGACCAAAACCGCCTTTTTTGGTAGGTACAACATTACAAATCTTACAATCCTCGCAACTTGTTCAAGTTTAGTAGGTGACTTAAGCATTTAAAAACAGCTAAAAACAAAAATTTCGAGCTTACCTACTTTAAAAATATTCTGAATAATCGTCATGTCACATTTCATCAAAATCTTAAGTTCAAATATGTTAACATCTGACAATTTTAGAGAAAGAGACATTTCAATTTTTTCGCAGTTTAACGGTTTCCATCTAACTTTTTTAAAATTTAAAATGGTTGCCAAAACCAAAGGTCTTGCTCCTAAAATCCCGGTTTTGGAACATAGATACATATGTTTGCTAATTATACCATCTTCGACATGAAAAAAAAAATATTGCCAGACGAATTTGTCGGTCGAAAGTACTTGCTATTCGAGATCAAAATTTTTGAAGAAAGCATTTTACAAAATTCCTGTTTTGACTACCAAACTCATCTTTGCTATTTTTCAAGTTCAACAAGGTATAATTAGCTAACATTATGTTCAAAAACCAGGTTTTTAAGGGCAAGTCTGTTGATTTTGCACTTATTTTAAATTTTGAAAGTAAATTAGTTGGCAACCCTTAAACTGCGGAAAAATTGAAATGTTTCTAATATTTTTTTCTTAAATGGTCAAAAATAAATTATGCAACCCGTTTGTCGATTTTTACTCAAAACCTTTCCGGATTATCATTTTAAAGATACCTTTCTCTGCAGTTAAATAACTTTTAAGCGAATAAGTAAGAACCCAAAAAAATAAATAGATTTTTCACATTTTTTGCAATGATTTCTTAAAATTCAAGTAACTTAAATTTTCTTAAATTTTTTGAAAAATCCATTTCGATGGTAAATTTTTGTCTTCAAAAAAGGTTTTTATCATTATCTCGAAATTTTCTTCGTTTTCGAGCTATATGCAAAAACCCGAAAAGGGTGCTTTCGCACCCGCCTCCCTCCTCCAAAATGTACCCTCTAATTTAATAACACTCTGTGGTTTTCTCACCTTCAACAACCGAATTATTGATTTTTACAACACAAAATATGAGCGATTTATATGAAAAAAATTAGAAATCTTAAATATTTCGATATTTCTTTGGTGGGTTTTGTTATTTTTTCCCGCAAACATTTTTTATACAATCTTTTGAACCATCCATTTCGATACAAAATTTCATTTTGGACGAGCTTAATTTTCAAACTCGGCTTAATTTCCGAGCTATGTCAAACATATTAAAAAGTTTCCAGTGTGACCATTCTCTCAGAAACGAACGAATGAATTATAGTATTTTTGGTTTAAAGCATGATGCTTATGGGCCAAAAAATATATTCCATAATAATTGTTCCTTTATAGTTTATGCCCCTCCCTTTTTGGCCTATTTAGTAGCTTCTATATAGAACCTAGTTATATGAAGCAAGTTAAAGATTTCTTTCATCAACTTGATAGTTTTAGGAACAATTTGAGAAAAAAGCTGTCACAACTTTATGGGTTTTTATCAGAACTCTAAACAATTTCAATAAAATTTAAATAGAAATTTGTATAAAACTTGACCACTTTTACGGTGGGGGGGGGGGGGGCGAAGTGAAATTACCCAAAAAATTGACAAAATAAGCGCCATTCTACTTAACCAAAACACAGTTGTTAAAATGCTTACTCTTGAATTTTTTATTTCCGTCAGACGAATCTCATGAGATACACCTCTCTTCGATCTCAGCAGGATGTAGATCTTTTTCACATTACACGATCGTAAGAGCTTTTCAATTGCTGCTTTTCCAACAACACCTATATAGGGAAATTAAGAACAGATATTTCTACTTTAAAAACTTAACTCCCGATTTTTACACAATTTCTAAACATTACCCGAGCCACCGGTTATAAATATTTCACAATTTTCATAAAAACCAGCTATCATTTTCAGTTTTTTTTTTTTTTTAAATAAATTTCTGTTAAAAAAAACTTTGAAACTAAACCACGCTTGACAATGCCCGAATGACAACTGATTGTTTTTAAAACAACATTTGTAATGAATTCCAAAAACTTAACAACATTGATTTATGCATAAGAAGTACCTACCTAAGAGTAGGTAAATAAGGTACTTAGGTTACCCCATTTTTATTCAACAGAACTCAAACCATGAATGTGATGTAGATAGATAAGTAGGTACCTATATTTGCAATAAGCTTATGGTTGCGCCAGGTGTCAAGCGGGTCATTGTTTATATAAACTAAAGTAATACAGAAGTCATGATATATTGAGGAAAACCTATATCTGCTATACTTACAAATTACTCCACATTTTTTTACATGAGCTTTTTTCAAAATAAAGAAGTAACTGAAGGCAATTTTGCATCAAATAGGGTGTTCATAGTCTGAGATAATAAATTCAACTATTTGGCATTGGTTTAAACCTACCTCAAATGTTCAAATTATAGTAGGTACAGGCCCTAATTGGCACTGTCCATCAAGGGTAAAGCACTTTCAACAATTTTTACCTTCGCTTTCCAGTGGCTGATCTTGTAATGATGTCAATTATTTATACTTTGGAGTTTTTCAAGTGTGAAGAATTCTGTTAAGACACGATTGGAAGAATATTGTACTGAGCCCTCTGAGTTCTGAGAGATAAACAGACCATTTGATTGATTTGAATTGAATTTCTTTTTGATAGTTTAAGAACAAAATATAAGATAAATATTTGTATATAAACATGGTGTGGTTGAGTTACTTACGGTCTATAGAAATGGGTGATGTAATTTTGAAAACAATGAAAAAAGATGGGAAGATCCAAAAATTCTTAAAATTTTGTGGCCAAAAACGATATCCGGAGCTTGTCAGAGCATTGCAATCCATTTGGCTGGGTCACCTTTCAAATTGGCTGACAATTCACATGAATCGGTAAGTGGATCCAAAATCCAATCCACCCACAACGGATTTTGAATCAGCTGCGCACAGTGGTACGCTTCTTGAAAACCTTTTCCCATGCCAAATCTCGATGAAATTCAATAAAATTTTACACATTTAATAATTTGGGGACACTGAATTTATTATAGCTGCCTACTTTTTTATTTCAATTGATAACCATTTAGGTCAGAACTATGTCCAAAATTAAAAAAAAAATAAAAAAAAGAACTGCTTATGTCAAGAACTTTTCAAAGTTCTGATTGAAATATTTAATAATATATACTTGATTGTAAATTCACGTATGAAAGCAATTCCAACAAAAATTCATCCTTAATTTAGGAAAGCAATACCAAATCCTCCCAACGCAATTACTAACTAATTTTTGTACTGTTCTTATGAAATTTATTTATTTAAATTATTTTTAGACCTAAAGAAATTTGACAATTTTAACATTTGGAAGTTGCCAGTAAAATTTTTGATCAACTACTCAAAAACCCTAAATAATCAAAAATTACCTGAATTTCTAATAATTGTTTTCTGGTAAAACTCAGAATTTTGATTACCATTTTTACTAAACATAGGATAATTTTTACTTGTTTTATTAATCATAGTAATTCAACTGTCAACAATCAGATTTCAAGTTTTTGAGCAGTTGACCAAAATTTTAATTTTAAGCTTCCAACTATTGTCAAATTGCTTTTAGATTCGATCAGATTAGTTCTAAAAACACTTTCAATAAGCAAACTCATAATAACTGTACTAAAGCTACATAGTTTTAGTCCCTTTTTGAGAGCATTGCTTAACATTTTAGACTAGCTTTTCTAAATTTGGAACAAATCTACTTTCAGCTACGAGTAGCATTTACCTTCAACATTAAATCCGCGATTTTGATCAGTTGTCATTACCTTGTTAGAAAAGGTGAAAAATGAGGGCCTCATAATTTTGCCTAACGCTTAAACGATTGGATCGATCTTCTTCAAACTTGGTACAAAGTGGTTTTTTTTCTCAAAAACGGCTCTTAAATAAAATATTCAAAAAACTACTTCTAGTTAAAGCTACCTAGGGATGGGAAAAAAGGGTTTTTAATGGTAGATACATCCAAAGAACCTTTTTTTGGTTTTTTGATTTTCTTGAAAACAGTGCGGCAGACTTAAATCATTTGTTTGCATAAAAATACGTATTTTACGGAGTCTTAAGAAAATTTCTCAAATTTATTTTTGAAAACTGAATACATAATTCTGAAACGACTGAGGCACTTGCGATTTTCTATCATTGCAACTTAAAAATATGATCGCACTCCAGTATGATTTCTTTGTATATTTTTCTCACATAATTTTATGTGTTTTATTCCCTGCGACTGAACGATCGTACGTCGGAAAATTACAAGTGCGTTCGTTGCTTAATTCAATTTTTTAAACTTTATATTTAACGATTTTTAACACTTTTTGGAATATTATAAAAACTTTTTAAGTTTAACGCAAATATAACATTGAAGAAAATTTTGTTTTTCTCGAAAATGACTTCTATGATTTTGATAACATTTTTGCAGTGTTCTAAAACTAAAAGGGTTTAGGTACTATTAAATAAAAAAGAAAATGTACACTGAGCAACTATTGAAAGTACTAGGAAATTGAATACAATAAGAGCTTGTAAAGGGTGTTTTTTTTTACACGTGTGGTTTTCAATCTGGCAATACTTTTTTCGGAGTTGGTCTTTTTGACAGCTGTCACTTGATTAATGCGCAGTTTGGCTTGCCATTTCATAATGAATAGACTTACTCCTGAACAATGCTTGCTAATCGTGCAAATTTATAACCAAAAGTTCGGTTTCTGCGACGCATCGCGAAACAATCAATTTATTGAAGAAAACTTTTAGTGATCGTATTATCCAGCGCAGGGCTGCCAAAAATTATGATTAAGCAGGATTTTCATGTTTCTTAGACCTGAAACATGTTTTCATGTTTTTCTTAATTCCAAATGAAAAATTATTACATTTTTATAGTCACTTTGTAAAAATCAAGTAAAAATCACCCGACAAATTATTTTAAAACAAACATGGCGAATTTATACACACACACTATATCAAAGAGAAGAATCCAAAATTAGTAATTTACTCTTTGCCACTTCCCTTTTTCCCAGTTTCCTTTCAAATGAAGAAACAATTTTCTGGTGGTTTTTTAAAGTTTTTTTAAAGTTTTCTTAAAATTTCTTTAAGAAAGAGCTGAATATGGTTTAATATTTTTTTTTATTTTTTTTTTGAGATATCATTCTTCTCCTTTTATTTTTATTTTTTTCAACTCAGAACTGGAAATCAAGTTTTTTGAACTGGAATCATGAAAAAACCAGTTTTTTTTATTTCTGAGTGGCAGCACTGATCCATCGTCGCGTCGTGGGCCTGTGGCGTTGCCTGTAAGATCAAGCGGTTTAACACCGCTGGACTATTTTTTGTGGGGTTATGTGAAGTCGCTTGTCTACGCAGATAAGCCCGAGATGATTGACGCCTTGGAAAAGAATACTTGGCGTGTTATTTCTGACATACCTGTACATATATTTAGTACCTCGTGGGATAATGTTTAATGTGTTAGAATGTCATGTCGAAGGTCTGGATTCGATTCCCAGCCACTGCCACCCAAAACCAAGGTACTGCCTCTTGCGAGGAACTGACAAATCCTCCAAGAGTATACTTGTCATAATAAATGCTTCTCATCTAGCCGTTCGGAATCGCCTAAAAATTTTAGGTCCCCTCCATTCCTGCCAACTACAAGCACACAAGAATGGTTGAGAGTTGAAAGTCACTAGGCCTTGGTTCTCCACGAGCTGTTGTACCACCAATTTTATTTATTTTTTAATGGTGACATACGGCCCCGATTGCTGCAAAAAGTGGTCAATAATTGAGACTCTCGTCTGGAATTTATTGCAGCCAACCGCGGTGGCTACTTGACCAAAATCATTCAACTTGAACAGAACTCGGATTTTCACACCATCTTTAAATTTAAAACTATTAGCTAACTGCATTTAAAAACTTATCCATATTGATACTTTAATTGCAGGAAGTTGAAAAACTATGCGGCTGTGTATCATGTTCAAAGGAAACACGCGACACTTTTTCGGAAATGATGAATTTCTCGCTTTTCAAAGATTGGGTCTTCATTATATTCACATTCTCGAATTTTTGCACAAGCATTGGTTTCAATATGCCTTATGTGTACATAGCTGCCCAAGCTGAAACACTCGGTATGACAACGAAACAATCTAGTTATCTTCTTGCCATAATTGGAATTGCCAATACAGTAGGCAGGATTGTATTGGGATACATTTCGGATAAGCCCTGGATTAATCGTTTGTCAATTTACAATCTTTGCCTTACTACTTGTGGAATAGGTAAGTTTTTTTTTTTTTTAATAATTCAAATGTGAACTTTTTTGTTAAAATAAAAATATTTTTCTTTTTTTTTATTAGCAACTGCCTTATCCATCTTCTGCACTGGTTTTTTCACTCTAGCTTTATATGCAACTGTGTTTGGTTTCACAATTGGTGCCTATGTTGGCTTGACATCTGTCATTCTGGTTGATCTTCTTGGCTTGGATAAACTTACAAACGCTTTTGGATTATTATTGCTGTTTCAGGGTCTAGCCTCATTGGTGGGGCCACCAATCGGAGGTAAGTTCTTTTAAAATCTCTTTCCCGTTCCTAGGAAATTAAATAAAATTTAAACTTCCTTAGGTTTCTTCTATGATATCACAGGATCATATGGACCAGCATTTTTCATGGCTGGAGTTATGATCTGTATTAGTGGACTGATACTTTCCGCCATTCCACCAATTCAAAGGCGAAAAGCTCGCAAGGCTAGGATTCAGCAAGATCAACATATGGGCAATGGCACTTCCTTATAATAAAATTTTCCATTTAAATTTTTTATTTTAAGTTTAAAATTTAATAGAAAATGTGTTTTTTTTTAATTTTGATTAAGGGCCAATTTCTTCATAACTTTTGTATAAATCTTAAAATCATTTTAACGATTTTTATTATTTTATTTCAAAACTTAATAATATTTTGACAGAAATTCAATATGAATTTTAGGCAGAATTTAAGTAAAAATTTTATTGCAATAGTTCATACTCCTAACAAATAAGTTAGTAAAATGAACAATATATAAAGTGCTTAAGACCTAAAAGTTACTATGGAAATATAAAATTGAGCTCAGAGAAGGACTGGTTTCAAAGTAAAACATTCCTAAGTTCTAAGTTTTTAAAACTGAAACAAGGTTTACTCAATTAAGGGGAGTCCTATAAACACCATTATATCGTTGTCAACAAAATATTAAATTTTAGGGAAACGAATCGGATCAAATTTTAGCATTAATGTTGACAAAAGGCATACTTAATTCGATTTTATTGCTCAGGGAAAAGAAACATTTCGTTTATAATAAAATGGTCGCTTTGCTTCGAAGTTTTAACTTAATTTCAAAACTCTTTTTGAAGAATCCGGACATTAGAGGCCATAAGTTAGAAAAAAATCTAATATTTGTTATATAAATTTATTTCCAGTTTTGTTTGTTATTCTTGTATTTTAGCTTAAGAACAAAATAGATTAAAAAAAAAAACAAAAATTAACAAAAAGACAACATGAACTGATAATAATTGTGAAATTAATATAAACATTTCAAAGAGATTTAATATTTTCTGGTCAAATAAAATGTTATGCATGTTAATTGAGATTTATTATAATACAGCACCTGACATATCAAAGATTGATGAAAAATATTTTTCGACAAAACATACCTTAAAATATATAAAATTATATTTACTGAGATATTTGCTGAATAGAAATAATTATTAGTATGTACCTTGTTAAATTTAAGAACTCAATTTAATAATTATATAGAAATAGATACATATATGTATATTTTTTAATTGTAAATAAATGTATAGAATTTATTAACAAATATATTTGAGTGTTGTATTTTTATTTTTTATATTATTATTATTGTTATAAGATGGTAGAAATGTGTAAGCAAACAGTAATTTTTGTTTAAAAATCTACAATACTCTATGATTAAATGAAACTAAAAATGTTAACACAAAGTTATTTAAAGTTTTTTTCTTTATAAAGTAGATACCTAAGTTGTTTTGTAAATTTATTTTTTTATATAAAATTGCTTAGAAGAATAGAAAATGAGATTTGTTTAAATAATTTGGTTTTGTTTTTATTATGTTTTTTTACTCTGCAGTAACTTGCCGATTTCTAAAAACAAAAGAATCGGACTAAAAATGTTGATAAAATGTGACGACTAAAAAGAACACAAACAAATAAACGCAAGACTGACTGAATACCTGAGAATTTTTAAAATTGTCTTCTACCTATAAAAAAAACATGGATATTGTGGAATTTTTTTTTCATGCGATGGAAATCTTCAAAAGACACTCGGTAAGAATCGGTACCAAGTAGTGTGGGACTCTTACCGCACTAAAACCACCGGTGAATCAGGACCAATCTATGAAAGATCGACAAATGATTTTTCTTTCTTAATTTATCAGTCGCATTGTGGGAAGTTTAAGTTATAACACTTTCCATAGCTTTTAGACCATCAGCTCATGGAGCTTGGTTCTTCTTAATCTCCGAACATTGTCTCGTACATTTAAGACGGTCTCCATTTCGGAGTTGGTATGACTTTGCAGTCGCTGGTTGTGTGATACAGCGTGTTTTTGAATCACTTCTGTAACCATTTCAATGTGAAGGTCACGATGTAGATCGCTTTTTCTTATATACCAAGGGGCAGTTACATATTATTCCACAAAGGACCTTGGTTTGAAATTTTTGAATGGGTTCAGCATTTGTTTTCTTTGTACAGCCCCATAGTTGGATGCTATATGCTCAAATTCAAACGGTTTTCAATACACATTTTAACAACTCTTTTAATAGTTTGGGCTGAAAAAAAGTATGTCTTCTGAGATCTTAAATAAACATAAATTTATTAATTAACTATGTTAAAATAGCCGTTAGTTAGAACATGATTCACCTGAGTTGAGGGTCTGCCATTGTTTGTCTTTATGTACGTCGAATGTTCTTTGAAACGTGTTTCAATATTTCGTTTTGTTTGACCGTAGTACATTTGTTTACAATCATCACACTGTACTGAATAAATTCACGGTACCTTTAAAATGTCTGTTTTATCTTCCGCTGTTCCTAGGATGTTTTCATTTTGTTGTTGCCTGAAAATACTATTTTCATGTTGTTACGGTTGAATGTTCATTTTAATTTCTTTGGTAAAACTGGGTTGTATGAGAAGCGTACTATTTTTAGTTCATCTTTTAGATGATGCATATAAAGTTGTCAAATTCGAGAATCTAATTGTTTTTACATATTTATGATGAGATCATCAATCATTTTTTGCTCGTGTTCATTCAGATTTGAAATGTGTATAATAGTTCATAGTCCACATTAACATCATAAAAAATAATTTGGAACTGATTTGACAAGTGAATCATTATAGAACGTCTAGATGCTTATGAAAGCTATTTTATTCAAAAAACGAGAGGTCGATGAATGCTGACAGTGGAAATGTTAATTCTTGTTTGATCTGATTAATTTGAAATAGCTTTTATCTTCTGACAAGTACACCTCCCACATTGATGCATAGGTAAACTTTTTCGTTTTTATTTTGTTCCACCATTTATGCACATTTAACTTTGCTCACCAGCGTCAAATCTTGCATTGTGTTACCAAAATAATGAATTGCACTTTGGACCAATGATGCTGCAAGATGAAGATGACACTTTTTTTATCTTCAGTCCTGTATGCTGATGATGATGGATAAGCTCATTCAAACGCGTTCGTGAGGTAAATCGTATTAGAAGTAGATTAAATGTAGTTTTGTTACATTTAGTTTATTTTTTATCGATCAATAAGTGTAATCAATGAGGTAAAAGTGTTTTATATAATTATTGATTAAGATTGTACACCTATTATTTTGTAATAATAGTATATAATAATAATTGAAAGAAGATTTTGTACCTAGAACGTAACAACAATGTAATGATTAAAAAAAATCACAATTTTCAAAAATCGAAAAAAAATAGTAATTATAAAGCGCCCACGATCTACCTGGGCCTAAAAGTTGGGAAATTGATAAAAGTTTAAAATAGTAAATTTAAAAAAAATCAAAATATTTAAAACTTAAAATTTATAGAATCACATTATAAAACAACTTCAATAATTTTTTATATTTTTTTTTTTTTTGAAAAGTAAATTTGGAAAAGTTAAATTAAAAAAAAAAATTATTCAATTTGGACCATTATTAAAAAAGTTATGACTTATGAGCAATCAACCAAAAAAAGAGCGATTTTTTTGAAAACTCGATATCTTTTGAAAGATCTATCAAAATAATCTCAAAACCTTACCAGGAAGTGTCAATGAATACTAAAAAATATCAAAAAATTGGGAGAATCAAATATATTTTTTTTTAAACCGTCCGATTTGACATGGAATGCCGTGAATGAATGTACAATTATCAGGATGTAGGTATGAAGTTGTTTTCGATAAAATTCACCATTTGCCTACGTTACGAACCGACTCTTTTGAGTACAGTACGACCAAAATTACTTGGAACTAAGGAAAATTCAAGCCGGTGTAACACAAAGAAGTATCCTAGGACCAACCCTATATCTGTTATACACATGTGGTATTCCAGTGGACATCAACCTTATTATGGCCACCTTTGCTGATGATACTGCAATATTGGTGCCAGATAAATCCGTTACGGAAGCATATTCTGAGAGTATACCCGGCCAGAAATGGGTGCAATGCCATTCTTGCTGAGAATGGGCCCACACAAAATGCTCTATAACTCCCAACTGCTCATAAATTACTATCATAAACGTGATTAATAGTTATGCTTTAAATAAAGTTTTTGTTTGGGATCAAATTAAGTTCAAATAAATATCGTTTTTTTTTTTCCTAAGTATATACCAACTCTATTTACACTTTTCAGGTATTGGTCCAACTTACCCCATCTATTGATCAAAATTTGACCACTTAGAATAGTTGTATTGAAAGCAGACTTATTCTTCTGCTATTGATGTACATATTGACTTGGTTTCAATTTTTTTTAAATTTATTTAATAAACCAGTATCGCATTCTAGATTTCTGGATTCCAGTTTCATTTTAATATTTTGAATAGTTGAAAAGTACTTAATGATAGATGAACAGAATGTTTAATGAGAAAATAAGGTTTTTGGCTCTATTTACCTTCTTAACACTGCAACAATATCTTTGTACAATGTAGAATTCTTGAGGTGTTTTTTCTCCTTCATTCGTCCTTCTAAGAGCTGGTAAGCCACAACCGGAAAACACTTTGTTACTTGCCGATTGTAGTGATACAGAACTGAATAACACACTCACATGTCATTAGCAGGATGCAGGAATGCCTCGATATTGTTCCTGTAAGGTTTGTATAGCGTATAAGAGACATAGTATCGCTATTTTTTTTTTTTATTTTTCATTACGGTTATATGCTTTTTCTTCTAATATGTTTACAATTTCGTTTGATTTGTATTTGATTTGTTACTCAACGATTTGCATGCAGCAAAATCAAGGGATTGATATGGAAATTCGAAAATAGAATTAACCTTTCGCACTCTTTAAATGTCACTTCATTAAATAATTTTTTCATATTATGTAATAACTACTCCATGAAAATCTTTGTTCATACAAGTTCAACATAACACATTCTTTTCTTTTATATTAATTCAATAATACATAATAGTTTGTCTTTTACATCTTTGGACTGTGTTATTTGCAACAGATATACTCGTATCTAATCAATATTTATTTTTTCTCTCTACAAGTAAAGTACCAATTCAAAATAAAAAAATGCTGTTAATTTTTTGTTTCTTAGTTTTTAAATATTTTTATTCTCCAAAGGTCTTAGCAAGCAACTACTCATAATTCAATCTAACTCAGTATTCTTCTAAAAATGTAACTTCCCACAACATACAGTGCATAAATTCGTATGATGTTATACACAATCATTTTTCTAGAAAATAAATAAAGAAAATCAAAAATTAGTTATATTTTTAGGAACATAATTCTAATGTACCGCAATTACATGACTGAAAAACTAGCAACAAAATTACCAAAACAACAACAGAAGAATGGACAAAAACCATTCCATTTTTCACTATACTGTGCATAGAGTACCTATATTATCTAGAGTCGCGACTCGTACCCCTCTTGCCTAAAACACCCGCAAATTTTATTTGAGCACATTAAGAGAAAACTCTCTTAAATTCCCTGTCCGTGAATACGTGTGACAGCTCTAAATGTGACGTTTTGGATTCAATTTTTTGTTGTTTTCAGTCTAATGAGCCAAAATCCATTAAGTTATCATTGTATTGGTGAGGTTCCATTTAAAATGCATTAGGCAGCTAACACATGCTCAGCCATGTGGAGGAAATACTCACAGTGCAGTCGGTTCTGTAGATAATATAGGTACTCTATGATACTGTGCCAGCTTTTCAGTCGTGTTAATGCGGCATAATACATTTAATTGTATTAAAAACTAACTTACACTTTCAAAATATTTCGGCAACGTGGCAAACTTGAATCGTCCTCGTTTAATAAAAACTTTCGACAACCTAACATGTTTATTTCCAGAATATCCTTCAACGATTTCTCATCATCACAACAATTTGAAAACACACCAAAATCAAATTCTGATCTGTTTGATTACAGGCAAAAAAAAAGCGATAATTATTTTCTTTTTTAAATTAAAAACATAAATATATGTTTATTAATTTATATTCACCCTTTAGTATATTCCAATACCCCTTTCATATCTGTTGGACCATCACTTTTAAATTCAGTAGAAAGGAAAAATCGCAATGCCATTGCAGTGGAATATAGTTGTCTTTGCAATTTCATCATAAAAGGTTTTTGACGAAATAGTTTAAATAAAGCATCAATAATCATAGCCGGCAGCAAGTGTAGGAACAAAGTCTGAAGATATTTATGTGTAATTTATATTTTTTTTAAATTTTTTAAATTTTCGAATTCATATAATTTTACTCACATAAAACTGATAGACAAATGGACATGCTGTCAGTCTTACATGTGGTATCCAAAAGGACTTCTCCAAGGGATTTTCCAAAACCAAAGTTGTCATTAATTCTCCCATTTTTTTGAAATTCTCTCGAAGGAAACCATGTGATGAAATTATTGACACTGGAGTTTTTTCTGAAAACCTTAAAACAACAAACAGACCAAATTTAATGCAATATTGAATGGAATGAGTTACTTGTTGTCGTTAGTGTCATTTGCAACTCAGATTGCATTTAAAAAAACCCTGAGGTCTTACAATTATTTTTAATTATTGGTTCTTATTTACTTACTTCTCTCGTTCAAGCTGAGCTGTTTGTGCTATAAATGCTAGCATATATTTTGTGGATGCATCCAAAGGTACTATATCTAAAACGGCTTTGGGATTACAAAGAAGCACTTGAATTAAACCTTTAAGTAAAATAAAAATTATAACTTTAGATTTCAGTTTTTTTTTCAGGAAATTTACCAGTGCCCCAAAGTGCCAACATTCCCATCACCCCAATCGTTGTCTCTGTGAAACCAGGCTCTGGTTCGTATAAGGCTCCTATGACTGATAGAAAATAATAAAAAAAAAAAAAAATTAAAACACCAACCAATATTGTTTGTTACACCCCAAAAATAAATATGAGTTTTAGATCTTAATACATAGATAGTATATACTTGCCAATAGATGGACGAAATATTGCCACTGGTAATTTGTGGCGATAATCGTTGACAAGTTGCTCCGCAAGATGTTTCGAAAAAACGTAAGTATTTGGAAATTCATCTATAATTCTGTTTGGTAAAAAATATTTATAAAAAAAATACTAATCAGTCTTATTAACTGTATCGAAAATGCATGCAGAAAAAAGCAACAAGCCACAAACAGTTTTTTTTTAATTAAAACACAGTTATAAGCTTGATTGTTTTTGTTTCTGTTTAAATTAAATATTTAATGATGCTTACTTATTTTCTATTGCATTGAAAACAGGGTCCATTTGATCATATTTAGAATCTAGCAAATTTAAGGCCGTCTTCCAATCAAAAATCGCAGGATAAACCTATAATTTATTAGTGTTTGTAAGTAATATAAAAGAACAGACATAGTTGAACAAAATAAAGCTAAAAACTCTATACACTTAGGGCCAGATTTTTAGTGTTGAGATTTCGTTGAATTAAATCAGAGGTTAGTTAATCCTCCAAATAATCAGAAACACTATGACAAAATTTGTGTTCTGAGTTTATCCAGACCAAACTCCGAAGTTAGGATTACCTCACATGGAAATACTGGCCCTTCTTAAGCCTTCTATGCTGCTATTTTTAGTTTGTCTCCAATAAGACAACCAAATGCTTACAAGAACCAAGCGGAAAACTATTCATTGACAGTTCCACAAATTCGAAAAATTACAAACCGTCGGCTTAGAGTGTAAAACGCCTAACTCCACATTTTTTCTTACCATTATAGATCACTTCAAAAACTACTTAAAAATACAAAAATCTATCAAATCTTTTCAATTTCACTGAATTTGGTAATAACGAGTGTTGAAAAATATTTAATGCAATTTTCGTTTTATTCAAATATTGCGAACACTTTGTTTAAAATACTTGTTTGTAAAAAATGCAAAATGTGAGTTAGCTGCTTTACACTCTAAGCCGACGAAATGTCATTTTTCCCACACAATAAATGGCCTGGGTAGTTAATCTTGTGCAAAAAAAGAGTGTAGACTTCTGAAAATAATCTACTACAATATTAATTTCGCTTGTCGAACAGTACGCTGTGCAGAACGAAAAGTAAAATTAACTTTTTCGTTCATGATTTCATTATGTGATTTTTGTAGATGGGATTTTTCATTTCACATTACTAGCGTACCGCAAGCTTTAAGGTATACTTAATTAAGTTTGATTTTTCCCAATCACCATAGATTATAAAAATATCCAACACTTACCTTATCTTCGACATATGAAAGAAAAGGGTTGCTAAAAAAAGTCGATACATGAAGAAACAATTTGAGATTTTGAAACGTTTCGGCTAATTTTAAGGCTTCTTGTGTTGACTTTATATTACATTCAATTGCTGTTCGAAGTGGTAAGTTGAAATGTGTTGAAGCTGCTAAATGAATAACAACTGATACATTTTTAATCATTGATTTATGTTCATCGGATAATCCAAGGCAATTTTGTGTTATGTCACCAGGTACAGCAATTAATTTATCCAATTCATTGGGCTTACGTTCTTTAAGAACTCTGAAGATCTACAAAAAAAATAAAAAATTGATTAAATTTCAATTTTTAGTCAATGGAAATGGAAATGCGAACAAACAGACAGACAGATCTAATTATGAAGCCCACTTTTTTTGTTGCTTACTCCTCTTTTTGTCCACTTTTTTTATTAAACTACGGAATAAGAGCTATGCCACGAATGAAATAATTCATTAAAAATTAATGTAGACCCGTTTAATAATAATAAATAAGGGCCAGTTTTTCAGTGCGAGGAACGAGTTTTTCAGTCAATTGAAATCCTAAGTTAACTCGGAGTTTACTCACCTACTTTGGTGAGTTAACTCAGGTACCAAATTGAGTGCCTTTTCAGCTGTGGCACTATCTCGATATCGACAATGAAAGTTATTGTCAGTGCAATTCCGCTGTGGCGCCATCTCTATACTGATTCGTGAAAGGCGTAGACGGGTAATATTCATAGTATCGCACACTAAAATTTTTGACAACTGAAATATAAAGTAAATCCTCAACTAAAAAACTGTTCCTGAGTTAACTCGGGGCTAATTTATTTTCAGGATAAGCTAACTCTTATTGAACTCAGTAACTCAAAGTTAACCCTCAATTGAAAAACTGGACCTTAGAATTCTCTTTTGTTAATGTCAAGTTTACCTTAACTTTTATTATAATGGACAATTTAATTAAAAGAAGGAAAAGTAGCGAGAAATTGGGCACCAATGAAAAAGTAAATTTATACAAATAAACTATATGAGTATACAAAAAATTTTTTTTTTCTTTTTATTCCTTAGAACCTATTTCAGTAGGTGCTTAGAAAAAAAAAACATGTTATCGTAAATATTGATACCAAACCAATACAAAAAAGAGTATATATATTACTTCCCAGAAAACATTTACGTGAGCGTTCAGTCAACATTCAGTGAAAATAAAGGATACATATTCGCAGAACATTCACTTCAGTGAATCAAATCTGAATATACTCAAAAAGTTTATAAGTCTTACTTCATACAGTGGTTAGGGGACTTGTGCGTACAAGAGTAGTTTTCGAGAGAGGTATATCTTTGTTGCGTCAATTTTAATTGACATAAAGTGAATGTTTTTCTCATTTTGTTTTCAGAAACCATAATGGGAACTAAAGTCGTGAAAAAACTGAAACGAAGCTATGCAAAAAATGCGTCATTTTCATTAAGTTTTGCATTTTAAAAATTAATTAAAATAAGTTGGATTAATTTAAATCTACATAAATTAATAAGGTACTACTGTAAAAAAAATTAAAATTGTGCCAAGACTAAAAAGTAAATGATGAAAAAACATAATTCAAATAAGAGCGAGATTAGAGTGGTCATATATTTTCTAAAAGAACATAAATATATTCCCCTATTCTTTCAGTTTTATTCATTCAGCCATAAAAGCAGGTATGTACGTAAAATGTAAATCAATCCTGAGTTCTATTAAACTACGATGAGGTAAATCTAACTTTTTTCAGATAAAAATCAGTTCTATGGTGGTATACATTAGAATTATTATTGAATTTTTGCAATGAATCAGATATGATTCAATTTAAATTCATTCAACTGAATGTGAAAAATTCTTCATACGTATGATTAATTTTTTCCAATTTCTATGTTTCAAAAATGAATCATGGATTATTCAGTAAACTGAATATATAAACATCCAATTTACATTCACATAAGTGAAGAATTTTTCTATCCTTAATGAAACATAAAATTCGATTCGAATTCGAAGTAATGCTGCCCAGTTAATTTGTTCCATACCGGTTAATAAATGCGTTCAAATATGAAGGTTTTTTACACTTTTTTGGATCATTTATAAATCATTTCTGACAGGAAATGTTTGCTGGTTTATTTCTTCGCTAAACCATCTGCTTTGGTGGTTTTATCTTAGTAAACCTCACTTTAAGCAGAAATTTTGTTTTATTAGTAACATTTTGTACTTAGTTCACGGAATAAGGCTAACCCTGCACTATTCCGCATTTTTTTAATTTGGCTGATAGTGTCTACCTGTACGTGTGCAGGTACATAATGGATCACTGTAAAAATAGTTCACCCCTTACTAGATTCTTTTGCTTTCAAAAGCCTTAGAAAATCAATTAAAATAAAAAAGAAAACTTTTAAAAGAATATTTTAATAGATAAGTAAATTTTAAAAACATAAAATATTTTAAAAAATATACTGAAAAATACACAAATAACAGTAAATAACAAAATAAGATAATAATTTTATCTTACAATGAAAACGGCCCAGTAAAATTTTAGTTGTAAAAATATTAGTAAGCGCATGTTGCAATTTTGTTTTGTATTTTCTATAGAACACCCTTATCGTTTCAAAATTGATGTAAGACCATTTAGTAGTGTATCAACAAATTTGTTGGTATAATAGGGTTATTTTGTTAGTAGGTACCCTAAAATTTATAAAATATACGAATTTTATAAAAATTGCGTTTCATTTTTATTTTGATGAGCATGATAGGCCATTGCCTAAAATGTATTTTTTGATTTTAAAGGTTTTAAATTTTTTTCTGAAAAAAAACAAACACAGTCTTTTCAAAGCTTCAGCAAGACAACAAAACATTAAGAAAACACAGAGACAAAAATATTGGTCGATAGATTCACCAACTCAAAAAATAAAAACAAGTGCGAACGTAGTGCTGTAATAAAAGAAGCAACAAATATAAACACGAAAAAATACAAAAATAATTTCAATACATTCAATTAATTTTCAGAGCAGTTAATTATATGCGAAAAGAAGAAGACTGTAGACTTCTCCAAATAATCTGCTATAATTTATCAATTTCGCTTGTTTAACAGGGTATTGTAAAATAAAAAGTTAAAGTAAGTTTTACATTTATGATTTTTTGTATTTTCTTATGGGATTTTTCATTTAATTTAATTAATTTAAAACTCAAGTATATACTTGTAATGTTTAATTCAACAAAAAGTCTACAAGGAACCTTCCGCCGTTATTTAGTCCAATGAAACTTTTTATTTGAAAAAACAAAACAATACAATTCATAGGGTTTCATCCATTTTGAAAAAAAAACGTATGTATAAGACCTACAAACTAGAGGCCTTGAACTTGAAAAATTATTGTTTGTTTTGATTAAATCGTGGTATAAAATTAAGTAAATGTTTTCTTTGCACATGCTCCATTGATTAAGTAATTGAAATTGGCATAAACAATTTATTTAAAAAACCAAAAAATGGTCTATGAATAAATTATTGGAAAATTAATATTCATTGAATATAAATATGAATATGAATATGAATATACGCATTCAAGAGTTAAAACACTGTTAAAATAGTACGTACATCGAAAATTGTGGAATGCATGATATTAGCGCGTTGAAGATTAGACAGCTACTGAAGCTTCTAAATACACGCACTATATCTCCAATGGATACTATGAACAAGCATCTTAGGGAAGACCATTTTGCCCTCACACTATTAGAACTCCTAAAAAATTCCCTTCGATCAGCTACAGCGGACTTAATGTCAAACCACTAAAGACAAGAAAATGAATCATTCTAAAAATATATCTCACTACCATAAGTGGGACACTGCTGCATAAGGATAGGGCCTCAGTCCCAAAACTACCCACAGGATATATTTAGCTATATTAAGGCCAATCCTGCCTCCAGTCCGTTCCTTTTATTATCCCCACACTCCTAGAAAAATTTCCTTGCTACAAGAATTGCATATTTAACACTGTGTATCTTCGATGAACTGAATGACTTATTATTTTATCTATTAAAGAATATCCTTAAATTCATTCAGCATTCAGGATGATACCATAGGGAAGCACTCCATAGCTGATAGGCTATACGAACTCTTTTTCTTGCTTTGCCTTGAAATGCCAAAGATAAATAAACAGGCCAACTTAACACTCTCAAACTTTGAACCGTCATCGTCATCACTAAAAACAGTTTTGTCAAAGTCTTTTGTCACGGTATCATCTACTCTTGGTAGAAATGTAGCTTTCAAATCCTAACTGAAGTAGGTCAACCAGCTGTAATCAATGGAAGCTCAAAACTTAGACCAGGTGGGGCCCAACGGTGGGTGCTAAATTTGGAATTTAATAATACTCAATCTTCTACGTCGCTGATATTTTTTAGTAATTCTCAAATCAAAGGTTGTGTCTCAATTTGGGAGAAGGTTATATATAATTCCAATTTATCAGAAAATTAAATTTAGGTACAATTTTGTAGCTCGAACTAATTTTTTTTTCAACTTGTGAATTCAATTTAATTATTCAAAATTAATTATTTGCATTTCAACGCAGACATATAATTTCTAACCGAGTGCGTTTTTTGGTGAGTTAAAAAATAATGTGTTAAAAATATCGTAGTCTCGGGTAAAAACTACGCAATGCATTAGGTTAAAATTAACATAGTCGCCTCGATTAAAAATGAGATTGTTTAAAATAAACTACAAAGAAGGTTAAATTAAAAGAAGGAATTTGTTTTATTAACAGAAAAACTTACTTAAGATTTGGAACTTATAGGTAATTTGTTGTATACTAGTAACAACATTTAATTAATTTTACACTAGTACTACGTAGTTTTTAACCATCTATTTTTCTGCGTGAGTTAATTTACTTTCAACCCTTTCCTGCATGCTAAAATGGAGTTATACACATTTCAGGGCTCATCAGTAATTTTTTTCAAATTACAAACATTATGATAAGTAAACTTACTTTTGAATTTTTCACATCATTTAAACGATCTTCCGGTAGAACATTCTTCTTAGACCGCACCAAAGTATAGATCCTTTTTACATCACATGACCGCAATAGTTTATCTATTGCTGCTTTTCCAAGAACACCTAAGAACAATAACAAAAAAAAAAAAAAAAACAAGGACACAAATGTAAGCAAAATAGTTAATTCTAATCTTGATTACCAGATCCACCAGTGATAAATATTTCGGTGTCCTTAAAAAATTCAGCAGTCATTATTAACTTTCTTAACTTACTATCAAACACTAAACTGCACTGCTAATAATTCGAAAACTACTAGATTCAGTTTAACAAACTAAAATTTAATATGACCGATTTAAGACTTTAGTTTTTAATTTACGTATGTATATAGCTGCCATCGAACAATATTAGTGTATAAATATTCATATACCTATCTCTGAGTAAAAATGAATTCTAAAAACCTGCAATGATATTATTGTTTTAATTTACACATTTTTTTTATTTTGTAAACACACCTCAATTGTCTTATCACTTACATACTATACAGTAGGGTTGAACATTTTAAGGCATTTTTTTTTTTCAAAGCACTGCGTGCAACTTAAGGTATAGTGGTGTTCTGAATCCAATGTGATGATCATTTATTTTTTATTTTGAATCATCCTTTTCCTAAGGATTAAAAAGGGATCAGGGAGCAATCGAAGAAAAAGAACTTATTAATAAACAGTTAAGAACTTACATTTAAAAAAATTTATCAAACCATTTTTGAAATATTGAAAGGTCAAAATTTTTTTTTAAATTTTAAAAGGAGCTTTCGCATACATTTTAAAGGAACCGTTGAGCAAATCGAAAATCACAAACAAACGGTTTATGGCAGGTACCGTTGGTAACAAATTTTGGGGAAAAAATTGAGCCCAAAAAAAGTATACAACATGACTACAGTAATTTAACTAGTAGCTAAAGATAGATAATTCTATATAGCTTAAACTTTGTTTTATGTGAATAAAAAAGGATTAAGCTAAGCAGCTTAAGCTAGAAAATTCCAGCTTTAGCTTAATATTTTTCGCTTTTGTTTGTTTATTCACATGTTTTGGCTTATAAGCTTTAGATGAAACTGTTATTTTTGGAACCAAAAAGCAAAGCAAGTGGATTTGGGATCTTGATTTACCAAAACTGTTTACTTTCAAGTATTATTTTCATGTGAAAAGATCATTTTGAGATTTTAATCAAACTTAACTTTACGATGCTGATGTATAAGTCCAAAAAATAATTTGTATCATACCTACCGTCCGTCAGTCTGTGCGTCTGTATATCCTTCTTCATTTCTATATATTGATCGTTGACCTGGAGCTTAAACGGATAGGGATGATTCTCTGTCAACTGTGATTCTTTTTTAAACAAATTTCAAAAATTAAAACTGTTTGGGGGCAATTATTGTTTTGTTTTTGTGGCTTCATTGAAAAAAAAATAAATTTGGTGGCACAACAGCTCGTTGAGAACCAAGGCCTAGTGACTTACAACTCTCAATCATTCCTGTGTGCGTATTTTTGGCAGGAATGGAGGGGACCTACAATTTTTTGCCGTGTCCGAACGGCTAGATGAGAAAGCACTTATTCATGACAAGTATACTCTTGGAGGATTTGTCAGTTCCTCGCAAGAGGCAGTTCCTCGGAAAAAAACATTTCTGTTTTTAGGTGGCAGCGGCTGGGAATCGAACCCAGACCTTTGGCATGACAGTCCTACGCACTAACCATCATGCCACGAGGTACTGGCTTCATTGAGTCAGGGTATTAAATTTGTAAAAGCATTTTGCTACAACTTTTAAAGAAAAAAAAAAAAATGGTAAAATCAATACTAAAATTGGAATAGACGCGATAATGAAACTCTTTTTCTTTAATGAAAATTGGTACAGAATAAGTATTATTGCACGAAATAATTTCATTTAAGTTCACGATACCACGATACTGACATCCATGGTACTGACATTTAGACATTTAATATGACCTAACTTCACTATGCTAATGAGAAAAATAATTTTCAGAAAAATTTTTGCATATGCCGTTAAAAGAAATAAAAAATTCTGACTACCAAATCAACCAAAAACATATTATAACATGATGAAAAAAATACTACAACGGTAAAAACAAATAAATTTGTAACAAACTTTCTTCGAAAGAAAACATATTAGTCTTAAAGTAGATACAACAATATTATAAAAAAAAAACGACTGTTATTGTTAACTATGCATAAATAGTTCTTCTTTTAGAAAACCACAATTCAAACGTCTTGAAACTAAAAGAAAATTGCGGTTTATGGGGAAATGTTTTGAATTCAAAAATAAAATTAGATCCTGGGACAACATTCATTTATTATTATTTTTTTGCAGCAATAAGTATTTTGACTTAATTTTTGCAAAAAAAATTCAAGCAAATATTGAACTCAAATTTTTCTAAGAACAACATTTCTATTCAATAAAGTACAGGGTGGCGCACCAATTGTGCTACAATAAGAAATTTAAATAACTTTTTTTTTAATCGATGTATTTCATTTATTTTTTTTTTTATTGGTTAGAAAATTAAATTTTATTTTATTAGAAAATTGTATATTTAATTGGAAAAACAAGGAATGGGCATGCTTGAAATTTTTACTATACTTTCCCAAGCCATGTGGAATTAGTAGACAATTTAGTCTTGACATCAAATGTAGATCGTAGTAGATAACCATTTACCCAATTCAAACCAAAAATATAACATTAAATAACAAAAAAAACACTGGACACTAGGGGTGTCAGAATTTTTTTATTCTAAATGGGTATCGTGGATCTTGATGAAGATTTAGAAAGAAGTAATTTTTGTTCTTGGACATTTTTAAAAATTGAATGTTGAGACCCCGCGCCCGTTTAAGGATACATGAAACTATAATTTTTATTCTATTTTCCTTGCAGTATGTTACAAAGGCTAAAAAAATCGCTCTAAGTAACTGTGACCACATATGCATATTTAAATGGTTTTTCTGACCACTTTTTTGAATTGTAATTTTTTACCTAAAACCTATCGCGGAATCAAATTCAATTTTGAAAAATGTCCCTTAATTAAAATTACTTCTTTCTAAATTCTTTTCAAGCCGACACCCCTACTGGACACAAAGAATCAAAAGTTGGCATGGAATCACCCATAGACCGATTTTTTTCAAATTCGGTGTAGAGCATTTGCATGTCATTTTCTAGAGGAAAACTTCAAACCCGTGTACTAGTCCATCTAGGACTCGTCTGTGAAGTTAGCAAGGCGACTATCACCCACGCAAACCAGGAATTTGTATGTATACAGTATATATATATATAGTATACAAAATCGGGAATAGAAAAGCAAAAAAATGGAAAAAAAATAAAATTCCTGTAATTTTTTGCGTGGGTGATAGTTACCCTGCTAACTTCACAGACGTCCATCTAGGACAGGTTACCAATACAACGGTTTTAATATTTTCAAATATTTTAACACTGTCTCTAAGGATTTTTATTAAACTTTGTACCTGTATGTTATTGGTTAAAAGTCACATAGCGGAATTTTGGCAGAAATATTTCTAACAACTATAAAATAAATTTGGATTCCAAAGCTTTTTAAACAATTTTTTCGTATTCATAAGAAAAAAATATATATTAAGTACTTTTGATATTTTTACACTCTTATCTATTAACGTTTTTGTTATATTCACGCCATCATAAATCTTCGATTCCTAGCCACATTACGGCCTTGAACGCACTACAAATGAAGAGAAATCTAAAAATTAAGAACTAGTCAAAGCTTTTTAGTAAGGAGTCCAAGAATCTTGATATTTTTGTATAACTTTATAATATTTCAGTTCAAGCAATTTTTAAGCTGGAAAAACAAACTTAGGCTGCATGAATTTAGCTTTGGCTATTTTGAAATAGGCATTACATACCTTAACACAACTCTTATTTGTTAACTTAAATTTTTGTATTCACACAAAACCTAGCTTTTACTTCAAAATGCATGTTTTAGCTTTAACTTTTTTTATTCAGAAGACGCAAAAATATACCCATGAATGAATAAACTGCAGGTCTACAAATTTAAAACAATAATTATTTTTGGATGAAAAAACATTTTTGGATGCAAAAATAATTGTTCTTTATTCTTATCTCCTTTTAGCAACTTTACATAGATACAGAAAAGAACTGTTCAGGGAATCAAATGAATTTTTTCGAAATGAAGCCACATACAAAAAATTAAAACTGTTGAAAACAATTTATTTGCAAAAATGTCAATTATTGTTAAATGTAAACATGTAACAAAAACCTAAAGCGCATTATTCATACAGTAAGTATATTCCTATCAACAAACAATATTTTCTCGTATAAGTACGTAGTTGATTTGTGCACACTCAAGGTGTTACGAGTTACAACAACTACTCTTAACATGATTGAGACAAACAGCATGAATTAAAAATAATCTAAATTGTTAATTTAAGTGAATTACAATGTTTAAGGTATGTAAATAGTTTATTACTAAACAATCTATTTTTTTACTTGCAATATGAGTACTGTTCGGTTGCAGTCTAAGTGGCTGGATCGATTTTCTTAAAACTTTTTAGGTAGTGGTTTTTGGTGATTCTTCCAACACTTTTTTTAATTTTTTTTTTAGAATTAAAAATAACGGCTCCTATCATACAATTTTTTTTAGCAATTTTACAAAACTGTTTTTTTTTTCTCAAAAATGGCTTCACAAATTTTCTTTAAAAAAAATTCAATAAATTTCTTTTGGCAAAAACTGCCGTTGCATGGGGAACCATCTTAAAAAAATGGTTATTAATAGTGCCCCCTAAAGAACAATTTTTTATTTTCAATTTTCTTCAAAACTGTTACTTTGATTTCAATTTTTTTATACCGAATGTTTCTAAGCAATGTTTTTAGTTTTTCTTGCAATAATTTTCAATTTTTATTTGGATTTATAAAAAGTTAAAAAAATTTTTTTTTTTAAATCAATTATTATGAAAACTCGGTATTTATGGGTTTCTTACACTTTGTAAAGTATTTAAAAAAAAAAAAACTACTTGTATGAAAAAATGACGGTACTTTCCAAACAAATGTTAAGAAGGATAATATTTTTTTTTTTCTTAAAAACGCCTTCTACGATTTTTTGTTAACTTTTTCTGTATGTTTAAATTATTGCGATACATTATTAAAAATTATAAATAGCAACTATTAATAGCATCTCTCATAGAACGTTTTTTTTTAAATTTTGAATTTTCTCATTATCAGCTGAACAGACTTATAATATTTTTGTTTTTTTTTAAACGACATTAAAAATATTGCATATCAAAATTTTCAAAAAAAAGGTTTTCAATTTTTAATAAAAGTTTCAAAGTTTCTTCAAATTTGATATCTCAAAAATTGGCTGACAATTTTTTCAAAATTTTATAAATAAATATATATATACATATATATATTTGCTTGAATATATTTTATATGTAAAATTATTAAAAAAAAAAAAACAACCGCTTCAACGACTTAAGTTTTTTTCCATACAATCCATATTCAATAAAGTATTAAGATGGTGTTCTTTTTTTTCATCTCAAACTCTTAACGAAGTTTTTATAGCTAATTTAAATATCGTATATCATGCTTTTAAACATTTTTCTCTCATAACTTCCATGTCTTTACATATAACTTTCTTAAACCCTCAGCACCTTGAAAATTAGAAATATTAATAAACTCTTAAAGTTTATTCCACCATCAAAATAATAAATTATTTTACTTTTTTAACGCCTTAAAATTGAGGAACTAAATTTTCAATGATGAGTTTCAATGATAGCTATACCTGTCGCCAAACTTAAACTTAATTCAATTTTCCAAAGATTTGAATAACTTTCACTATCGAACTCGAGATGGCGCTACAACGGATAGGTAAAGGTAATAATTTGTGAATAATTTAAAAGAAATGTTTTTTTGTTGGGTAACTAGTACTTTCAGAAGCTAACAATTATTTTTTCATCATCATATAAATAAAACAGAAACTCGCAACGCGTTGTCCTCTGATTACGCAAAAACTACTGGGTACTTCGAGATTCGGTTTTCTATAATTTATTTTTATGAGGTCAGAGTTCATTGGATGTTTTTATTAAAATTCAAGCACAAGAAGGTGTCCAGGCACTGGCAAGAACAAGAACAAGCGCAAAGCATGGATACGAATGATCACTGAAGTCACTTTCGTTGATTTCAAAAGTAGGAAGCTCCCGAATTTCAAAAGTTTTGGTCGTAAAATGGCTTTCTATGTATGTATGTATGTATGAAAAAGGTACATATCACACACTTGGAACAGAAGGCTACATTTCACCTACCCAGCACTGGGAGTCAAAAGGAATTCTTGCTCCTTGATATTCACGCAACTCGGTATCATGACCAAGGGTACTGTGATCGAGGTCAACATTTCCAACCTGGGTTTTGGCGACACACAAACAGGATAAGTTGTTTGGGGAAAATAAGCTTAGGTAACGAACAACCCTGGGCGAGATTATCAATTGTTATTCGAGATTATATATCGTGGATAAGTATTTTGATTATTGTGGAAATGTTGCAGTAGGACCAAAGCATTATTTTTCTCTTTAAAGGAACATGACAAAGATAATTTCAAAATTATTTTGATTTATTCAAAATGTAAATGTGGACAAATTTGCAGGCATCAGCTAGTATAAAATAAAAGAAAACTTAATTCGCTCAAAAATGTATGCTTCAGGTTTTTGCCAGAAGAACATACCTAATACTAGTTTTCACAACTTTCAATTTCTTCAAAAACTAAACATCTTAAAATATTCTAGTTCTCAGCATTTGACTTAAGGTTAACAACAAAATTAAATAATGAAAGACAATTGACTTCTTTATATTTAAAATCAAAAATAAAAATCACTTAATAAAATTTTTCAATATTTTTAATTAATTTTTTAAGTGAGTTTTTCAAAAATTGTCAGCATCATTTGGCTTTATAAAAGAAATACATTTTTAGCTTTAACACAGCTATAACACAGTATTGTTAGTATATCTGTTGTTTTTAAATAGCGATTATTTATCTATTTAAAATTTGTGTTTTAGCAATTTATCCCTGGGGAAATAATTTTTTTCTTAAGACATGTGTCAAGATTATTTCATAAACTATTGGCCAGTAACTTCTTGAAAACATCTTGTGTACTTCTAACCTTCAAAGAAAGAGTGTTCCTCCTAAGAAAAAACTTTCAAAATATATTAAACAAGTTATATCCTTTTTTCGTGACCTTTTTAAATGTAAAAAATAATAGGAAGTTAATTTATATTAAAAAAGGACCTTTTAAACACAATCAACTTTCTAACGCTCCAACTTGCTGTCATGACATCACTGAAATGACCATGAATCAGTCTATACATACTTTTTCGGTATTTTTGGGTAAATTAATGAAAAAAAAACATGAATTAGTGAGAAAATAACATTTTTTTCAAATTTTTGAAATTTCTACTCCGGTTATCTTTTCTTAACCTTGCTTTTACCGAAAATATGATTAAAACTTTTTTTGTAAGAAAATTTAGTTTACTTTAATTTTTAATGTACACTTTTCCATTTAAAATCTTAGTTTTCAAAATAATCACGAAAAATACAGAAGGGAACCTTTAACCAACCTCCTGTCCAAAGCTTGCAGCCCTGGGCTGGGTACTTTTAGTATGATGGTTTTCACCCCTACCACATAAAATTATAACCCAGAGAACATGATTTACTGCATTTATATTTCCTTCGTTGACTGAACAAATATTTTTATTTTTAAACAAAATGAAATTCCAAACTTTTTCAAAAATAGTTCTCTCATTTAAATTATCAGGAGTGTTTTTCTTCGAAAATAAAAAAAAAATATCTTACCGTTTCTTTCTTGAATTATAGAAATAGCAACTAAAGATTTTTTTCTTTTTAAAAATATTTATTATTATAAATAAAACAAATCATAATCCCAAATAATTTATCACTCTACGGTAGATGTAACTTCCCACAACATACAGTACAAAAATTCGCATAATGTTATAGACCAACATTTTTCTAAAATAAAAATCAATTATAAAAAGAACTCTAAAATTTAATTTTATACTAAGCAGAGCTTACGCTTTTAGAAGAGTTCGGCATCGTGGCAAAGTTGATTCGTCTTCTTTTAATAAAAATTTTCGACATCCACTAATGATGGTTTCAAGAACAGATTTCATACCTGCATCATTTGCACAGCATTTCTCAACCGTGGATATATCGAGTTCAGTTCTATGAAAATTAAACCAAAGCAAAATTAAACAAAAAAAGAATATTTATTTTTTTTTGTATGTTTAACGCAATAATAACATACCCTTTACTCATTTTTAAATACTTATAAAAATCGGTTGAGCCTTCACATTTAAATTCAGTACAAAGGAAATATTGTAACGCCTTGCCGTTATTAAAGATTTTTCTTTGAAGTTTCATAAAAATAGGCTTCTGACGAAATAGCATCATAAGAAGATCGAAAATTAATGATGGCACCAATTGAAGAAAGAAATTCTGAAAATATTATAAATTTTAATCCCATAGATTCATGTACAATGATGTTACTGTTATTGGCATTATTATATATAAATACTTACATAAGTCCTATAGATAAATGGACATTCGGTCACTGTTAAATGTGGTATCCAAAATGATTTTTCATAGGGATTCTCTTTAACTACGTCTGAGATCATTCCACTCACTTCCCCAAAAGTATGACTGAGCAGACCTCTTGATGAACTGTTAACAACTTGAATCTTATTTTCAGATCTTAAAAGAAAGGCAATTGAATATAGTATTTTAGTTTATATAAAAAAAAAACGAGAAGATAATTTACTAATTAAAGTCATTGGAAAATTACAGATGTCATTGTTATACCTAAACAACGTAAGCCAGCAACAGAAGTAACATCCTACAGACCTACAAATATCGCTTGTACCAATCATGGCAAAAGTTTTCGAAAAACTGCTCCTGTAAAGACTTAGCACAATAATAGAAGAAAGAAGACTAATTCCAAGCCCTCAGTTTGGATTTAGAAATAAATATTCCACAATAGACCAAGTGCATCGGGTTACGGATGTTGTGGAAAAGGCATTTGAAGAAAAAGATGTATGCTCGGCTATATTCTTAGATGATGCTCAAGCCTTTGACAAGGTTTGGTACTTGGGACTTGAGTACAAACTGCAAAGGGATCTTACCAGGTAGTACTACGAATTACTGAAATCCAATGTTACGAACCAACTCTTTAGAGTACGGTACGACCAAAATTACTTGAAACTAAAGAAATTGAAGCTGGGGTACCACAAGGAAGTGTCCTAGGACCAACCCTGTATCTGTTATATACAAGGGATATTCCAGTGGATATCAATGCTATCATGGCCACCTTTGCTGATAATACTGCAATATTGGTGCCAGATAAATCCGTTACGAAGGCTACACAAAAACTGCAAAATACAGTCGATAAAGTTAGTGATTGGACGCAAAAATGACGAATCAAACTAAATGAAACAAAATTGACGCATATAAACTTTACAAACAAAAAAATAAACAATGTTCCAATTCTTATAAATAGTTCAGTAGTACCTTTCTCCAATACTATCAAATACCTTGGAATGACTTTGGATGCAAAACTTTAATGCAAAGAGCACATCAAAAAGAAAAAAGACGAACTAAAATTGAAGTATAGAAAAATGTACTGGTTACTTGGAAAGAACTCTGACCTAAGCAAGTACTGAAACCCGTTTGGACATATGGCATCCAACTATACAAAGAAAACAAATGCAGAACCCATCCAAAGCAAGGTCCTTCGTGGAATAATTAATGCCCCTTGGTATATAAGAAGTAGCGATCTACATCCTGACCTTCAAATTGAAATGGTTACAGAAGTGGTTAAAAACACTCTGTATCACATAATCAGCGACTGCAAGGTCATACCAACTTCGAAATGGAGACCGTCTTAAATGTAAGAGACACTGTTCGGAGATTAAGAAGAACCAAGCCTCATGAGGTGATGGTCTAAAAGCTATGGGAAAATGTTATAACTTTAAAACTTTCCACAAAGTTGTTTATAAATTTAAAAAGTCCTTACCTTAAGTGGCATTTCACTTAATCACTTGAAAACACTATTTTATTCTCTAAAAAAATTAATTTTTAAAGTTATTTAGAAAGCTGATGGCTGCACATTATTATAATTGACCAAACAAATCAGTCAAAAAATATAGAAAACTGCTTTTTTTTCATTATTTTTGAAAATGATTCTAACCTAACGACCAGTTAAAACTACGCAAAAAACGATTCAATCAGCATTTTTATTCTCTTAGATGAGGTAAACTTTATGCTGATTATGGGTTTTCAATAGCACGATAACACTGGTCAACATGGTTTTTGCTACACAAGCCAAATAAAACTTTTTAACTAGGTTTTTGGTGTGCTGAACTCAAGTCAGAAAAATTATATCTACAATTCTGATTTCTGGAAAATCTAATCACTCTCCAATAAATAATTATGAATCTAAAAAAAAGTGTGACGCAATTATTTTCATTTCTGAACTTTTGATGTCACCGGCTCAGTAGATTCCTTTCGAGTATATAACAAATTTCAATTTTAATCAGACGAACAAAAAAATCTTGAATCTTGAATAATTTTTTTTTGTAAATAAGTCCAGGCAACGAAGACTCAAAATTATAAAATAAATGCAAAAAATCATGATCTCTTATAACCCAATCTTAACTGCCCTGGATTACGAGGTTAAGGTAAGAAGGGGATTATAGGTCCACTCTTTTGATTTCTATAAATAAATAAATTCAGTGGCGCAACAACTCCTGGAGTACTAGGGCCTAGTGACTTACAACTCTCAACAATTTCTGTGTGCGTGTTGTTGGCAGAAATGGAGGGGACCTACAATTTTTTACCGAGTCCTAACATCTAGATGAGAAGCACTTATTCATGGCAAGTATACTTGCTCTTGGAGAATTTGTCAGATCCTCGCAAGAAGCATTACCTCGGGAAAAACATTTCTGTATTTAGGTGGCAGTGGCTGGGAATTGAACCCAGACATTCGGCATGAAAGTCCAACGCACTAACTTTTATGCTACGAGGTACTACAATTTCTTATTTCTAGTAAATACTATGTGTGTTTCTCTACTTTGAATTTCTGTGATTTTTAGTCCTAAATTATGTCAAAAATTGTTTTTTTTTTAAATGAATTTTGACAGAACTTTGGACTAAAATCAGCAGAAATACACAAAAAATCACAAAAATTCAAAGCAAAGGAACAGAACTATTAAAATAATAACACAGATAGCATATGATTTACTGCAATTATTGAAAGCAGTGAGTAGGGTTGCCGAACGTACTCTAACATAGAGTATTGTACTCTATTACACGAAAGCGTACTTTATGATCTATGACCCTAATAGAGTACGCTAAAATTCAATTTTTTTACTTAAACAATTTTTTTTTTCCAAATTCTGTCTTTCTTCAAATATTTTCTTATAAAGTGTATATAAGTATTTTCAAATCAATGTTATGAACTTAATATTTCCACACAAACATACCATCCATCTACTTGCGCACACAAAATGTTGTAATTTGTTGTTTCTCATTTGTATAGGTATAATAAAAACCGGTTAAGAGTTGTGTTTTCTTGTAACTCAATAATCCTACCTGACAAAAAAAAATTTACAACAACAACTATGCCCATATAGAGTTAGCTATGTCCAAATAATTAAGTGCATTTAGCTTTTGTCCCGATAAAAACTGCATTGCCAGACTACCATTGTCACTGTGTTACCAATATTTTATATTTTAATGGAAAATTTTGTTGGTTAGATAGTTCGTTCTTCTTGCCAAAGTCCATATGTACATGTAAAAAAACGCAGTTAATGTGAACAAATCCTAACACTCAGGTGTTTCTGAACGCACCCAAAACTGTCAAACATAAAATGTCAACAGCCATGTTTTATAATATTTTATTGGGATCCGGATCCTGATCTGGATACTTTTAAGAAGTCCTACAAAAACAATTTTTGAAAATTTCTCACTTTTTTGTTTTTGTTTAAGTGTTGAAAAAAATCCCGATCTAGATTCGGATCCCAATAGAAGATAATAGAACTTAGCTAATGTGACAAAAGGATTTATGAACATAATAATACTGATCGTGAATATATCGCGAATGGCTAATTCAAACATGGACAATTTATATTCCGAAGTGAAAGTTTTAAAAGGACTGCAGTGTAAATTACTGAAATTGTACTAAAAAGTACTGCAGAGAAATAACAATTTCTTTTCAAAAATGAACTGACAAACAGACTTATTTATTAAATTTTTTAAACAGTTGACTAGATAGATAGTTTTTTAAAAGTCCTAAATAGTTGAATTATGCTTTATTTAATTGAATAAAATGTCAACTTAGACAAATCTTAGATAACTGATGCTGTTGTTCAATATTAGACACCCTTAGGACAATAGTTAACAAAGTTAATTAATAAGTTTTTTAGACCTAGACGGCTGTCTAAAGTCAGACAAACTTTATAAATACGACTGTCTTACTCTATGTTCCTGAAATTTCAGCATTTACTAAGAAAGTCTTTTCGGTCAATAATGTAAAGTGGCAAGAAAAGAAGAACATGGCCTTAAAATTCTAGTTTTAATGACGGTAGAGTTACAATGTTTAGACTCATATAATAATTTTTAAAAAATACAAAATTGTAGTTTTCAGCAAAAAGTATATAAAAAATACAGGTTTTAAAGTTTAAAAAACTATACTCTTTTTTATTGGACCGTACTCCTTATTAACTCTCTCTAAAGAAAAATATACTCTATTTCTTCAATAAAAAGTTGGCAACCCTAGCCCTGAGTGCAAAAGTCGTGTAACCCATTTTTTGGCATTTTTTCTACCCTTTTGTTGGCATTTTTTCTTATATGTTTACATTTACATATTAAAAGTAATCAAGCTCAGAATTTTAAATTCTAAAATATATAAAGCTTTCTGAAAATATGATTTACGAGTATCCTCCTTGAATCGGAAATAAATAATATTTAATATTGATTAAAGATGAAATATATTATTAAAAAAGTGGCTTACACCACTTTTGCATTCACGGCTTCATTTTTCCTTCGTTGACTGAACTAATAAAATACTAAAAAATAAATAATTTGTGAGATGACTGATGATTATTGATAAAATAGCTTACATTAGCTATTTTTGTTTATCGAAACGGGGTTCAGTTAAGCGGGTGTAAATTGTAGACTATTTAAGTACTAAACCAAATAATTGACATATTTAAATTTCTCCTAAATAATTAAAAATGAAAATACATAAGTTCATAGCTAGCTTGTAAGATCTTACTTACTTTTCTTCTTCAGAAAGTGTTGCCATTCTTGCTGCAACCATAAGCATAAATTTGGTGTTTATGTCTAAAGGAGTGAAGTCTAATACAAGATTTTTTCGACCGAAAAGTACTTGAATGAAACCTGTAAATAAAAAAAATGTTTTCAAATAATTGATGAATTTAAAAATATAAAACTGAAATAACCTGTTCCCCAGACACAAAATAAACCCATGACTCCAGTCATAGTTTCTGTGAATCCAGGCTCGGGATCTTCCAGGGATGCAACGACTGAAACGGATAACAACACAAAACATTAAATTCGATTTTGAATCTATAACAAAACTCACCAATGGAAGGTCTAAATATAGCAACTGGCAACTTTGATCGGTAATCGTTGACCAATTGTTCTGAAAGATGCTTAGTGAAGACATAAGTATTTGGAAAGCCTGTTATTACTCTGCAAATCATAGATTAAATAGTTAAATTTTCACATCCATATAATAATTAAATTGTATTTCAAAGAGTCTGAGTTAGTTTCATGAGGTTTTACTCAAGAAAATTAAGAATCTACTGGAGTGACTTCTGAAAAATGTTCACATTTTTTAATAGCTAACAACTTATACCTACATTATATGAATGTGAGTACTTATGATAGATGTAGTTTAGATGAGAATTAATAGAATTTATTTATGTAAGTTTGTTTGCATTTAAATAAAGGAATTAGTTCATGTGAAGTACAAAAATTCCTGGAAATCACTCTTGTAGGTCCTGGGTAATCCCTTGTGAAAACTTCGAAGGTTATTCTCCTGAATTAGAAACAAATATTCACACATACTTACTTATCTGTAATTGACGCCAATATTGAATCAATTCCAGGACTAGATAAATCAAGGAGCTTCAAAGCTGCCTTCCAATCAAAAATACTTGGGTAAACCTTAATACAAAAATAAAATATCTACTTTTAGTTCGTTTTTTTTTTTTTTTTTAAGAAAAAATAAAACTTACCTCAGCTTGAAGATAATTAACAAAAGGATTGCAATACAACGTTGAGACATGAAGAAATATTTTAAGATTTTTTAATGTTTCAGCTAATTTTAGTGCCTCAAGAGTTGACTTAAGATTGAATTGTATTGCTCTTCGCAGTGGTTCATCAAATCGAGTTGTTGCAGCTGAATGAAAAATTGCTGAGACATTTTTCAATAGTTTTCTGTGTTCTGAAGATATTCCAAGGCCATCTTGAGTTGTATCGCCGGGAATAACTACAAGTTTGTCTAATTCATTTGGCCTGAGTTCTTTTAGGACTTTGAAGATCTGTTTGTATTTAAATCAAACAAATAGTTAAAAAGTAAACAAAATAATAAAAATATATACTAGTAACTATATGCTTATTAAGATTTTAGAAGTATTGTTCTTTATATAAGTTTTATCTTTTCTGATTTTATGCACTTAACCGTAACTTTATGCATGTTTGTTGCTTCAGATCAGTTCAGTTAATGAAAAAATTTGTATTTGTGACAGACTTCATCATCAGTCATCACCAAGATACGATAAATTTTTGGAAATGGTGAAAAATTTCTATTCAACTTTGACATTTCTGAAGTAAAAAGATATTAGATATAGGGGTTTTGACGCTAAAAGTCTACATAAATGTCAACAAGCATCAGACAATTGAAGCCTTCAAAGAGAATATTCATCAAGAATGCGAGAACTATAAGGTTGGAAGTTCTGGAAGAGTGATACAAAATTTGTTCTGAACTACCAGAAAAAAGAATCAAAAGCTGGTCTACAAAAATATCTATTGGAAAAGGGTGTTTTTATGGGTGAAGGAAAGTATAATACATTTTCAAAAACAAATATTGTTTCATAAAAAAAAATAACACCAGTTACACAAAACCACAAAAACACACTTTTGCCCTTGAAACTTTTTAAAATTCCTTTTATTTTTATCCTTATAATCAATGAAATATTTTTACCACATTCCTTGAGGCCGAAATCCTTTTCTAAGAACTTTGAAAAATATCACCACACCTCCCAATTTCTTCACAAAAAAAACACCTTTGCATGTAAATATATTTATTGTTTTTTTTTGATTTTTTTATTCTGTTGGTTCATAAAGCATTTTTACCTAGTTTCATGGTGGTACCATTTTTGCTGTCGGTTTTATAGTCATAATATCACTATAACCCCATTCCCCCAAAAACACCTTTTCAACTCTAATATTTTAATAATTCTTCTGATAATTATTTTTTATGATAACTGAACCATTGATGTCAAGTTTCATCAATGGACCACTATTTCCAATTAGGTTTCGGTAATATTTGTCTTTTATACTGAAAAAAAAACAGTCATCCTTGCATAAAAATTTTTATAACTTTTGTCACAAACACAGAAGAAACTACCTTAAGAACATGTATCGTATGCTAAGGTTGTACCAAGCAAAATTTTTCAGTTTGACACACCAAAACTTCCCCTCCTCTTCCCCTCAAAAAAACACCATTCCATCTGAAATATTTTTATATACTCTTTTGATTCTTCATTCTCATGGTGTATAAAATGTTTTCATCAAGTTTCATGGTGGTACCCATTTTTTTTTTAAATTCGAAGGCCTTTCCTAAAAAAAAAAACCATACATATATGTACATATTAGGGTGGTCCTTAAATTGAACGTAGTCTTGGAATGCCCTCATTCGAATCAAAACATTGAAAAATAATTTCCCTAATTTTTTCAGATTTTTATTTCACCCCCCTGGTCATCCTATTTTCATCTTAAGGTACTAATTATGGGTAGAGGATTATTCTTATAAAACGCGAAAATAAATCAGAATGTATTAGATTAAATTTAGACGAGAAAGGAGAGGGGTAATTTTCAAGAAATTTGGCCAAAAACAGAAAAAAATTATTATTTAAAAGAAAAACGGGAACACTTACAATGCCACGCCTTAGCTTTTTTTAAAACCACAATTCTATTCTATAATATGTTTCATAAATAAAGTTTTTATTTTAAATAGTTTTTGAAAACATTGTTTTTATCTAAGAAATTATAATTTTTTGTTTTTTAATTTTTAATTTTGAAAATTATTTTTTCAAAAACTAATTGAAATAAAAATTTTATTTATAAAGTATATTATAGAATGGAATCATGGCCTTAAAAAAAGCTAAGACATGGCATCGTAAATATTCCCGTTTTTTTTTTAAATAATTTTTTTCTGTTTTGATCCAAATTTTGAGAATTGAAAAATGAAAATTACCCCTATGTAATTAAAAAAAAATATTGCTCTTTGTTCAATAGGCACAGTACCCAACTCTAAATATAATTTACTGAGCAGGTTGTCAAAATTGACCGTGCATGACTTCCGGATTTTTTACCAGAAATTTTATTTGGAAAAAAAAAACTAAAATACCAGAAAAGAAATTGAAAAAGCAAACCAGAAATTTGTTAAAAAATTGACTTTACGTTAGTTAGGGCCAGTTTTTCAGTGCGAGATCGTCCTAGTCTCTAGATTAAACCTGAGTTAACTCCAGAAACGAGTTTTTCAGTCGATTGAAATCTAAAGTTAACTCACCTACTTTGATGAGTTAACTCCGAGGCCTAATTGAGTACCTTTTCAGTAGTGGCACCATCTCGATTTCGATAGTGAAAGTTATTGTCACTGCAATTCCGTTGTCGCGCCATCTCTATTCCGATACGTGAATGGCGTAGAAGGATGGTATCCATAGACGGTGTTCACATTGGACTGAAAAACTGGATTTATTTTGACGTTTCAGTATTTACATCTTCCTTTACTGAAGAAGTGGGAGCGAGATGTGAATACTGAAACGTCAAAAAAAAACCCAGTTTTTCAGTCCAATGTGAACACCGTCATAGTGTGGTGCATTGATGGACTCAGATATTTGACAACTGAAAGATAAATCCTCAACTGAAAAATACGATTCTGGAGATAACTTTGGTTTAACTCTGAGACTAAAATGATCCCGCAGTGAAAAACTGGGCCTTAAATGAATTTAAGAATTACAATTTGGTTTTCATTTTACATCAAAAAAGATTTGATTTTATAACAAGAAGTAGAGAAAAAGTACAAGTGGGTTTCCCAATATGCAAAGTTTAGAATCTTAATTTATTCTTAAGTCATTCTTAAATTTTTAACAATTATTATTCTTCTTCTTTTTCTACTTCTACTCTTTCATAGATAGGTTTTAAATTCTTCTAAAAGTCTTCTTAATTACTAATTTACTCCTTTTTCTTGACGTATGGCATTTCTTCAGAAAAAAACTTTTATCGTAAACAGTTAAAACGTGGCCACGAAATGAAATTTTATTATTATTATTTATTTTGTATGTAAGACATGTGGTTTTCAATCTGGCAATACTTTTTTCGAAGTTGATTTGGTTGGCAACTGTCACTTGATTTATTCTCAATTTGGTTTGCCATGTCATAATGAATAGACTTGCTCCTGAACAACGTTTGCAAATCGGGCAAATTTATTACCAAAATAATGGTTCGGTTCGCGGGACGCTTTGCGAAACAACCAATTATTTCAAGGAAACTTTTGATTAGCGCATTATCCCATATCGTGGATTTTTTTTTGTTGGGTTATGTAAAATCGCTTGACTACGCGGATAAGCCCGAGACGATTGCCGACATGGAAGAAAATATTCGGGGCCTAAACAAAAGATTCTTTCAATAAATTGATTGTTTCACGATGCATCGCGCGAACCGAACTATTATTTTGGTAATAAATTTTCCCGATTTGCAATTTATTATGAAATGACAAACCAAATTGAGCATAAATCAAGTGACAGCTGTTGAAAAACCAACTCTGAAAAAAGCATTGCTCGATTGAAAACCACACGTCTTAAAAAAACACCCTTGATTATCTATTCGTTTCGGTCTTTCTTGCTTTCATTTCGTTGACTTCTCATTTTCTATCATCAACTATTTTTGCCTTTTCCTGTATATTGATATTATTATTTAGCATTGTATTTGACACTCAATTTTTATTTACCACCGGGATTTGAACTCGGCTAATTCTTCGCAAGCTGTTCGTGTGGTTACTTACTCAGATAATCTCATAAACGTCAATGCTTGTCTAAAAAAACATGTTAAAAAAACGTAAACGTTTTTCAGTTGCATACAAATTGTTTCAAATGGTGTAATTATTATTACCATTTTAAGAAGGCTTAAAGAAGTGTTAAAGAATCAATAAAATGTCTGACAAAAATAACATTTTTAGAAGTATTAAGGAAGTAACTAAGATACCTATTAATACAATTGAAGTGTTTAAGAATGCTTAAAGTATAGAAGTGAACATATCAATTAAAGCTCTTTAAGAAAATATCTAAGAAAGAAGAATTTAAGATCAAATAAAGAAGCCATAAAATGACATACCAATAAAGTATGATTTTTGAATTTTTGAAATTCTTGTTTCTTGTGACAAGACGGTCCTCGGGTAAAAAAAGAAATCCTATCGCAAATTATTTAATTACTCTTTCCACATTTCATCCTTTTTTCTCATATCATCAAGAAAAAGCGAGTTAAGAAGCTCAGAAGTAAACAAAATGAGGGGAGAGAGGGTCCAATGTGAACACCGCTTTTAGATTAGATTGTTATTTGCTATAATTCTTAAGAATTTATATTTTTCTTGACAAAAAAAAAAACAAGTAAAATAGTATACTAGTATAATCTTACTTTTACTATAAAACCGGTTATTTAAAATTACGTCAAAGTTTTTAATTCAAATCCATTTTTTGCGTAAGCATTCACCCATCGGAGAGCAAAGAAATGACGTTGTTATGGGGAACTAATATTTTTTGTTTTTCTTTTTCCCAACGAACAAAAATAAAACCAATTAATTAATGTTAATATTTGTCAAATGTCAGAAAAATGAATATAATGCGAACGAGTAAATTTTAAATAAAATCAAGTCATGTTTCTTGACACATCCATGTTTTCACAGAATGAGCTGTGCAACTTCCCAAACTCACAACTATCGCCCGCCGTTCAAGCTATATAATTTTTTTTTGTAAGTATTTAAAAATTTAATAAGCAAATTTGTAGAATGTATATACCTTTATTTTGATTTTGTTGACTTGGGACCTGTTTTACAGTGTCTGAGTAAAGAAAGTTCTGATGAGTTATTTGGTATATAAATTCTGAAGCAGGGCCATAAGCTCGCAAATTATAATAATTGTGAATTTTTCTTCTTTAGACTTATTACGCTGTGCGAATCAGAATCAGAAATTCTTCAAGACAATTTGAAAAAAAAACGTTTAAGTATTTGTTTTTCAATTGAAATGTCTTGGATGTTTTGGTAACGAAAAGAAACCTACAACATAGAAGAATAATTATTCACAGGTTGCCAGTAAAAAGTTGAAATTTTTCTGAAAAAAAAACATATATTGCGATAGCTCTACTACTTTGTAAAGTTTTATTTCCATCAGAATTCAGACTTTTGACATTTAATTGAACTATTCAACTATAATGACGTAGACTGGTTTTCTCGGTTTTAAAATTATTTACAGTTGTTACTTCGAAAAGTTCAAAAAACTAAAATTTCACCAAATTTGTTGCTTATATAGGATAGCCATACATTTTTGATGAATAAGTTAAAAAATCTCACAAAAAAGTAAAACTTTCACATCCTCTCCAATATAGGTACTCACCCTGGAATTTTTCAAATCAACAAGACGTTGCTCTGCACTCTTGCCTTGTTTAGATCTCAGCAAAACATAAATATATTTCACATCACATGATCGAAGAAGCTTCTCAATAGCAGCCTTTCCAACAACACCTATCAATATTAATTTTGTATTCTTTTAATTATTTTAATTTAAATAAAAATATTTTTCACTTTAATTTATTATCTGGCTTACCAGAACCACCAGTTACAAATATCTCGGATTGCTTATAAAAATCTGTTATCATCTTGAAAATTCGCAATAAATTTTCAACCAGCTTAATACTTTGCTATGAAAGACCACAACAACTACTAAATTCCGCAGAAACTAAATAGTCTTAAACCTAAAATGGAATTTCTGGAAGTTAAAGTTTTTTTTTTTTATTTTCACTATTACTTACCTACGCTGTAATAAATATTTAACAAAAAAAAAAAAATGCATCGAAATTGATTCATTTAAAAATCAGTTCCTATATACTGCATTCATTCATTTGCAGCTTACGCATTTGTGATTTCTTTAAAACAAAGTAGTTTGCTAAAAACAGATGGGTTTTGCAAATTTCATCATTTTTAGCAGCCGATATATGTCTGTATGATTATTTATATTTGTAAAAATCAACTAAAAATACAATGCAAATTTTAAATTTGCACACATTGTTGTTGCCTTAATCAACCAAACATAAAAGTCAATTAATGCAATTGTTTTTAAACTGCCTATTTTACATTAAGGAATTCATTTATAATTTATTTAAATAAACTTTGCCAATAGAACCTTGGAATCAACTTATGTTCTATTAATTTTAGTACACTTCCTGCTATTGTCGTCAAAGCAAGAAATAATTTCTTTCACATTTAGTAAAAGGGGATTAAAAAAAGAAATAATTGGTTTGCAGAATATTAAATAGAAGATTGGGTAATATGAGAAGTTCAATGACTTCTTTTGGTCAATTTATTTTAATTCGGTGCTTTATATTTTTATTTTTGTTCTTGTCAGGAACCAATAAAAAGAGAGAAGAGATATACTGAAACCCATTGCAAAATCCAAAGGTGTTATTTTCCGGCCAAAGCCCTGAATACCGGAGGGCCTCATTTTGAAGGGAGATTCTTTTTTATAAAAACCGGTTCTTTTTTTTTATTAAAACATTCTTAAATGAATATTACAAAAATAAACGACCACCGTCGGGTGATGTAATTTTTTTTTTACACAGCTTTGTTTTTACTTTTGAAATACAATTTTTAATTTCACTCGTGCTTTTGTGATTCAAGACTAAAAATTGATTCTAGTGATTTTATATGACAAAGTTAGTTCGTGAAAAAGTGTTTTCAAAAAACCAAAATTCAAGCTTTTTAATTTCTGTTTTTGTTTTTAAGCAACGACTTTTTGGTATGCATCATTACTTAAGCTAAGAAAATTGAAAAAAATTCAGTAATTTTCCAGAAAAAAAATTTGGCACATATTACGAGTAGCATCTAAGTTCTGTTTTTTTCCTTTTTTATTTTAGTGTTTAAAGTAAAGATTTATCTATTCATATTCATAGAGTAAAAAAACGAAAGTACATAAGCATATATGTAAATATTTTTTATTATTAAAATTTATATAAAGACCACTGCCTGAAAGTATTGGAAAAAAATCCAACAAAACAAGGGTAAGAATAAAGTGAATTTTTGTTGGCTTTCGGAAACCAAGTCAGTCAAGGACTTTTTGATGAAATACCTTAAATGGCGTTTTGTTATGTATGTATTATGTCATTTTGAATCTTACAAATAATACAGTTTTGACAAAATTTTCTAGATTCGTTATGTTATAGATTGTTATTAAAATGTTTACTTTTATTGGTATCTAATAGTATTTTCTGCATTTTTGTTTTGTCTATGTTCTAAATTTTTGAAAATACTATTGTATTTTGTGAAACAGAAATTTGGTGCACAAATTTGTATACAGGGTGATTGGTATAAAGTGCACCAAGAAGCTGGAGCTAGTAGGTTGAGTTAAGACAAGAACAAATCGTAGGAGGGGGGGTCTATTTCCCCCCGCTTAGGCAGGAGGGGCAATTTTCTAAAAACTTGACTTAAAACAGAAAAAAAATATTTTAGAACAACAACAATTTACAATACCATGCTATACCTTTTTGAAAAGCCAGAAATCTCTTCTTTGATTTTCATTTTTAATTAAGTTGTGTTAGTGAACAGTTTTTGAAAAATTAATTCTCCAACTCCAAATTTAGAAAAAAATAAGAAAAACTTTCAAATCAATTTTTTTTCAAAATTTTATATGAATAAGTATAATTTTTATTTTCAAAATTCAGTGCTCTTATTAATTTAAATAAAAGATAGAGAATCGGATGTTAAAATGTATCTTAGTTTTTGAGAAAAAAAAAAGTACTTTTTTCCAAGAAAAACACTTTCTACAGCGTTCTACAGGATGCAGTCCTCAAACTTTTATCATTTATTGTCAACTCTTGCACTGGGGTAAAGTGATATGGGTGAAGGTCATCGGTATGAATCACTGCCCAAACCCTGCTTTGGGGCAATCCAATCATAGTTGCTATTCTTCTGGTGCTAAGGGTGGGATTACGTCGTACCAAATCTAAAATCCGTTCCTCTATGTCTGTTGATACACCAGATGACCTTTCTCTCCTTCGAGTCTGCAGTACTTCATGTTCCCGAAGACGGTTGTGAAGTCTTGCAAAAAGTGAATAGTGGGGACATCTTCTATTGGGGAATCTTTTAGCGTACAATCTCTGTGCTTCCCGACTGGAACCATTCGCTAAACCGTAGCAATAGTGCATATCTGTCGATTCTTCGAGAATAACTTGCAATCGTTTTGTATTGACGATTTGATACGCAATTTAGAAATAAGTTTCAAATAGAATGTCCTTCCATATTTATTTGTGGTTAGGTAAAACATATTTGTTTTTTTTTTATTTGGTATAGTTAATCCTTTTTAATCGGGTAACAGGTAGACGTGCAGGTCAATTTTGTTATTTTTTTTTTTTTTTTTTTTTTTTTTTTTTTTTTTTTTTTATTTACTTTATTTCATACAATATCCTTAAACGTTACAATATATTTAACATAATATTACAAATAATAATACTTATTATAAATGATATTACTATATTATGTACGCATAAGGTTATTTGAAAGAAATAGCTAAGTACAATCTTTTATCTTATGCAAGGTAGAGTTGAAAGTACTTGACAAGTTATACACAATCAAAACAGTTCTATTGATGGGGAAACAATAGAAGAATATAAATGGAAACAAGATATTCAATTAAAAAATTATTTTAAAATTATTTCAAAAGTATAAGTTACATCATTGGATTTAACAGAGCATCAATTACAGAATGGTTAAATGAAAAAAGCCACTTTTTTACTTCATTCAAGAATACTGTTTTCACTCTCTCACACCTAAGTTTTTCTGGTAACCTATTAAATAAACGAGGAGCAGTAACATAATAACAATGTGAAAAATGCGTTTTTTTGATGGTTGGTACAGTTACAAAGTTTCTGGTGTTGACTCGCAAGCTATAGTTATCTTGCACTCTAGCTACATAATAGCCGGAGTTCATGAAAAATATCTTCAAAACTTTATAGCAGTAAAGGTGCCTTAGAGGAAGAAACTCGAGACTTTTGAACAGCTCAAAACTAGGTGTCCTACGATTAGTTTTAGAAATGATTCTTATTGCATGTTTCTGCTTTATTAATAAGGGTTCTAATTTATTGAAATAAGTACCACCCCAACAAGAGATTCCATATTCCAGTTTCGATTTCAGTAAACCATTGTAAACTAATTTTAAAACAGGAAGATTACAGTACATATTAAGGTGGAACAATTGTCTTACAACTCCGTTCAGATACTTTTTCAAATAGGTTGTATGGTCTTTCCAACAAAACTTTTGGTCCAATATAATACCTAAATATTTAAAGCTATCAACGCGTTCAATCAAAAAGCAATTTTCGTTGCAGTTTATTGTATTGTTGAAACCAATATCTCCCAAAACAAATCGATTCCATTTTGGTGAATGATAATATAAAGTAAGTTCTTCAGGAACTTTACCTTTGATATTAAATATCATGAACTTTGTTTTATTGCTAATTATTAGTTTATGAAAATTAAACCATCTTCTAATTATATCCAGGTCACTATTCACATCTGAAAACATATCAACTAGATTACTGTTTGAATAAAAAAGAGATGTATCATCAGCAAATGCCGTGATTTTTCCTTTAAAAGGTTGTAAAAATAAAGAGTTGGCATAAATTAGAAAAAGAATTGGAGCCAAAACTGATCCTTGGGGAACACATTGGCGGATACAAGGGGGGGGTCATGGGGGTCATGACCCCCCCCTGGGGCTTTTCCCAGATATAAAATATTAGACAGATGAATTCAATCATAAACAAAAAATTTCACTGCTCAAAGGATATAATCCACCTTCAAATTTATTTTAATTAACCGTGCGTATTTAAAGAGTTAAAACACAAAAATCAAAATAAAAAATACATATCGTGGGCCTTCTGTCAAAACAAATTTTAAATTTGAAAAATTGCTTAGAAGACAAAAAACACCGATTTAAAACGTAATAAAATGGAACTTTAAGATAATGAAAGGTTTTAAAACTAGTTGATAGAGCCAAAAGAAACCATGACACAGTTACTAGACATTGATATTCGAATTCAGTAATTATTGTTGACTAAAAGTACATTAAAATGTCATTTAAGGACTTGGTAGGTTTTGACAGAAAGCCGACGATATGTACATCGTTCGTGAAAAGTTGAAAAAATAATTCTTCTGTCAGAAAAACAATAAAAGTTTTCTTTTCAAGAATAATACAGAACTCTACTTTTTGTTTTACCTTAAAAATAATTTGAAATTGATTTGATGATTTTGTAAACATTTCTGACACCGTACACCGAATCAGATGACAAATTTCATGGCATCCCGTATATGTACTCTTCGAAGGGTTACTGGTCATTTAAGGGCAGGTAGTAACAGTAGATAATTTTTCAGACATAGAATTTTCAAAAAGTAATACTGAACCATGAAAAAACTTTGAAAATTCATTTAAAAAATGTACATATATATGAATCTAGGTGACCTTTAATAACAATATTTAATATTTGTTTCTTAAGATAACCTTAATAAGGTACCTACAAATTTTGTTCAGTGACCTGGAATGACAAATCCGCAACCAATTAATGTAGCTAGTTGACCTTATCAACCCTTTTGAATTGGGCACAAATAACAAAACCGTGCCAATGAAAAACTCGCATTCGAAATCTTGCAAATAAAAATCCCGCTAATTATGTGACTCAATTTTGAGCAGGTATTCGAGATTTTAATTTTCAAAATTTTAATTGACATTTGCAAGATTGTAAGGTGAGAATGCTATGTTTTATTTTTACTTAGTGTGAGATATCATTTTTCAAGATCTGTAAATAATGCAGTTTCGATATTTTAGTTTTTGGTATCTTGCAAATTTTCACAGTGAAGTGCGAAAGATTGGGCGGTACTTGGAAAAACTTTTGCAGTTGATTCGAAATTTTCAACTCAGCAAATTTATAAAATTAAACTTTTTGGACTTTTTACTGATCGCATACATTCTTTGCAAATATCCTAAATGACATATCGCTTGCTTAATCTCAAAATCAAGGTCAAGCAACCATTAGGCAACTAATTTGTTAATTGCGATCAACTTTAAGTTTCTAGCACTATGAAGTAACTTAAAGCATAGAGCAACTCGGAGACATGAGTGGTAGCAAGCCTTTTTTTTATGGAAAAACTACCTCATTTTACTTCGTTTTCCCAATACAGTAATTGCTTACGCTTTCCCACTAACTTGGGTGCACCATTTTGGGAATACAAAGTTTTTTTATTTTTCAAAAAATATTTTCAATGGAAATAAAATGTACGACTGTATTGCAGGTACTTGCTCTGATGTTCAAGTTGCCTGTAATTAAGAACTTTTAAAATATGCCAGTTATTACATATATAAAGAATATAAAAATATATAAAATAAGGGCATATAAATTGTTCTTTTAATTGTCTAAAAACTTTTCAAATAGCTTAAAGCTTAAAACCAATTTGATAACTTGAAGAAATATGAATATAAGCACAAAAAAAATTAAAATCGTTGTAGCGATTTTCTTAAAAAGCAATTTTTATATTTAATTAAATAATAATTAATTTTAAAATACATTTATAAACTAGTTTCAAAACAATTCATTAACGCGTTCTTGAAATATTGAATTTTCAAAACAAAAATTAATATCTTCTTTAAAGGCCAACATTTACTTTTTTATTTTGATATGCAATATTATTGAGATTTTTATGGAGCTTTTGCATGCAAATTTTGATTGAATTTCTTTGAACAAATCGAAGTTCAAAGACCTTTAATTGGCAGGTATCGTTATTAACAGCTTTTCGGATTTTTTTGTCCAGAATGTTCACCATACCTAAAGTAATCTACTGTTTTTCATCAAATTCGTTGAAGCCGTTTTTCAGATAAATAAGCTTTTTTTTTAATGGTTGTTCTTAATTTTAAAAGGGAAAAAAATATCCCCTCCGAAGAATTAAAAAAAAAATATTTAAACATTTGAAGAAAAGCGCTTAAGTAGTTTAGGCTGTAGCTGTAGGCTGTCAAGGAATAGATAGATAAACAACCAGACAGAATTGTGCAACCCACTTTGCTCGAATACAAAACTTGCCTTATATCGTAAGTAAAAATTATTTTTGGGTGCAATACTTTATTGAAATTTTAAGAAACGTGACCCCCCCCTGGGGCAAAGTCTGGATCCGCCCTTGGGGGAACACCCATATTTAAGAAGCATTGTGAACTGTAAGCATTTTTAATTTTTACAACTTGATTACGATTTAATAAATAAGAAGAAAACCAATTATAAATGGAGCCTCTAAAGCCAGCTTTATAAAGTTTATCAAGTAGCAATGTATGGTTCACCATATCAAAAGCCTTGCTTATATCAATAAATAATGTTGACGGAATTTGAGAATTGTTTAAGCTGTTATATATTTCACCAGATAATTTCAATAAAGCACTTTCTGTCGATTTGTTACTTCTAAACCCAAATTGACAATCACTTAAAAACCGAGTTCTATCTAAGAAAGAAAGGATTCTAGTTTTAATGCCCTTTTCAATAACTTTAGAAAAAACAGATAGTATAGAAATAGGACGATAATTATTTAATAACTTTGTATCACCTTTTTTATGCAATGGTAAAACCACTGCAGTTTTCAAGCTTTCAGGAAAAACTCCTTCTTGTACACAATTGTTAAAAATATAACAAAGAACATCAGAAATATGAAAAGCAATGTGTTTCAATATAAAACTTGAAATATTATCAGTAGATGACGAATTAGATGTTTTAAGTGACATAATAACTTTAGTAATCTCAAGCGCCGAAAATTGTTGAAAGTAAAAACTATCAGATTGATTATTATCATGTACTAAACAGGTCTCACAGAGAAGTGAGGTATTAGTTATATTGGAAAAACCATTATTAGATCCGATGTCAACAAAAAAATTATTAAACAAATTAGCAACTTCTGAGGATTCGGTTACAACAAGGTTATTGTTTTGAATACAAATATCTGAGTGAGATTTATTTTTATTAAGTATTTCATTAACAACACGCCATTCTTCTTTAGAGTTGCCAATGTTCTTTGCTAATTTATTACTGAAATAAGAATTTTTACAAAGCGGAATTTCAAGTTTAACCTCTTTACATAACTTTTCATAATATTTCCTTAGTCTCTGATTACTAGGATGTTTCTTGATACTAAAGGAAAGTTTATTTTTCTTTTTGATTTTTTTGAGTAACGACGGAGTCATCCATTGTTTGAGGCATTTAATTTGGTTGTTTCGTTTGCATAATCTCTGGCTACAGTTATTTATATGATATTGTAATTTATTGAGAAACAAATCAAATGCATCTGAGGGGTCGATTGCCGAGTAAACTTCATCCCAAAACTCAAGACTTAAACTTGATCTCAAGGCGACAAAATCAATTTTTTGAAATTCGAAATTCTCAAAATTATTTTCTCTAAATCGACAGCAACTGAGTTGAATACCAGTTAGACAATGATCAGATATTCTTAAATCTTGAATAATTGATTTACAGTCAACAGTAATGTTTCGATGAAATCTTGTAAAAACATGGTCTAAGCAAGAATTTAATCTAGTAGGCTCATTTATCACGGATTCAAAACCAAATGATGAGAACGAGGCTAGATAATTATCGACATCCGGTGAATCTAACAGAATGTTTATATTAAAATCACCCAACAGAATTGTATTTTTACATTTTTGGCTATCCAAAAATCCCGACATTTCATCCAAAAAGCATCCCACTGAACATTTATGTAGTCTATATACACAGATAAAGCAATAATTTACACCAGAAATGTCGCAACTAACGCTTAATATATCTGAACTTTCAAGTTTGTATTTATTAACTTTACAATCCTTAAGACTAGAGTTATAATACACCGCGACGCCACCAGCAGCATAAGTATCATTACAATTCGCTTCAAAAGTATAGTTTGGAATTATATCATAAAAAGTCTTTTCTTCTTCAAAGATCCAAATTTCAGTAAGAAAAATTAGATCTGGTAAATGATCCAAAGGTGTGAGATGAGAGAGATAAGTATTAAAATTAGTTCGCATGCTGCGAATGTTTTGGTGTATAACAGAAAAACCGGAAATTTGTTCATTATTTTGATGCTCTATACAAAAACATTTAACATCATCAGAATAAAAAGAAGAAAAACTATCATTATTGCTTAAATCATTTTGAGAATATGTAGATGAATTAACACTATTCATAATCTAAAATAAAATATTTAAGTTAATTTAAAATTATAAATATCCTCAAGTGATTTAATCTTCATAACTCTTTCTCCCTCTTTTTTTCTAATACAAACAGTTGAGTCTCTAACCCATACAAACTTACATTCATTTTTATGTTTCAGTTCATTTGCCATTTTTAATAACGTTCTAGTATATCTGGTTAGACAATCATTGATGAAGATGTTGTTGCTGCTGTTTTTGTTGCTGCTGTTGTTGTTGCTGCTGCTGTTGTTGTTGCTACTGCTACTGCTGTTGCTGCTGCCTTGAACATCGAAGATGTCAGATGAAATCTTGCTTTTTTTCTCCCGCATTTTCATCATCACATTTTTCTTCTGAGACAATGTTGAGAACTTCACGCATACAATGTTGCTAGAGGCAATGCTTTTGTTTCTAGCTTGGATGTTCTTAACAAAGCATGAACGAATATCTCCTGAGTTCGTCTCTTCACCAATAACAGCTGTTAGCAATTTATTGACTCTCTCATTCACGTTTGAATTGTCAACGTCGGGGATGCCAATAATATCAACAGAACACTGTTTCTCCTTCTGCTCCAGTATATTTAGCTTCGCCTCCAAGTCATCAACTCGCTTGTTGAGAGAAGCATTGCAGTGTTCAAGAGATTTTATTTTAGCAAGCGCCTCAGTATTAACTTGCTTGAGCTGCATGATTTCGGTGTACAGCATTTGCAAAGTTATTGTTCGGTTTTCCACAGTGTTGTCTTCAAGGGGAAGGGGAATAGGATTTTGCGGTGAAGCTGATGGACTCTTTATTATCTCAGATGGACAAGCAGTTTCTTTGTTTTTAGAGATCAAACCAGTTTTAGAGGAAGAAGATGTATTACTCTTAGATGAAATATTGTTTGCAGATGAGTTAATGGGAGCATCTCCCAAATTTGATCTTCTTCGCTGAGTAACACAACTAATGCACTTATAACCTTGAGCACTTTTTTCATAATAGTCAATTTCTCTTTTATCCATTTTGGCGCACTTTCCATGATAATATTCTTTACAATTAATGCACTGAATTTTAAGTTCATGTCTATCAATTTTTAATTGACACAAGCCGCACTTCATTTTCACTTTTGTGTATAAAAGGTTAAACAAATGAAGTAAATATTTAAAATAAAGTGTAAATAAAAAACTTTTACTATGATTTGAAGTTTAAAGAATACTTTTTCGGAGGAGTGCTTCTATAAGCGTGTGTCCCCATCAACACGCAAGATAGTATATGAACCACATGTCTCAATAAAAAAAGGTGAAATGTAATTAATCCAGTTTGTTTTTTTTATTATTTGCTCAAAACTAGATGGTATGCAATAAATAATAAAAAAAGGGTAATCCGCTAATTTAATAATAGACCTGAGCAGATCAAACTTGGGCGAACCAAAAAAAGTGTTTTTCTTGGAAAAAAGAACTTTTCATTTCTTTTTTAGTTCTCAAAAACTATGATACATTTTAACATCCGGGTTTCTGCTTTTATTGAAAATTAATAAGAGCATTGAATTTTGAAAATCATAAAAATTATACTTAATTACATAAAATTTTGAAAAAAATTTATTTGAGTTCTTACAAATTTTTTTTTTTTCAAAATTTCGAGTTCGAGAAAGCTTTTCATTTACACAACTTTATTTAAAATGAAAATCAAAGAAGGGATTTTTGGATTTCCAAAAAGGTATAGCATGGTATTGTAAATTGTACTGTTGTTCTTAGATATTTTTTTCTGTTTTAAGTCAATTTTTTAGAAAATTGCCTCTCCTGCCTAAACGGGGGGAAATAGACCCCCCTCCTATACGATTTTTGTCTTGTCTTAACTCAACCTACCTCCTCCAGCTTTTTGGTGCACCTTATACCAATCACCCTGTATGCATGCCCATATAAATACATACATATTTATTTACAAGTATAAATTTGTGATTGTAATAGAGCAATGATCATTTTATAAAAATAAAATTAAGAAATTGACAATAAAAAACCCAAAAGAAAATTCAATAAAAACACAAAAAGTACACATACGCCACGGTGAACCCTCATTGTTTCATTAAACAAACTTTGTTGGTAGTACAATTTTTGAAAGAGGGTGAAAAGTCCAAATATAACTTTTTGTGTGAAATAAAAAACAAACAATTTTAAAAAATAATTGTTGCATTTATGTTAGAAAATAATATGCCATACAAGAAAATTCTATATTTTCACATGATTTTAATCAAGTTTCAAAGTTAATAAATAATTTATACAGTTACTATGATTTTAACTTGCGATATAATGTATGTACTATAGGGTAAGCTTTGCATTCGTGCTAAAAAGCAATGTTTAAGATAACAATCAACCATGCCATTACGATGTTAGGAAAAACAAAAAAGGGGCGGCATAATTCTGAAGGTCTGTTTGTATCTGAATCTGCAGTCTTAATCAATGAAAAGATCTTCCTCAAACTTTCATCTTATGACTTTTTGGTTATTCTCCAGAGGAAAATTGAATTTTGTTTCACTTAAAAAATAACTGTATAACCATACAACCACTAATAAAAAGTTAATTTATCTCAAAAACAGCTCCAACGAACTTGGTTAAAAAGATCAGGGAATTACTGTAGGTAGTTTGTACATTTGGATACAAATTTTCTTACCAAAAACTGTTATTGACGGTGCCCTTCATATAATGTTTTTTTTTATTTTTAAACTTCTCACTAATGGCTTACTCGATTTAAATCAATTTTTTCATGAAAATGCTTCTTTGAAATTTCAAAAATAATGCGTTTCAAAATTTTGAAAAAAAGTAAATTTTGGTTTTATAAAATAATCTAAAAAAATTTATTTAGAAAATTCTATATTTTAAAAACGGTTGGATGATTGTCTTTTTAAATTAAATTTTAGAATATATTTTGAAAGTTCTTAAGTTCAAAGCTACTTGAACATAATATAGGGTACGTGCGATACAGTCGGGCATTTTAGTTAAATTTGGGATCTACCCCTGACATGCTCCAAAACGTAATAAAGTAGCTTTAAAATGTTGTTAAATGAATAAAAACAAATAAAAGTAAAGATAAGTTTTTAAGATTACAAGGAATCATCAATCATCAATCAAAAGAAAAATGATCAGTCTAATATAAAATTACTTCACTATAACTATGGTTCCAAAAATTAAAAAAAAAAAAGTAGTAAGTGTTTGGAGCAAAGATAATCTAGGAACATAAATATATGGAAAATAGAGCAGAGGCTGAAGGCTTAAATACAAAAAAATTGACATAGATAGCCATTCAAACTTAACAATTTGTTATCATTTTTCGCAGTCTTTTTTCCAAAAGGCCTATTTTTACTAGGTATATATTGGAAGTTACACAAGATTTTCATCAAACATGTCTCTACGATGATAGGGAAGACTAAAAAAATGGGTTTCACAATTCTTTCTATTTGTCTGTTGGCTACTGCCTAAATGGCTATATCGATTTTCTTAAAACTTAAAACTTGCCCCAAATTATTTTTTCTTTTGTTGATTTTCCCACTTACAAACGGTTCCACAACGTTTCTTAAAAAAAATTCAATACAATTTTTGTAGGCAAAGGTCACCTATGGTAGATAAACCATTTAAAAATATAGGTATTATTTTCAATTCATAATAAAGATTTTGCGACCTTTAGTCCAAATGCATTTCGGCCAGGTACAAAAGTTGGGCTCATCCGTTAGATGCTGTTGTATCCTTCACAAAAAATAATTTTCTATTATTTTCATTTTTACTTCAATCATACTATAGTTATCAACGGTTCTTCCAAAGAATCATTTCTTTTATTTCCGATTTTCTACAAAAAGATATTTCCGATTTCAATAATATTTGTAACACAAAAGCTACCAAAAAAATAGAAAGACATTACGTCAGCCTAGACTAAAAGTCTATATCATTATTAAACATAGACCACTTCAAAAATTGTTAAAAAAAATACAAAAATCTATTAAATCTTTTCAATTTAATGTAATTTTTGTTTTACTCAAGTAATGAGACATTTTTTTCGATACTTTTTTATAAAAATGCAAAGTAACAGTTAGCTGCATTTCACTCTATATTTGCCAAATATTTTTAGAATTTAAAATTATTTTTTTTAAATCAAATATTTTAAAAACTATACGGTGGATTTTTTGTAGGCTCAGTATTAAAGGTTTTTTCACACTCTCTAGAATATTTTATGAAAAATAATTTGTTTTTTTGGGAACAATAAGGTTCCTTCCATGCAAATGTTTAAAACTCGTTAAGAAAAATATTTCTTTCTTAAAAATGGACCCTTCGATTTTTAGAAAAATTTCAGTTTATGCTTAAATGAGTGCGATCTACTACTTAAAATTTTTAAAAAATGGGTACTTCGAAAATATTAATAATACCTTTCAAAGTACGACTTTTTTCTTTTTTTTTTTGCTGAATGGATTTAGATTAAATTATTATTTACAAATTTCAATTAAAATTTCATAATATGCATACCAGGATTTTGAAAAAAAAAAACTTTGAATTATTAAAAATGTTTCAATTTTTTTTTAACTAAATAACTCAAAATCGGGTTGAATTTTTTTCAATCTTACCCTCTTATGCACATAAATAAGTAATAAAAATTTGAATAGCAAAATTTTTCAAAAAAAAAATGATATAAAAATAAAATGCACGACTGGATCGCACGTACCTGCTCTTATATTCAATTCGATTGGACCATAAAAACTTCTTTTATTTTTATAAACAAACTGTTAAATTTTCTAGAGCTCAAAAACAAGTATGCTATTTGATTACTTAGAAAAATATGAATATATGCAAAAACAAAAATTTTAAATCGCTGGAGCTGTTTTCTAAAAAACTAATTTCTAATATATAAGAACTTGGTAGTATTATACATTATTATGCCAGTTTCGAGTATTTATTAATATTTAAATGTATAAACCAAGTTTCAAAAATATTCATCATCGGAAATATTGAATTTAATTACAAAATCCAAAACTTATTTTTTTTTTCAAAATTTTGGTATTCAATACTATTAACATTTAAAAGAAGCTTTTTGATAAAATTTTTTATTGAAATACAAACAGACAGACGGAATTTTACCACGCACTTCTTTGGTGTTCTCTACCATCGTAATGTCATGTTTTATTGTTATCTCAATTTTTTTTTGCACAAATCCTAAACTTGCCATGTAGTACCCACATACATATGTTATAGAAGAAAATACTTTGATGCTATGATCACTGTATGTGATCGATAGATCCTTTTACTAAATTTTTAGGAAGTGTCATTTTTAATTAATATAAAAGGGAATATGTTCTTTTGGAGTCCATCACTATTGCTTGTACTGTTAAAGAAGAGAGCCTATGGTGAAGCTTGGCGCAGAATCTAAAAATGTTGTATCCGTAGTTCGTTGGGTCTCGGGTACTCAAAATATTACGGACTATACGGGCTCTCGTGTTATTTGTCTTGAACAATTTACTTCTTAATTTATGTAAGAAATATTTAAATAAAAAAACAGTAATAAAAAGGGTATTCATGCAACGTCGTAAGTTTACAAATTGTGTAAAATGATAAGTTTACGCAAAGTTTGCATGAATGATCTTTTTTATACATTTGATTAAATGCTACGTAATTCAGTCAGAATAAGAGTCACAATGACGTTTGGATAAGTTTAACCAGTTTGGATGATTTAACGCAACAAAATCCTTTGATTAATCAAACCAAATTGTGTAAATTATTTCCCATACAAAATTTGACAGTTCATTAACCAAAAGATAATATTAAGCAATTTGTAAACTTATCTAGGGTTTTACGAAGTTGCATGAATACCCTTAAAGACATTTTTGTGTTTTCTATTCAAATCAAATAAATCTTAATTTTGAAGTAAAGAAATATATAAACAGGGTGTCCGGTAAACATTGGGTAATCTTAAAACAGCATATAGCCCACTCTATGACTGCTCTGAAACTGGAAATAAAAATGGGCTATCTCAAAGGGTACTTAAATTAGTGTGCATTTTTTCGTACAGTGTACTCTTTTTACAATACAAATGGATGAACTCAATCGATTTTCTTTTGCTGCAATTTTCTACACTATTAGTGCCAAAACATAATTGGTAGAAAATTTTAATAACTCTTAAACTTCTGTTTATAAAAAAAAAATTAAATTTGTTGTATCTTATGTCATTGTCTTTCAGCCTCATATATGGACACTACATTATATCCGGTGTGTACATACATACATACATATATCGGAAGTTTGTTTCTTACATGTTTTAGTTTACATAGCTAATAAATGATATATTATGTATGAAATAAAAAACAAGAATGTATATCATAACAAAAAAAACATACATACATACATAATTAAATCTTTTTGAATCGCAGACAATCTGTATATACTTGTACATTTATGTATGTATGTATGTTACAAATGTATACTTATTCAAAAACAATTTTTCTCGACCTTTTTATTTTTGAACTTACATCTAAAATACGTTAAATATGTAAGTATATTTGAAACAGTATTTTCATCAAATTGAAGTTCAAGGTTTTCATGTTGGACAACAAAGTTCAATAAAATGAGGAACAAGGCTGCTCATTAAAAATTAAAAAAAAAAAAACACCTCATGAATGAATGTATATATGTTACATTCATTACATGCCAACCATATTCCTTCGTTGGGCAAGGCGGCAATTAACACTTTAATTAAAATTACACAAAATGAACTCATGTTCAAATTACAATGTCAACATTCTGATTAAATTTGACATTTTTATTTTTGTACCTAAAAATAATAACATCAAAATGCATGTGGATCAAAATGAGTAATCTTTTACTCACGCATTCTGATTTTCGGTGGCACATAATATTTAAATTCAAAATGCGGTTGAATTTTTACTCTACCATTTGGTCAGTGGTAATAATGATAATTGGACAAGATTTTGCTGTGCCACACTTGCCACTAATTGGTATAGTGTTGGGAATTAATTTTGTTAATTTAAAATATCTCTTCATGATTACAAACAATAAGGCTTCTTAGAAAATAAAATATTTATTAAAACTCTTCAATGTTTATAAATCAAGCAATGGCACATATAGTTGAGAGAGGCATGAAAAAAGTATTGTTAGATTGTTACATATTAAATTCATTACATTGTTTTAATTTTTATTTAATTAGTTTGGTAGCTAATAATAAAATTATTTCTTGAAAATTAAACAATAAAACAAAAATAATTATGTTTTTCAAGGTTTAACCCATACACCTATACTAAGTATGTAAATAAACTTGAATTTTGAAAACCATATAAGACAAAACAAAAATAGGTCACTTTTTAACATGGCGCAAAATTCATTAGAATTTTTCTTTTGGACGGATTTCCATTAAAAAGCCCCTACTGGCTCTGATTGCTAAATTAAAAATAAACATAAGTACATTGACATTAGTAATTATAAACTCATGATATCTCGTTGCCTTAGTATTTATTTCCTTAAAAAAATTGTCGAATGTTCTACAAGTAGACCAGTGCCAATCCAGTTTTCAAAGGCCAAAATGGAAAAATTCAAGATTATTATTGGTATATAAGATGACCTGAAGGGGGTGTGTGGGCGAAAAGGTAAGGTGGGGGTAAGAAAATGAGGTCTTTTTATGTTTTATGGCAAAAGAAGACCTCCTCTCGAAAAAATATAAGCTAAAGTTATAGATAATCAACAACTTTTATTTGCATAATTTTTTCACATAACTTCGAAAATATTGAGAAAAATACCGAATACCAATTTTTTGATTTTATATTTTCATCTTCGGCAATAACAATTCACTTTTGATGAAATTCGGTAAAAACGTATATTTTTGTATTTTAAGCAAGCTGTTAATTTCATGAAGCGAAAAATAAATTCTTAGAATTTTTGTGTATTTTGAAAAAAACTTAATTTTTAATCTAATAAGGTGACGAAAAATAAAGAATGTTCAGGAAAATGACATCTCATAGCCCTCAGCAAACGCAGTCTCGTGAACAGGATTCCTGCTCACTTTTTGACGGAAAAATTTGCTGAGCCCTTCGAGATATAATTTTTCTGAACACGACAATTTCTTAATTCTTGAGAATATTAGGATGGCCTATTTTTTGAAACCTCTACTTTAAGATAATTTAAAGAAATCAGACTGTCATTATGAAAAAAACATTGTCAAAAATGGCAAAAAACAAAAAAAAAATTTTTCATATCCAACTTTTCCGTAAATGACAGTTTGTATTGTCTTATTTTTTTTTTTTTATTTTTTTTTTCAACTAAAATATGTAATTCGAATTTAATGAAATTTGATGAAAACGCATATTTCTGTATTTCAACCAGGCTGTAAATTATTTGAAGCAAAATAACTTTTTTGAATTTTATGTGAATTTAGTTAGTAATTTGAAAATTTATTTATTTATCAAATGCTTACAGTCCTACAACAACGAACGTGTATACCAAGGTGGTCCTTATATTGGGTTTTTTGAAATTCTGAGATGGATAGGCATCAAATGGTTCTACACAGAAAACAAAAATTTCCTAATTTTTCAGATTTTTATTTCGAACCCCTGGACCCATGTTCCGTAACTATCTCATCGATAAAATTCGTCGAGAAACGATGGAAACCGAAACAAATTGTATGAGTTTTGTTTCATTTTTCAACGTTTATCGACGAGTTTTATCGAAGCTATAGTTTCAGAACATGGGTCCTGGTCCTCCTATTTTTACTTTAAGGCACATGGTGCTAGGGTGGTTCTTATAAAACGCAAAAAAATAATCTGATAGTATAGACTAGATTTAGATTAGAAAAAAATAGTATTGGAGGAGGAGGTCTATTTTCCCCGTTTAGGCGGGAGTGGTAATTTTCTCAAAATTTGGATCAAAACAGAAAAAAATTATTTAAAAAAAAAAACGGGAACACTTACAATGCCAAGCCTTAGCTTTTTTTAAAGCCACGATTCTATTCTATAATATGCTGCTTAAATAAAGTTTTTATTTCGATTAGTTTTTGAAAATAATTCTCAAATTCAAAATAAAAAATCAAAAAACTATAATTTTTTAAAATTAAAATTATTTTTTCAAAAACTGTTTTAAATAAAAACTTTATTAGAAAGCATTTTATAGAATGGAATAATGGCTTTAAAAAAAACGTGGCATTTTAAGTGTTCCCGTTTTTTTTTAAATATTTGTTTTTGTTTTTGTCCAAATTTCTAAGAAATTACCCCTCCCGCTTGAACGGGGGGAAAAAGAGCCCCCTCCAATAGAATTTTTTTCTCATCTGAATCTAAACTACACATTCTGATTTATTTTTGAGTTTAATAAGAATAATCCTTCACCCATAAGTACCTTTAATTGAAAATACCAGGGGAATGAAATGAAATTCTGAAAAAATTAGGGAAATTGTTTTTCAAGTTTTTAAATTGAGTGGGGGCTATCCAAAACTACATCCAATTTAAGGACCACCCTAGGGTATACGTTTATTTTATTTGTTTCTTATTACATTTTTTTTTTATTTTTGATTATACTTCATTAAAATTACTATTTATTTTGAACAATTCATTTAAATCAACAATAACTATCAAAATTAAATTAATAAATTTAGTGGCGCAACAGCTCATGGAGAACCAGGGCCTAGTGACTAACAACACTCAACCACTCCTGTGTGCGTGTTGTTAGATGAGAAGCACTTATTCATGACAAGTATACTCTTGAAGGATTTGTCAGTCCCTCGCAAGAGGCAGTACCTCGGAAAAAAATATTTCTGTTTTTAGGTGGCAGTGGCCGGGAATCGAACCCAGACCCTTGGCATGACAGTCCTACGCACTAACCATTATGCTACGAGGTACTATCATTTACGGAAAAGTTGAACCTGAATTTTTTTTTTTGACAATATTTTTTCCAATGGCAGTTGATTTGTTAACATCACCCTAAAGTAGTGGTCTTTCCCAAAATTTTCAGAAACCAAAAATTTTGTTGTCAACTTTTTTTTTTCATTAAATATTAGGGTTTTTTCTTCAAATTAAACTCACAACAAATCCAAAAATTTATATTTTGCTTCAAATAATTTACAACAAAAATACAAAAATGTTCGTTTTCACCAAATTTTATTAAAACCGAATTTTTTTCGTCGATGATAAAAATAAAAACAAAAAAATGGTTTTGGAATTTTTCTGAATATTTTTGAGGTTCTGTACAAAATGACCTAAGAAAAGCTGTAGGTCTCTTTTGCATAAAATTTCTTATGATAGAAGGTCAACTTTTGACAGAAATCGTAAAAGACCTCACACCCCACACCACCTTTTCGCCCACCCACCCCACTAATGGTCATCTCTATTAATAGCTTATTTCCCCCCTTTTATATACCAACAAAGATAAATTTCCCAATGACCTATATACATGCTTATAATTTTCATTATTATTGACACTGGTCTAAAGCTGATTTTCTATGCAATAGTGCGGTCGCTAAGTGTCAAATTTTGATGTATTTTTGTCGGACAAAGGCAAGTTCTTACTTGAATATTCTTACTTTTGTGTTGTAAAAAGAATTGTCAGATAACTTTTCACGATTTGAGGCTGTAAGTCCAAATTAGTTTTTAGCATATTTTTGTCCTAGAATAAAAAGAGTGTCTCAAAATTAAAGCAAGATTTGAATTTGCCACCATTTGTGTATGGAAAAGTATTGGCAACCCAAAAAAGAAATAACAATTAAGGGTTATCTAAAATGGAGCATTTCAAAGGAGACTAGGTTTGATAGTTTTCCTTTTCCAGAAAAATGTTTAAAACCTGTCAAATTTTGAAGGGGACAAATTCTTTCAGGGGTGAGCAAACTTGAAATAACGCATAAAACCATGAATTGCAACACTTTTAGTTTTAAACCCCACGTCGTTTTTATGTTTAAGCAGCGTTGCCACTTTGCCACAATTTCAGTAGATCTAATCCGCTTTTTTCGTAAAACAAATCTATTGCCATCAAATCGAAGGTTTTTGGTTTTTTTACCGAAAAAAAATAAGCAGTCAACAATATTATATAATGATATTGTGAAGAAATTTATGTTACATGCCTCAGCAGATGTCGATTTGATGTTCGTCGTTTTTGATAAAGCCCGGTAAAATTTTCGTTACGAAAAAAAAAATTGTCTGATAACTTTTCACGAATTTAATAAATTTTGTGGGGGAACTTTTTTTTGACTCCTTAAGCATTTCCCAAAAAATTTCGTTAATGTGGGGCGAGGCGAAATTATTTAAAAAGGAAAAATCTATTTTTTCCTTAAATTCTCGAAACCTATTAGTTTCTTTGAAAAATGTAAAGATACAAATTGTAGCTTATGTAATTCTACACAAAAAAAACTTATTTTATAGGTAAATCAATAGATTCAGATAAAATCATATATAAGAACTTCATGGTGGAGTAAACTTTGTCAAAAAAATTTAAATTCTATTCATCGATGGGCAAAATGTTTTGTCCGATCTATGCTTGGCTACTCTTCTCCTCCAAAACAACATTTTTGGGGTGATTATGGAAAGACCGCCATCATGAAAAAGAAAGTGGTTTGGTTTTTATTCAACAAGTCGTTTGAATTTCTTTTTACGACAAAATCGTTAAAGAATAACATTTAAAAAGTAAAAGTATCTAAACAATTAACAATTAACCACCTTGAAAAAGAAAATAAATTGGTTTTAATTTTCATTATAATTTATATTTATTTAAAAAAAAAAGTATAAAATAAAATTATATAAAATAGAAATTATAAAATTATATGAAATATATAGCGAGTCAAAGGAACATATTTGATTTTGGATTGTAAAAGGGACAGATAACAGCTTTTTTTAAATATCTCAAAAAATGTCTGAATATCTCAAAAAATTAACGAATTTATATTATTTCTCAATGAAAATCTACACAAAAAAAAACAAAGACGCTTTTTTTCGTAGGAGTAACAGATATTGAGGTGAATAATTTTTTTAAAAAATAATGAAAAATGATCATGGACAGTTACAATAAAGAGTGCATATACGTAAGCGTAGGTATGTGCCCACAAAGCCGTTAATTCCACTGACCCGATGTGATTTTCTGCGCATAACCCTACATCCTGGTGCTTAGACCTCAATATGTTTTTAATGCATATTTTTTTATTGTATTTCTCCAAATCCTCACATAAGAAAGACGTTTTTTTCTTCAAAATCAATACTTCCAATTAGTTTAAAACATCATCTAAGACATAAGACAAAAAAATTATTTTCTTAAACTTTTTTTATTCAGTGTTCGAACCTTTCTCCAATCGAAGCAAATTTATTAAATTTTGAGGAAGAACAACAAATAACAACACTCCACTTTTTTATATCTACTTTTTTTCCACACTAACAAATTCTTTTCTAAACATGAAATTAAATGACTACACTGGGTTTTTCAATTTTCTATCTAACGTGTGATTTTTTAGCTGGTTTGGTTTTGGCAACACTGGTTTTGACAGCTGACGTGTGTTTAGTACCTTGTGTCACTGTCAAACAGCTTCAGTTTGGTTTGCAATTTAACCGTGGATCGTCTTACAAATGAACAACGCTTGCAAATTATTGAATTTTACTATCAAAATTCGTGCTCGGTTCGAAATGCTCATCGGGCGCTGCTTCCATTTTATGGTCGGCATTCTCGACCTTCTGAGCAGTCTATTCGGAAGATTGTGACCAAATTTCGCACCAAATTTACTTTGTTAGACATTAAACTACCAACACGTTTACGTACTGTGCGTAGTGAAGAAAATATTGCGGCCGTATCAGCTAGTGTGACAGAAGACCGCGAAATGTCGATTCGGCGCCGTTCCCAGCAGTTAGGCCTTTGTTACAGCACTACGTGGAAAATTTTGCGGAAGGATTTGGGCGTAAAGCCTTTTAAGATACAGCTGGTGCAAGAACTAAAGCCAGCCGACCTACTACGACGCCGAATTTTTGTGAATGGGCTCTTGGAAAGCTGGCCGAGGATCCGCTTTTTTATCGAAAAATTGTGTTCAGCGATGAGGCTCATTTTTGGTTGAATGGGTACGTAAATAAGCATAATTGCCGCATTTGGAGTGAAGATCAGCCAGAAGCATTGCAACAGCTACCAATGCATCCCGAAAAAGCCACTGTTTGGTGCGGTTTATGGGCCGGCGGCATTATTGGGCCATATTTCTTCAAAGATGATGCGAATCGCAGCGTTACTGTCAATGGTGAACGCTACCGAGCGATGATAACAAACTTTTTTTTGCCCGAAATGGAAGTTCTTGACTTGCATGATATGTGGTTTCAACAAGACGGTGCCACATGCCACACAGCACGCGAAACAATGGCGCAATTGCGAGGCGAGTTTGGTGAACAGTTAATTTCACGTTTCGGGCCGGTCAATTGGCCGCCTAGATCGTGCGATTTGACACCATTAGATTATTTTTTTGTGGGGGTATGTCAAGGTTAATGTCTATAGGGACAAGCCCGCTTCGATTGACGCACTGGAAGCCAACATCCATGCATTCATTCGTGAGATACCGGCCGATATGTGTGAAAGAGTATGCCAAAATTGGACTCAGCGGATGGGCTACCTGAGACGCAGCCGCGGTCAACATTTGCATGAAATTATCTTTAAACATTAAATTGCAAGGTTCAAACTATCGATTCAAATAAATATTTCATTCATTTTTTTTTTTTTTTGTGTTTTTTTTTTTTTTAAGTTCTAAGCCTCTTAAAAAATCACCCGTTATAAATCTACTGAACGAAATCATTATTTTTTTGTTCTTTGTTTGACTTTCGAGGTTTATGTATTTTTTTAAAGATGTTTTGACTTTTGTAAAATAATTTTTTGTTAAAAATAAAGATTTTTTTCGTTTTTTAAATATACTACAGAAATTTTTGATTCACTCTACTTTTTTACAAATCTACTCCGAAATGTTGCTTCTTAAGTTCAAACTCTGCTAACTACTGACTTTTTTAATTTGTGTTTATTGAAGAGAAACCGAATTACGTAGTTTTAGGATTTAAAAAAATAAATTTTCGATTTCTTAAATATTTCCTTTAATTCTGTGGATGTTTGTGGGCACAGGTATAATATAATACAAGACTTAAGCTTCTTAATACAAAAAAACTTGAACTATAGCACCAATTACATACATACATACTTACGTCCCATGCAGTCATTTTCATTTCAACTTACCACCAGTTGTTATATTCTAAGATAATTCATATGATTCAAATGAAAACTAAGTTTTCCATATTTTGTGGCTATGTTTTATTTCAATTCCAATGATTCATTGAGTTTCAAAATTATAAATATCTACCTTATGTAGGTATTTAAATAAAATTTTGTAAAATAAGAAACCGAATATTTGAAAAAATTACGAAATTTAAAAAAATGAAAATTATTTTTGATGTTCTGCTTGCGAATATATGCAATTCGTAGCTATGCATACACGTATTATAATATTTGCTGTATCATATTAATAATGTTACTTTGCTGGGTGCCTAAAGCTGAGAAAAGAAAAAAAAAACAAAGATTAAATTTTACTAAATGTATAATAATCAAAAAATAAAGGTGCCATAAAAAAACAACCACGTGGAGTGCATTTCGGTTTAAATTTTTCTAAAACATAAAACAGAAATGTACCTAAGATAATTAGGTAAGTGTGTAGGTATAACGATTTTGACAAAAAAAAATATTCTTCATCAGACCCAGTTTTCCAGTACTGAGTTAACCAGAATTGTTTAATAAGTTTTGAAAATATTAACTGTTATTTTGGTATAAATGTAAAAAAATATTTTTTCAGTTCATCCAGAATGAAATCATCACCAAATTTGTTGGATAAACTGCGAGTTAGTTATCATTGAAATTTATATTAACTAAAAAACTTTTTCAGGATCTTAGGTCTGTAAAATCGAATGATTTCGTACTGAAAAACTAGATTAATATGTTTTAATTTAATATCTCGTATTATTGGCAATGCATAATGCGATTCACGAAAATGTCATATCCATGTGAAATATATGTATGTATATGTAGGTGGGTTGTCTGCTGTCACCTTAATGTCAGGCCCTTTTCATTTTCTTGTTAACAATAACAAATAACATACAGAATTAGAAACTTAAAAAATAAATGGTCGTAAATGGTGATAAAATTGTATATGATTGGAATTGGTTGGTGATTTGTCTAAAGCATGCAACATAAAATGGCGTGGCTACAAGTGCTTCAATTTAATTTTAAATTTTGTTTGAATGCTTAATATACGAGCAACAAAAAATATTTGTTGGTTTTTATCAGCAGTAAAGTTTTAAAAGTTTTTACGTTGATCTTATACCCTATACGTAGAGAGATAGAAAGCATTCTATCTTCTTCTTCACTCAATTTACTAATGATACCGACTGAAAAACGATATTCTTTCGGTGATCGAAGCACAGCCTGGGTATTTTTTGTCTATGATCATAAAAGACCCAACTACTTATTTATTATAGCCCTATACTTCCAGTGGCATAGTTTTAAAAAACTCTTTGCCTATAAATATAATAGAAAATGCGTTCAGTGACTTGGACTCTCAATTAATTTTTGATTTTAATTGAATTGTCTTAAATTATTACCTAGGCAATTTTCAGCTAGGTTTCTGAAAACTAAAGAAGAATGAATACAGTTACAAAATATATTTTGTTTTTTATTTTATTTTTCCTAAAAATATGTATACACTTAGAGTCACTTGATTAAGGTTTCCACATTTTAGAGAGGCCTTGGTTCTTGATGTCTTACTATTGGAATTAAGATTATTTTTGGTACCTGATAAAAAATAAAACTTTTAAAAAGAAAATTAAAGAAAATATTATCATAGTAGGGGCGTTGGTGCACGATATGAGGGCATACCTATCATGTTGACCTGACGGGTTGAGCTTTAGTATACTAATAGTTTATTTTTAAGAAGTATTGCCAAGGTAGAAAACACTGTCAGTAGTTCGAGAAAAGGGTTGCCACTGGTTTCATACATTGGCCTATAAATCGAGAACCAGAGGTCGTACGATGACCAGAGAACTTTCATTGGATTCAGCACCCTTGTAATTAATTATAGGACCACATTATTGATTATCTCTCTTCCCTCTCTTTGCATGAAGAGGGTGGAAAAAGGCCGTTTGGGAAGGGAAAATGCAAAGCCAAAAAATGTAAGAAAAATATTTATAATGGGTGATTTTTTAGCTGGTTTGGTTTTGGCAACACTGGTTTTGACAGCTGACGTGTGTTTAGTACCTTGTGTCACTGTCAAACAGCTTCAGTTTGGTTTGCAATTTAACCATGGATCGTCTTACAAATGAACAACAAATTATTGAATTTTACTATCAAAATTCGTGCTCGGTTCGAAATGTTCATCGCGCGCTGCTTCCATTTTATGGTCGGCATTCTCGACCTTCTGAGCAGTCTATTCGGAAGATTGTGACCAAATTTCGCACCAAATTTACTTTGTTGGACATTAAACCACCAACACGTTTACGTACTGTGCGTAGTGAAGAAAATATTGCGGCCGTATCAGCTAGTGTGACAGAAGACCGCGAAATGTCGATTCGGCGCCGTTCCCAGCAGTTAGGCCTTTGTTACAGCACTACGTGGAAAATTTTGCGGAAGGATTTGGGCGTAAAGCCTTTTAAGATACAGCTGGTGCAAGAACTAAAGCCAGCCGACCTACCACAACGCCGAATTTTTGGTGAATGGGCTCTTGGAAAGCTGGCCGAGGATCCGCTTTTTTATCGAAAAACTGTGTTCAGCGATGAGGCTCATTTTTGGTTGAATGGGTACGTAAATAAGCATAATTGCCGCATTTGGAGTGAAGATCAGCCAGAAGCATTGCAACAGCTACCAATGCATCCCGAAAAAGCCACTGTTTGGTGCGGTTTATGGGCCGGCGGCATTATTGGGCCATATTTCTTCAAAGATGATGCGAATCGCAGCGTTACTGTCAATGGTGAACGCTACCGAGCGATGATAACAAACTTTTTTTTGCCCGAAATGGAAGTTCTTGACTTGCATGATATGTGGTTTCAACAAGACGGTGCCCCATGCCACACAGCACGCGAAACAATGGCGCAATTGCGAGGCGAGTTTGGTGAACAGTTAATTTCACGTTTCGGGCCGGTCAATTGGCCGCCTAGATCGTGCGATTTGACACCATTAGATTATTTTTTGTGGGGGTATGTCAAGGCTAATGTCTATAGGGACAAGCCCGCTTCGATTGACGCACTGGAAGCCAACATCCATGCATTCATTCGTGAGATACCGGCCGATATGTGTGAAAGAGTATGCCAAAATTGGACTCAGCGGATGGGCTACCTGAGACGCAGCCGCGGTCAACATTTGCATGAAATTATCTTTAAACATTAAATTGCAAGGTTCAAACTATCGATTCAAATAAATATTTCATTCATTTTTTCGAATTTTTTGTGTTTTTTTTTTTTTAAGTTCTAAACCTTTTAAAAAATCACCCGTTATAATAGAAAATGCATTTAGTGACTTGGACTCTCAATTAATTTTTGATTTTAATTGAATTGCCTTAAATTATAACCTAGGCAATTTTCAGCTAGGTTTCTGAAAACTAAAGAAGAATGAATACAGTTACAAAATATATTTTGTTTTTTATTTTATTTTTCCTAAAAATATGTATACACTTAGAGTCACTTGATTAAGGTTTCCACATTTTAGAGAGGCCTTGGTTCTTGATGTCTTACTATTGGAATTGAGATTATTTTTGGTACCTGATAAAAAATAAAACTTTTAAAAAGAAAATTAAAGAAAATATTATCATAGTAGGGGCGTTGGTGCACGATATGAGGGCATACCTATCATGTTGACCTGACGAGTTGAACTTTAGTATACTAATAGTTTATTTTTAAGAAGTATTGCCAAGGTAGAAAACACTGTCAGTAGTTCGAGAAAAGGGTTGCCACTGGTTTCATACATGGGCCTATAAATCAAGAACCAGAGGTCGTATGATGACCATAGAACTTTCATTGGATTCAGCACCCTTGTAACCATATAACCACATTATTGATTTTCTCTCTCTTCCCTCTCTTTGCATGAAGAGGGTGGAAAAAGGCCGTTTGGGAAGGGAAAATGCAAAGCCAGAAAATGTAAGAAAAATATTTATATTATTGAAATTTAAAGATTGGAATCGAAGCAGAATTTAACCATCTACTACATTGTATCCAAAGTAAATTGAAAAACCTGCTTTGGTTCAAAGTGCTGGGAAGGGGGAATATGAAAGTTTAACAAAGTAGTATAACAGTGTTTTTTCCATTAATCGTTTTTTTTTTTTAATTTTGGTTTTCTCCTTAGCGCAATCGATTTCAATTGAAATGTTTATGAAAAAGCTCCTTTGAAATTTCAATAATATTGCATATAAAAATTTTTAAAAAATAAATTTTGGATTCTAAAAATATGATAATTTTCTTTTCATTAAATTCAATATTTCGAAAATGGGTTTATGAATTATTTTTAAGCTAAGTTTATAAATGTTTATCAATAAATATTCAGAACTGGCATACCAAATTTTAGGGCTCTAGACCTTTGGCACCTCATATATGGGAAATTTGATATTTGAGCCATCTAATTGACCAAAATTGGTCAGAAAAGGTCAACTAGTCCTAAAAATTGGCCAGCCCTTAATAACTTGTAATAAAAGCTTAAAGTTTCTCAAGGTCATTCAAGGTAACGCGCACTGTTTGGAACCTCATTTATGAAAAATTTCTACAAAAGCAAAATGTATACCATCTGAAGAGTCCTATATAAAAAAGGTCAGCTAGTTTCAGTATTCTATTTTACAGTGTTTTTCAACACCACGAATGATTTTTAGCACCTCATTTTGGTGATATATCAACAAAAAAAAATATACCATCTAATACGTTATCTACCAGATCATCATTAAGGATCAGTTAGTTTCAGTTATTGGTCAGCCATAGATTTCTTTTTATGAATTTTTATCCTTGTGCCAAAAATCGTTCGTGACCCTGAAAAAAAAAACTTTAAAAAATCGTAAGAATCGAAAAAATCTAAAATCAACTAATAACTGAAACTTTCTGATCTTTTATAATGGTCTTACACTCTTCAGGTGGTATTAATATTTTACAAATTTCTCATAAATGAGGTGCCAAAAATCGCGCTTGACCTTAAGTGACCTTGAGAGCATTTTTTACAAGTTATCTAGGACTGACAACAGTTGACCTTTTCTGACCAATTAGATGGCATTTTCTTTTTTCAAATTTCCCATACATATGAGATGCCCAAGGTCCAGAGCCAAATTTTGGTCTTAAAAGGTTACAAACATGAAACATGTTTGAAAAACTTTTATTTTTAAGACAACTGCTCTAACGAATAACGATCTTTAACTTGTATATAAAGTATAGTTGTTTTTAAGCTTAAAACTATTTTACGAACTGTTTAAAATAAAAAAAGAAGCATTATAACGTTTTTTCTATTATTATGTACGTGCTTGCATATTTTAAAAGTCCTTAAGTTCCAAGCAACTACAGAACAAGTAAAGGCCACTTTACACGATTATAGAAGTCATATGACTTCTCATATGAGCTGTCAAAAAAAAAGTGAATTCAAAGTATTGAAAAAAAAAAATACTTCTACAAAAAATTGGAATTTTGAATGAAAACAACAATGGATAATTCCAAAAAAGTAATTTTGCTTTTCAAAAATGTATTTATTTATGAGTTTTTTTTTTCTTTTATTTTGGGTTTGACAGATAACCATAGAGAAAATCAAATGCAAAGTAAAGACGTGTAAGCATAAAAAAATGATAACCGTATGACTTGACTTAAAATGGCAGCTCATGTACGAAATTATACAGAAACTTTAATGACAGGTCATATGATTTCTATTATCGTGTTAAGTGGCCTTAAGTTAGTTCGATCCAGTCAAGTTTGTGTAGATATCTGCATGATATTGAATGAAAGCAACATTTTGAACATGGTCACTTTTTTATTTCCTTTGAGCATGCCTTGAGCTAATCTTTGCTTAACAAAGAGTTTTGGCCAATTGAGTAAAGACTGTTTTGTAAATTTGTTTTCAAAATGTTTATAAAATTATTTTTGCAATAAATTTGCACGATTTGCAAACGTTGTTCAGGAGTTAGTCTATTTATTATAAAATGTCAAACCAAACTGAGCATAAATCAAGTGACAACTGTCAAAAAGACCAACTCTGAAAAAAAGGATTAAAAGATTGAAAACCACAAGTCTTAAACAAATACCTTTTATAAGCATACAAAAAAAGTTTTTTAAAAGTCATAGGAGCCGTTCTAAGAAAAAATATTTTCCTAACGGTTTTTTAACATTTGCCGTTATTTTTTTATAGAAGTAAATTTGTTTCTAAAAATAGCTAAATAATGTATTATACAAATACAAAGTTTTATAAAAATTGTTTTCAGAATATATTTTATTCTCCAAAAAAAAAATATTTTTTGAACATATTTTAAAAATCCAAAAAATATTGGTTTTTTGCAAAATGGTTTCCAATGACAACTGACAAAAAAACTGACCTAATTTCAGGGGATAAAACGTGTAAAAAAAAACAAAAATTCAAAAGAAATCACCTAAATTGTTCAATGATAAATAATAATAAATACAACTTTAAAATAAAATAAGATTAAATGTTATTTATATTCATGATTGTTCGGGAGCTTTAATCAAATAAAGCACTCTAAATTTCAACTTTCGGAAGTCCCTAAAATTTCAAATTATTTTTCTTTAAATAAATTATATAGTTCAATCCTGAATCAAGTGACACAGAGTGTTAAAAACTAATCAAATCATTAAAACATTATTAATACAAATTTTGTTAGTTCTAAGAAAATTGATTTAAGGAATTTGGAATTAAAAATAATGTAAAGCAATCTAGAAAAGGAATATTAAAAGAATGTATAATAAAACGTCTTTTTCAATCTATTATACGAAAAAATTAGGTACTTGGGTTCAGGATTTTTATTTTCAGCTAAAACTTAATTAAAAACAACAATTCTAAAAATAGATTGCAGTCAAATTGGTGTCGTAGGTACTGCTGCCCTTCATATACGCGTCTACATTATTTGTAGTGTTATTGAGCATTCGATATGTTTGTATAATTAATTTATATTCAAATTTGTTGATTTCGTCGCTTTAATGGCGTAATTTTCAGTCGGTGCACAATTTTAATTAGAAAACAAATTACAGACAAAACAAACAATTCGGTGCAGTTATTAGTTACAATTGAATTATGATTTTTTTTTTTTATTTAAATAAATCTTAAATATCATTAACAATCACATATGGGACGCGCACACAAAGCTCACTTGATTTCGTTTGTTATCAATTTCCGAAGTGTACAATCTCCGGCATCTAATTTGTCAAGAATCTCAATGACATCCTTGCAGTATTGATCTCTGGCCAGGTACTCATCTTCAGTGTAGTCATCATTAATTCGTTGCATGCGCCAGATGACATTTAATTTGGCTTCGACAAGGACATAGTTCGATGGGGGGCAAAACCTTGGACAAATATTATTGATGAAATTTACCATATCATGGACGGAGCAACTGTTTATTTTATTGTGAATTGCATTAAGGGTGAAGTCCTGGTATTTTCCCATTTTCGCATGACTCGATACGACTCCACATTTGCCGCATTTCCAATCTGGCTGCATGGCAGTTGTGTGCACGGGAATTGTCCATCCTTTGCAATTTGGTTCGCGACAATAAAGGGCAGCAAGATAAGTTTCATTTTCCTGTGAATACATTTAAAAAAAAGAATTAACTCATATTTGCATAATTAAAATGAAGATTAATATGTATGGATGGTAATTTAGCTAACGTTTATAGGAAACAGCTTATAAGCTATTATCAAAAATAGACACGGGTATAAGAAACAAAATTTAAAATAGAGGTTATTGCACCTGAATTTTTTCCAAAGTTTCTTACTGTGAGTAGCTATTTGCGGATATACCAATAAATTGTTATGCAAAGTGGAGCTGTCTATTTAATGTGAATGGCAGAGTGTGAATTAATTACAAAACATATTCTAAAATAAGGTCTTTAACTACATAAGTTGTATCTTAAGTTGCTACAATACATTCAAAGCACCTTTGTATATAGAAATTTAGGAAAACACTTGTGTACAAATAATCTGAGGTTCTATAACCACATCAAACATTTCATTGATGGAAAAGTTAGGAAAAAATGGGTTTTAACCATACCACTCGTTGGCCTATGTACGAGTATTTGTTAATCAGTGAGCCTGCTAGTTCTTACGTTTATTTTATATCGAATAAGAATCTTAAACGGGTGAACCGGTTAGCTATGAATTTGGTGCAAGTGTATTTTTGTGCAATTTGCTACACGAGCAATTTGGAGTTTCGTTTCAGCTCACCTATATCAAGTAGTAGCCTTTACGAAAAATATCAACAAAGAAGAATTTTGTTGGAGAGCTTTGTTTTGATGTCCTCAGCATTTTCTTAAAATTTCCGTTAATTTGGGCAGCACCTTAATTCATTTGGAAGGAAAGGGGTAAAAATTTAGATTTTTCTTAGTTTTTCAAAAACTATGTATCAATTTTTTGGGAAAAAATGAGAAGGTACAAATTGTAGCTAATGTAATTCTAACACAAAAAATAATAATATAATTTTGTTGATACAATTAATAGATTCCGAGAAAATCATTCAATAACTTCATGGTGGAGCAAAAGTAAATTTACTTAATTTTCATTAATCGATGGGCAAAATGTTTGCATAATTTGTGTTTGGCTAAATCTCTTAATTATAAAAACAAGATTTTGGGGTGCCCGGAGTAAGAAGGAGACTGCCATATCGAAGAAGAAAGTAGTTTGGTTTTTATTCAACAATTTCCTTTTACAACGAATTCATAACACAATCAAATTATTTAAACAAATGAACTATTAACGAACCCTGTAGGTTTATTTAGCTACCTTAAAGTTAGTTTTTGCACGTTTAATAAAAGCTAGACTCATATATTTTAAAACTAGTTTTATTGGCTTCTAATATGTTGGTACATCACGCAACCGTTTTCAACCAAGAGCAAATTACTCGAAAAGTACCAATTTTACTATTATCGATTTTCTTCAAAGCCGTTTAATAGTATAGTTTTTCTTACCAAATTTTTCAAAAAAATATCTTTTGGATTTTTAAAAAATGTTCAAAATTTTTCTTATAAAACCCGGTATTTAAGGGTTTTTCTTTAAAGTATTTTAAGAAAAAATATTACTTTTATGAAAAAATAACGGTACCTTTCATACAAATTTAAAAAAAAAAAAACCGTTAAGGGAAAATTTTTTTTCTTAAGAATTGAATTGAATTTTCTCATTATTGACTAAACAGATTTAGGTTGATTTTTTACTTAAGACTTAAAATAGGATTACAAAATATTGCATTTCAAAATTAAAAAAAAAAAATGTTTCATTTTCCGCTCTGACGATTTTAAATATTTTTTGCGTTCAATCATATTCAATCAAGAATTAGAATGACGTTCTTTTTTTCATTAAATACTCTCAAAGAAAATATTTAATATTTTATGTTATTATTATTATTACTATTATTATTAATTTATAATTTAAATATCGTATTTCATGCTTTTAAACATTTTTCTTACATTATAATGTTTGGAACATATGCGTTTGGAACATAAGAGCAAGTATGTGCGACAAAATTTAATTTTGCTTTTTTTAGTTTAATTTTAACATTTTAGTGTATCATTTTCGAAACATTTTTATTAACAAATATTCTATTAAATATATTAACAAATGGCAACTTATTTTGTATTGTTTACTCGTTAAATTTGGGCATGTTTTCATAATAATATTTGATTTTCCAAAAAAAAATGTTGAACATTTTTTAAAAATCCAAAAAATATTTTGTTGACAAAATTTGGTAAGAAAAACTATTAACATTATTAAAAAGCTTCTGTATAAAAAAATTGTTAACTTAAAGCAACCGCTTTAAAGAAAATCGAAAATTAAAAAATGGTTCTTTGGGGAGGTACCATTAATAACCATTTTTTGACAAATGGTTTCCCATCTAACGGTTGCTTTTACCAAAAGAAATGTATTGATTTTTTTTAAAGAAGAGTTTTGGAGCCGTTCTTGATAAATAAAAGATTTTGTGAGATTACAAAATCGCAAAAAAATTTTAAAGGAACTGTGGGCAGAATCACCAAAAACCACCATGTACCAAGTGTTAAGAAAATCGATTCAGCCATTTAGGCTGTAGCCGAACAGACAGAATTTTGCCACCCACTATTTTGGTGTTCTCTATCATCGTAATGTCATGTTTGATTGTTGTCTCGAAAACTTTGTTTTGCACGAATCCAAAACTTGCCTTATAGTACCTATATTGCAAGTAAAAAAGTCTATAAATTCATATATGATCTAAAATTCTATGTTTTGAACATTATTCTCTCATGATTTTCAAGTCTTTGTTTACAATTTTTAAAACTGTAATGCTCAATCTCACGAAGGACTTTTTAAATACTTAAAGACCATTTAGATTTGATATGTTGTTTTTGGTTTCTCTAAAATACTTTTAAGTTTAAAATGCGTTAAACCAGCCATGATAACTAATTGCCCTTCATCTTCTCATTTAATTTTAAAAGTTTTATTATTTTTAAATTCATCAGATCCCATAATCAATGAGTAGAAATAAGAGCTAATATTTTTTATTTTGACTATTGTTCATCCACTCTCCTTGAAAAAATAATGGTAATTACTATGGCTCGGATTTCCATGCAAATGCATATTTCTTTTAACAAAAACAATTTGGTCTTAGGCTTCTAAGGCTAGGAACGCACTTATGATTTTCTGTCGCGCGATCATTCAGTCGCAAAATAGAACACATGAGACTAAAATAAGAATGAACGCACATGATACCAAGAAATCATACTGGGTTGCGATCAAATTCTTTAGTCGCAACGACAGAAAATCGCAAGTGTGTTCCCTGCCTTAGAAGCCTAAGACCAAATTGTTTTTACGAATCAAAAAACTTCCTTTAAAATGGCATTCAATCGTTATTGATTATTTTCCATAATTGAGGGAGTGTTTAAAAAAATGCATATATTCATAATAAATGCATGTTTTTATTTTTTGTGCATATTTTTCAATAAACTGTCTAGTCAAGTCTTGTGACGAGAAACCTGGGGTAATGAGTTAGTTTAATAAATAATGCATTATGTGAACCAACCCTATTCTAATTCAACCCAATTGGTGCAATTTTTAAAACTAAAATTAAGACTGTTTTTGAAAAAAATAACTTTTTATGTTTTCTATATTTTCTAAATATGACTACTTCTTTATTAATAAAAACTGAAAAACATTTTTTTTTCATAAAAATAAATTAATATAATGGTTTAAGCGCATATTTCCGATTTTTAAGTGCATGCAATTCCCGGCCCTGGTAATTACTTAGCAACGAATTGTGTTTTTTGTTTTTATTTTATACATTTGGGATATGTAAGAGCAATAACCGATTATTTTTTAAAGGTCCAATAAAATTTATAAGGAGTTTAGTAATTACATACATACATTTTTAAACACCTCTTTAGTATTAAATGTTTTGACCTTCCTCAAAAATGTTTTACACAATATAGCCTGGACATTTTCAGCCGAATCGAATAAATAAATTGGATTTTTTAGGCTGTTGACTAGTAAGATAGTTTTTTAAAAGTCCTCAATACTTGGAAATATGCCTTATTTAATTAAATAAAATGTCGATTCAGACAAATCTTAGACAACCAATTCCGTTGTCCAAGTTAGACAACTTTAGGACAACAGTAAACAAAGTTTACTAATAAAGTTTTGGAGTTGGACGGCTGTATAAGGTTAGACAAAGTTTATAAATACAACTGTTTATCTTTATTTAAAGAACATAAATCATATGACTAAAATGAAAAAGTTACAATATCTGTAAGCCCAAATTCAAATTTTAATAGATAAGCCGGGATTTCCTCATGTCAAAAACTTATACAGAAATTTAAACAGGCATATTTCAACACAATTTTATAATTTTTCATTGGCAGAGGTTAGGAATTGGAAATCGATCACCAGAACCTCGGCTACGTGACAATCTAACGCACTTAAAATTGCGTTGTTGATATTATTGTCTATTATTTGTACATAAATTAGTCATTGAACTCAAACTTTACTTTGTTAATTTTTTGCTACCAAGTGCAACCCTTATTTCTGATATATTTTGCATAATCACAGATGGTAATTTTTCTTTTCTATTTTTAATTCGATTTTCTTCAACATTCTACGAAGAAAATCAAACAAGATACCTACAAAACTATCAACACTAGCTATACTGAAATCAATACTTCTCATGAAAATATAATTGGATTTAAGAAAACCTGATTACAATGCTTTTTGCTGTTGTTTTGCTCTGGGTGCATTGTTTTTAGAATGTATTTGGAATTTACTTAAAGCAAAAAATAAAAAAAATAAACACTCTGCCGATGTTTTACAGCGAAGAACTAAAGTATATTTATTATTTATGTACGTATACGCCGACACAGAAGCCTCAGTCAATTTGGGATCATCATAATCGTCAGGCCCAGTGAAATAGGGGCGCAAAAACATATCGATTTTATCGAAAAGAATTTTGCTTCTAGTATTTTTAATAAGTTAACTGGACAGACAAGTTAATTTTTTAAGAAATAAATATGTTCAAAGGTCGATATTAGAAAGTTGGGATTCTAAGGTTTTGTTTCCTTCCAGTTCAGTCCCATGCATGAGGGAAGAGTGGGAGGCCTGCGTTGGCTGTGGAGATCTTATTTTCAAATGGAAGTTCTGGTCAACTCAACCCAGCGAGCCTTCCAAAATTGCCTCACTAACACATATTTTGGTTGAAAGCTAATTTTTAAGTATTAATGGTTTCGGCTACTTTACAGCTGGTATCGTCTCGATCTCATTTCTATTTCTGAGATTCCCATACAAAACGAGACCAAGATTTTTTGGGTATCGTTAAAAGAATTGATTTTGTTCCAATAGCACGGAGAAATAGCTCACGCAAACAGCATCAAACCCCGATGCAGCCGTTTTTAATGGACACTTTCTAGAGCATACCTAATCTTAATAAGATGCCAGATGTTGGAGTGGCCATTCCGCTCCAGAAAACTACCTACAGCACCCACATCCTTTTGAAATTTGAAATATTATTACCTACTGGGCAAAATTAACAGTTAAAATTTATTCAACGACTCATATTACTTTTATTTTCTGGAATTTTATAAATTTGCCTCTAATTGTAAGCCGTTTTTGTCAATATGCACTTAAGTCAGCATTATGTATACGAAAGAAATTTATTAGGTGTTTTTTTTTTAGTTTACTCTGGCGCAAGTTGAGAACTTGCTTAATTAGCAGAAAACTCTAGCTACGGCTCTGTATTCACTAAATTAATGTCAAATGTTGAGGCACACTTTAGAAATGTCAATATTTTCATTTTCTATTTATAGAACATTTTAGGAAAGTGTTTGCAATGCGAAGACTCTATACCTAATACATTGTGCAAGTCTATATTTTTTGTTTTGTTCTCATAGTTGAGCTGGCTAATGCTAATATTCAAATTTTGAATCATTAAAGATTTGTGTTTTTGGTTTGTGCCCTAAGAAATAAGATCAACATTCAAAACATAATGACACTTTGTAAAATAATGATTGCATTGAAGAATCCGTAGGCTTTGGAATGGGGAGATTTATAAACAAAGTCCAAACCAAACATGATATGCATGATATCTTGGCTGATACAAAGAAGGATTTTTAAAAATCGAAAAATATTATATTTTCACTAGGAAAGTTAATGTTCCTCTTGCACCTTAATAATAATTATCGAAAAAAAGAATTGAATAAATCGAACAAAATATTATTTATTTCAATTGATGGTAATTGAAATTTTAAAGTAGGTATAGGTTTAGGTATGCCTTGTACAGGAAAGATGTTTTTTTTTGTGGAACCCGGACTAGAATAAAGGTAGCCTTATTTTATCAGTTTTTTTTTTTAGATCTAATCAAATATTGGGTTTTTCAATAAGAGCGCTACAAAAGTTTTTTTAAATAAAACAAAAACGGTTTTGGATATCCATGAAATTCTTTGTTCCTGTGAAATAACGATCGATGCCATTATGTATGGAACTCGATTTCTTTTGCATGGCTACCACGGGCACGCTTGCAGAAGTCCAGAAGCTGAACCCAATTTTCGACGGTTTTTAAGCATAAATCGGCCGATACTGCTGCAATTTTACGTTCGATATTCGTTTGAAGTTCATCAATCGTCACTGGCTTGTTGGCATAGACCATAGACTTGACGTAGCAGGAAATAGTCTAACGGAGTCAAATAGCACGACTGAGGTGGCCAAGCGACTGGACCATTTCGTGAGATAACACGTTCTCCAAACTTGGTTTCCAATAAATTGATTGTGACATTCGCTGTGTGGCTTGTGGCGCCTTCCTGTTCGAACCACATGTCCTCCAAGTCCATATCATCCAATTGGGGCCAAAAATATTCGGTTATCATTGGAAGGTAGCGATCCCCAATCACAGTAACGAGCCGGTCTTGATCATCACGGAAGAAGAAGTACGGCCCAATGACGCCACGCCGCCGGCCCATAAACCACACCAAATCGTAATTTTTCGGGATGCAATGATAACTTATGGAGTACGTGTGGATTGTTGCCTGACCAATACCGCATATTTTGTTTATTGACAAAGCCATTCAGCCAGAAATGACCCTCATCGCTGAAGATGATTTTTCGATGAAAATCCGAATAGTTTTCAAGTTGTTGCTCAGCCCAATTCAGAAACATACGACGCTTCTGGTGGTCAAGCGGCTTCAGTTCTTGCGTCAATTTAATCTTGTAAGGATATAGGCCAAGATCTTTTCTCAAAATTCGCCACAACGACGTCACAGAGATGCCCAACGCTTGAGAACGACGTGTGAGAGACACAGCGGCAGCAATATTCTTGACACTACGGGCACTTCTTTATCTCACTGGCACGGGAACATTTAACATTTTGAACTGTGCCTGTGGATTTAAATTTTTCCACTATACGCTCAATTGTTGATCTGCTAGGATGATTATGACGACCATAAATTGGACGTAGTGCTCTTAACGTTGAGGCCACTGACTCCGAATTTCGGTAGTAAATTTTAATAATTTCGACTCGTTATTGGCTCGTATATCTTTCCATCATTAAATGGCAAACCTTACTGAAGAGAAATGTCAAAAGAGCGGCAAGAAATATGGCGTCGTTTGCTGTCCCTCTACTCTACTTTTGTAGCGTGCCTGTTGAAAAACCCTTAACTTTTGGCGATGAAATTGTCATGGCCAAAGTTAAGTTAAAAAATATTTAAGCCATAATTTACGAGTATCTGTTGATACATTTTATTTAGTGAATGAGAAATTTTTTCTAGGTAATGTAACTTGTTTTCCTTTTCTCATTTTTTGTTCCTTAAAAAGTAAGACCAAAGACGGGAGCCAACCGTAAGACCAATTTCATCACGGCGACTAAAAAAAAAGGATGCTAAAAGTTAGCTTCAGTGCTAACATTTAGAAAACTACTGGTGGGACAAGCTTTATCTAGCTGCAATGGTCTTTTTTAACATTACCTTTTACATTAGTTAAAACTGAGTTAAATGATACCAAATACCTAAAAGTGGACTTAACTACTTTATTTTCAATTTCTTCAAAGTATTACAAAAATTCCTAATTTTACAAAACTGGTCGGACATAGGTGGATACAGGGGTAGGGTGGGTCATGAGGGTCAGGATGGAGTTGCAATAACTGCGTTTTGCTTTAATTTATTTTACTATAAATAATTAATTAATAAATTTATTGTATCAAGGAATAATAAATATAAAATCAACTTAATGTTAATTTTACTTTTAGCGTAAAAATTATTTTGAAATTGCTTTGAATGCTGAACAAATTAAATGCACAACTAGGTCGCACGTACTTATGCTCTTATGTTCAAGGCGCTAAGGGTTTAAGAAAATTATATGAAAAGACATGGAAATTATGAGAGAAAAAATGTTTAAAAGCATAAAATAAGATATTGATATTAGCTAAAAAAAAAAACTTCGTTGAGTGTTTGAGATGAATTAAAAGAACTTCATCTTAATTCTTAATTGAATATGATTGTATGGACAACAAAAATTTTAAATCACTGTAGTGGTTTTTTAATATAAATTTTATATATAAAATTCTTGAAACATTTTTAAGGAAAACTTTCGGTAGGCAAATCTTAGTACTTACTCATTTGCAAATAAAAATAAAATTAAAAAAAAAATTATCAACCCGTTTTTGAAATATCGAATTTAAAAAAAAAAATTGAAACTTCTAAAAGTTCAAAAAAATTTTGTTTGAAAAATTTTTAAAACTTATTAAATTTCGTATCTAAGAAAATTAATCAAAATCTGTCGAGCCAATATTCAGTACTATGCATTAATATTTGGTATTTGTAATTTTTTTATTTCATGGTAAAAGATCAAACTAATTTAAGCCTACAAAAAAAGTTTAATAAAAATCGAAGGAGCCGTTTTTAAGAAAAAAAAAGCTATTTTTCTTAACAGTTTTTTAATATTTGTGTGGAAGGTACCATTATTTTTTCATAAAAGTAAATTTTTTCTTAAAATATTTTAAAAAGCAGTTTTCAAAATATTTGATTTTCAAAAAAAAAAATTTGAAACATTTTTTATACTAAAAGTAATTTATCGATTTTTTTGTAGGAAAAGAGAGAGAGTTATTATGAAAAATACGATTATTTAAAATTGCTAAAAAAATTTTATGGCAGGTACCGTTTTTGTGTTTATAAAAAAAATGTAAAAAACGTATGGGCATGGTCACCAAAAACCACCATGTACTAAGTTTAAAGAAAATCGATCGGGCCGTTTGGGCTGTAGACGAACAGACAGACAGACCCACACAGACAGAAGGAAATGTGCCACCCACTTTTTTGGTGTTCTCATCATCGTAACGTCATCAACCTGATTTTGACATAATGAACTTTAAAAAAAAAAATAATATTTTTAAAAATCCAAAATTTTGCATAAAAACATTGATTAAAATCGTTATTGAGAAAATCGAAAGCGTGTGATATGGAAAGTACCGTTAATAACATTCGTTGGTTAATTTATGTTTTTACCAAATAGTATACCTACTTCATCTATCGTAATCCATTGACTCTTTTTTATTAAAATCGTTGGAGCCGTTTTTGAGATAAATAAGCTTTTCCTTAACGGTTGTATGGCAAGTACCGATATTTTTGAGCTAAAACGAAATTTTTATTTCTCATCTGGAGAGTTACAAAAAAAACCTTAAGTTCAAAATTTGAAGCAAATCGCTGCAGTGGGCTTAGGTTATGGGCCGAGGTACAAACAGACAGACAGACCGAATTTTGCCACCATTTTTGTTCGAGTACTCTGTCATCGTAATGTCATGATTGATTGTTATCTAGAAAATTGTTTTTTTTTTTAACGAATACAAAACTTTCCCTATAGTCTGTAGTACCTTTATTGGAAGTAAAAAATGTGTGTCTGACCTATAACTGAAGGTAGCTGATGACTATTTAGTGGCCTTTCATTTGTAATTGTTGTTTTTAAGATAACGTAAATGAAGATCATATCAACAATTTTTTTCAAAAATCTGGCAGTTACAAAATCTCACTTCTAAATCAAAATTTTTGAAATTAAAATTCTTAGTTTAGAAAAAACTCGAAAAATAATATTGGAGACTTTAATTTGCGAGATTTTGGTTGAAATTGTTAAAAATAGTAATGGTATGGAAATTGTTATAATAATTGGCGTTTTTTTTTTTAAGCTTCGAGCATAGCACTGAGTTGTCAAAAAAATATCTGCGTTTCTTTTTTAGCTCAGACCACTCGGATCGCTCAACTTGTGTTTCTTTTTTGAATTGGAGATATCTCGGAGTACGCTCCATGAGCTCAGAATAAAAACACCGAGCGAATTGAGTAAATAGCTGAGCGCAGCTAACTTCACTCTTTTTTGTTCACTCATTTCACATGGGGGCGTTCAACACTTCAATTTCAGTTCACATTTTTTATTTTTCGAGTTTTTGATTTAGCAGCTATCAGATGATAGTTAAAAATCAGTACTAAATTATTGTGCGTTGAACGCATCTCAATCGTATGACAGTTCAGTGCTCAGATGTGTTTCAAAATTATATAGGAGAACTCTGGTCTTACTCTGCTCAGAGCAAACTCCTTTAGCTCGAGCTCTACTCCATGCTCTGCTCAGAGCTTTAAAAGAAAAACGCTTAATAATAAATGGTAAATGATATTAATTATGAGATTATTAAAAATATGTGAGACTATATTTTTCAAGATATTGGTTTTTGGTATTTTGTAAGGCTCCTTGCTATTGAGATGTTACAATTTTTTTTGAAAACATCTCACAAATAAGATGCGAAAAATCGTGGGTACAATTGAAAAGCATATTGCGGTAGTGATAGCGTATCCTTTTTATCACAATTACTATCGCATTTCGCTTCGATTTGCTAGAAGACTTAATTGCTGCACTCGCCCACCTAAAAACCTAGAAGAAACTAGTGGGAATTAATGTATAGCAAGCCAAGAAAAAATAGAATCCCATTTTACAATGCTCTGAGACCCTGAGGGGCCAGTTTTTAGTGCGAGATCATCCTAGTCTAGGGGTTAAATCTAAGTTAACTCCAAAAACAATAACAACTATGAGCTAACTTACCTAATTTGGTTAGGTTACTTTTGGGACTAAACTGAGAGCAATTTCCGTTGTGGTGCCATTTCGATTTTCCTAATGAACAGTGTAATAGAGTGATATCGATCGATTTCAATAGATTTTTGACAATGGAAAGATGAAGTCAACTGAAGAATATTTTCTGAATTAACTCAGGGTTAATTTATTTTCATCAGGATTAGCAAACTCTGATTTTACTCAGAGCTAACTCAGTTCTTTAAAACTGGAGCTTACTGACTAAAGGTTCCGGTTAGATTTATTTGAATTTAAACTGCTTCTTTGATCTGTTAACGATTATTTCTGTCTAAATAAGTTAAACGAAATGAAAAACACTTCCGAAAACCTTTTTATTTAAAAACCTTGATATACAAATACTGCGCTGGTTATTTTTAATTCATCACACAGAAATGCTCTTATATCTAATTGAACAGTAGTTTATATCCTTGACATCAATTCACAAGGGACATATTTAAAACTGCTGCATTTTTTATATCGCACCCCATCCTTATTTGTGAGATATAAAATCTGCATAAAGTTGCAGACATATACGAGTACATAGTATCACACACAAGTAGTATAGGTTTACAAAGGTATACCTATACCTACCTTCCTACCTAGTATTGTTTGTAGTTTTTTTTTTTCTTCTTTTATAAAAAAAGCAGGTACGAGTATACTCACAGTTGGATCCTTACATCGACGACACTCGCAAATAAAGTGTTTCGTCATCTTTAAAAATACCCTCCGCATCAGATTGCTCCACAAGATTTTCGTGTACGTCGTCGTTATTTCGCCACCTTTGGGAATAAATTTAGCCGCTCTCACAATAGCCAAACTGCCATCTTCAAAATAATGACACGCATTCGGGGTACATTCGTGATTCATAACGGCTGTCAAGGGGAAGAGGCCACGCAAAAGTATTTCATAGCCATCGACTTTTTTGGGTGCTTCAAAGGCATTCGTATTGAGAACACCAACCACCTTCAGCAGAAAGTCAAGGACTTTCTTATCCGTTGGAAAGTTCTTGAATCCCTCAGCTGCTCGACTTATTTCCCTTCGATATCCTTGGTCGACATTTGCTTGCATTGCAAATATCAAGTCTTTTTGATCCTTGCTCACGAATAAACTTCGAGCGGCGGTGAGTATCCTTAAAGTCATCGGACTAACGCCGCCTACATTGTGGGGCTGCCAATCCCGGAAGAGTTCACATTCGGGCTTGTGAATATCTGAGTCCACACACTTTTCACACACCGGAAGCGTGCAACCTTTGGGGCAGAGGAAGTCTGTGATATCAAGTAATTTGAAGCATGCAACACAAGTATTCAAGGCAGACCCTTTCCTGGCGGTTGGACCCATGACCACGGCACGTTCTCTGAATAACAATTCGCCTTTTTCAATATCTCGTAGGGCAAATACACCACGACCGGCTACCGGGGACCAATCGACTTTCCAGTTGGGTTCGTCCGTTTGGAGATCCCCAAGATGGATATTTACCAAACGGGCCAACTTTGTTGCGGACATTTTGTATATTAATTTCAAGAAGGGTATTCAAAAAAAAAATGCAGAAGCAATAACAACAACAACTTCGACTGTCAATTGTCCCAAACCGCGACCAATCGAATCGAATTTACACTGTCGACTGGCCTAAGGGATACTCGCTGGTCATTATTTTCATTTTCTACAGCCAGCGCGGGAAAGAGGATAAGGAACGACGACGCGATGAATGACGATGTGAGGTAAGGGGTTTTGCTATGGGGAAAGCTTAAATAACATTAATTTATGCCACGCTTGACGATGTTGGAGATGCTTAAGGAAAAAGGGGGTTGCAGTTCGATTTTTCATTTTGCTGCACTTCAGAGTGTAGCAATAATATGCACCATGCTGATGCCGTGGTGTGTGGTTTCTTGTTTTTCTTTTTGCATATCATTTCATTGGTGCATGTTATTTTAGACTTTGACGTGCAACAGGTTGCATATTCTATGCACAAAACTCAAACTGCAAAGACATCACCAAACACGCCAACAGATAGATGGATTATATTCGTCTCTTTATGTTTATGTACTGGCAACAGAGGGTGGGTATAGGAAGATATACCTAAGGTAAGGTATACGCTAGAGAAATATAAACCAAAGTGCAAAGCGAATAGTCGTATACGTCAAGAAACGTGAAAACCTTTATTTTAGATAGAAATTTAAAAGTGATGCAGGAATGTATATTTGTTAAGGATTTTTCGTGGATTTGTTGGGATCTCATGATTTGTTTCAAAACTCAGTTGCTAATTCACTGTAAGGTGTCGATGTCGCATATAACTTCAAATTCAATGAAAAGGTTTCCATTTGGGATCTATGTCACACCATGACAAGGCTTTTGAACATGTTCACGTTCAGTTCATCTACTCAACCTTTTTTATTCTTGTTCAAAATGTCCTGTTCGACTAGGTCAGGGTTATCAGTATGGTGCAATGGGATATGCATAACGAAAGTTCATGGCCTTTTCATTGAAATTTAAAAAACACTATGCCAGTAGGTTTGTCAAAAATTGCAAGGTAAAATTTTAGTTGGAGTTTTAGTATGGAGGTATACCAAGGAACAAGAACACAATGGCAAATTGAAAGCTGAAGGACCAATGTGCATAGAGCTGGGGGGTGAGGTAGTGTTGTCATGGTGCGAGCATGCCGATATATGTTATACCTGCATTACATAGTTTCCTAATATCAAAATATAAACAAAGTTAGTGTGACTGTAAAGAATATTGATTCCGGTACAATCCGAGGTTTTGGTTTTATAATCTTTTTGCTTTAAATAGGTGCCGTAATTATGAATGCGGTATCTTATGCGATCGCAAATATCGGGTTTATTTAGGTCTGTAGCATCCGATCCATTCATTGTAAAATCCGGTGTCCCACAAGGTAGCCATCTGGGTCCAATAATTTGTATTCTCACAATCAATGACGTGGAATCTGTGATTCAGCATTTAGAACTTTCGACGTACGCGGATGATATGAAAACTCTTAGAGCAATTTCTTCATCTAGCGATATGTTTTGTCTCTGCAAAATGACCTGAACAATTTTTTAGTTTGGTGTCAAAATAATAATTTAATACTTAATGCTAATAAAATTTGCAATTTAAGTTTTATTATTTTACTATTATTATTTTTTATATTTTGACTATTTTATTTTTGATCTGCCTTAGCTTGATCCAATTTTTTTAGTTTTTCCTAGCTTAACTATTTTACAAAAAATTTCTCATTGCCTGAGGAAAGTATCTTGAAACCAAAAAAAAGAAAAGCGGGAAGGTATTTTTTCTAGCCAGAGAAAGACTGAGTGGGGGAAATATATTAAAAATGGCTAAAAAAGCTAGAACATAATTTTAAGCTAAAATCAAACTCTCCCTAGCTTCTCCGAACTATTGCCAATAAAACTCGAAAAGATTTAAATTTGGTGACGTGAAATAAGGCAAAACGAAATAAGACTAAATCTCAAATTTGTTCTAATTTCACTGGAAAATGGCTTTATTTCCATTTCAAATTCAAAATAAGGCCATTTTTTTTCGAAATAAAGCCAAATGGTTTCCTATTAAAATGTTCAAGGTGTCAAATAACAAAATCTCAAAGAACAGAATCTTGAAAATGGAAAAATAAAAATTTTAAAACTTAGAATTTTTGAGATAACATTATGTATTTTTAAACTTATTAATTTGCTTAAACGAATATGATATATGAGGTTAAAACTTTCAAGATAGGTTTAAAATAGGCAGTGACCCCAGATATGCCTACAGTGTTATAATGTTTATGGTAATTTTCTGTTTTAAATTCAAAGTTTCTTTCAATCCAGATTCTTGAAATGCAAAAGAAACTTTGCATACACCCAGCCTCACACCTGTCAGAAATAAAAAATGGCTGTCAAAAAATGATATGTCAGTGCCGACCAAACTTTAAAATAAACAATTTATCGCTGTATAAAAATGGGTTGAATTTTTCAAAAAAAAAATGATAAGGAACATACGTGGGGAATATGAAAATAAAGATTTCGCTATTGCTTTAATTTCTATCGCAAATAACTTTATTTGGACACCCGAGAAATCGCAATTGAAAGTTGGCACACTAGGGTTAAAATGCTTACTACCTTCGACCATGCAGATTTTAGAATTTTCCTTAGAAATCAGGATAACTTCTTAAGAAAAATAAAAGAACCAAACCCAAAGTTTAAGTATTTATTATTTTGTTTTCATGTTTATTTTAAGACTTTTGTTTTGAAGTACGAAAAAAGAAAACTTTTTTAAATATTTGTTCTTAAATTTTGTTTGTTAATAAAAGGTTGTCCTCTATTTTGTCCCCCTGGAGAAGTGGTCAATATAGGACAAGTTTTGAATTCATACAAACAAAAAATAGAGATAACAATCAAGCATGACATTGCAATGATAAAAAATTTTAAATTTCTTGTTTTACAAATTCAACATTTCAAAAATTTTTTGATGAATTTTGTTTAAAATTAATAAATACTCAAAATTTGCACACCAGCAATTTTTTTTAATATTACCAAAACTTTAAAACCTTACCACTTCAGCGATTAAAATATTTATATTTTTTTATATTACATTTATTTTTTTAATTTGTGTCTAAAATTATTTATATGTATTTTACGTTCTTAAGATCAAAACAACTTGAATATAAAAGCAAGTACATGCGATTCAGTTGTGCATTTTTCACTCAAAGCATCTTGCTTGAAGCAATTCTTTCCATCTGGTTAGTTTCTAGGGCAAATTATCGGCGCGTCACACGCCCCCGTAATTTTAAGTTTGATTAACACATAGTTTTTTTGTTTGACATGAAACTAAACTAACACTATTATCCTATTGACCAATGACCAGTATTACTTTGACAGCATACAAAAGAAGTCCTAAGTTTGAAAACCATACCAATTATTTTTTGATACTTATGTAGGGTAGGATGGGGCAGAATCGACACATTTTCTGTAGATAACGTACAACTTTTTTAAAAATGAATATTAAATTTATTATACTTTTACAAAAGATTTTACTTATTCGATATACAATATACATAGTCGTACATTTATATTATCTTCTGAAAGCGGAATTAATGATTATCAAATTCAAATTTTCGTGTTTAAATCAAATTAAGATTTATTTATCTTTTGGTAAAATTATGTTTATAAGTAGATATTTTAAAACTTATATTTCTTATAAAAACAAAGCACGGGCATATTTCGACAAGAGCACATGGGGTACTTACGCCAAGTTATAAACTATTATACAGCCTTATTTATTAGATTTCACTTAAACTCGTTTCAGCCTCGGAATACTTAAACCAAGTCGAAGCACTTACTCCGTCCTTACTAGAATAAACTAGAGCCATTTTATTTACGCCCTACTTATGTCAAAAAACGACAAACCTAGAATTCTGGTTATTAAAAACTGCTGATTTCCACAGTTATTCATTTCAATTAATTATATTTGGTCGAATTTTGGTTAAACTATAAATAATAAATTGTTTGGAGAAGTAAGTAAAAGAAAAAATTATTAGTAAAAAAGGCAAAACAAATTTTAATTACAGTCCTTTTTGTAAATTTTACACGTTATCATGTCAAAACACCTCCAGTAAACCAGTTTAAGCTTACTCCGCCTCTATGTCTTGAGTTTTTTTAAATAAGGTTTTTAGAGGCAGGGTTGCTGTTTTGGCGACTGTGTCGCTATATCTAGCGACATTTCAACTTCAAAAGCGACAACAAATATTTTTTTGTCGCTTGATTTTTTCTAGCGACTTATCTAGCGACTATGTGAGTTACGACATGCAAATAATATTTTCATTTTAAATAACGGCCCTGGTGAAGTTACATCCCTGGCCTTGGAATAATAATTTGAGATTTGACATTTCATATTTCCAGTTCCAGGAAACTGGAAACATTGCAAACTGTGTCCCAAATGCGAGTTCGAGTGAGCGCTTTAGTCTGCATTAAGTCATCTATCTGTTTCAAATTCCAAAAAAATGTCATAACTATGAATTACCTGAAATTATTTTAAAAACAAATGTTTTTAAAAATACATTAGAAAATATTGAAACCGATGTAGTCGATAGGATCGATGATGATACTATTTATTCCATAGACTCAGATTAAATATGTATCTATGTATTTGATATTTATAATACATACATTTTTATCTATACTATATAGACTTTTGTTAACAATGAGACTGAATTGTTTTTTTTTTTTATCAAATTTTTCTGAGTAACTTTAAAACAATAAAAAGTTTGTTGAAAACAAATTTTGTTTATTTTTTTTTTTTCTGGTGACTTCTAGCGACTTCCTGTTATTAAAATTTCAGCTAATCTAGCGACTTTTGAAGGTTGGTCTTGCGATTTTTTTTCAGGTTGCGGCAACACTGATTAGAGGTGTTGTAAGGTTAGAGTAACTTTACCCCGTCGCTAAAGTGAGTTTATAAATAAGCGAACTCTTTAATATTTGTGATTTTTTAAGTTCTTTTGTAACAGCTTAGTTAATTTAATATTCATTTTTAAAAAAGTATCACGGTGTCTACAGAAAATTTAAAATCTAAAAACCGGTCAAGTCAACTTTTTAAGGAAAATTTGGAAAATCGTATGCAATTTCAGAGAGAGAGAGAGTATACTGCAGTCCACATTTTTATTAAAAGTTTTATTTTAAAAATCAACTGACTTTCGATAATCGAAAAAGTTAAAAGCGCCCCACCATGTGACAAAGGTACCCCATCATCCTCTACATATATCTAAATAAAATTTTAGTTTCTGTTTATAACCAAAAATACCAATCCAATAATTTTGTCTCAAAAAAAAAAAAAACGACACAATGTTTCAACAAGTAACAATATAATGATATTTTTTTTAAATCGTTGTGTGTGCTACTTAAAATTTTGTTTATTTTTATTGTTTTTCAAAGCAATCAACTAATGTGTATATAATCATCAAGTATTGGCTTCAAGAAAAGATTAAGAGGTAGGTAGGTACCTAATATTCATCCAAATTGGACTATCATGTATATTTTAAGAAAACGTTGCAAATTACTTATTACTTGAGTGTTATAGATCGGGAAGTGCTTAGTCTGGTATGTTCATATTCTATTTGCAAATATCCATCTTATGCTTGAAAAAAGTTCTTCTGCAATAAACCGACAAATGATTCAGACTGCGAAATAGGAAATAACAATTTAAATTTTGCAAATGTTTTTCAATTTAAAATCATTCTTTCTGCAAATTAGTTTGCGAAGGCCATTTTGTATGAAAAAATTAAATATATTGTATTAACAAAAGATATTTTGAATTTATTTTTTATTTATAAAATGTCATATTCTTGTTTAGTTTAATATTTGCTTTTGTTTTTTTTTTCTATTAATTTTAAGCTCTTAATCACTTCGGTCAACCAGCACTTACAACCCATGCATTTTATTCATGTTTCAAATTTGGTTTTTTTTTTTTGGTTTTTTGTAAATAGCCCAGAAAAAATTCCGACAAACAGACTTTTGGCTTAGAGCTTTGCTTTGACGTCTTAAGCATTTCCTGTAAGATACCTTAAATTTAGGCCGGGGCTAAAATTTTTGAGAGGGCTGAAAAGGGGTAAAACAAAGTTTTTTGCTTGATACTCTAAAACTATAATTTTTTTTTTTTTTTAATGTAAAGGTGACAATTGTAGCATATGTGATTTTAAACAAAAAAGGTAAACACAATCAATAGATAAAAAAAAACATCCAAACACTTCAAGGTGTAGCAAGTTTAGTCGACAAATTAATTAAAACTAGTGCGTCCAGCCTTCGAAACTCGAGAGCTAATAGCATTGTTTGTCAATAAAAGATGATACCTTGTTTACATGGAGAATTGAATCAGGATTTTAGTCAATGTAGACCTGGATCGGATTGAATCCGGATTACTCGATCCAATTCAGCTCGTTGTCATAAACCTGGTTCGAAACTTCGATCCGGATTGAAGCCAATCCTTCGATCTGCTCATGTAAACGTGGTATGAGCTACTTATAAAGGGCTTTTCAACAGGGACGCTACAAAAGTAGAGCAATAGGGACAGCAAACGACGCCATATTTCTTGCCGCCCTTTTGACATTTTTCTTCAGTAAGGTTTGCCAATTCATGATGGAAAGAAATACGAGCCATTAACAAGTCGAAATTATTGAAATTTACTACCGAAATTCGGAGTCAGTGGCCTCAACGTTAAGAGCGCTACGTCCAATTTATGGTCGTCATAATCGTCCTAGCAGATCAACAATTGAGCGTCTAGTGGAAAAATTTGAATCCACCGGCACAGTATAAAATTTTCCAATGAGACAAAGAAGTGCCCGTAGTGTCGAGAAAATTGCTGCCGCTGAGGCTTCAGTGGTAGAAAGCCCAAATCTCTATGACGTCGTTGTGGCGAATTTTGTTAAAAAATCTTGGCCTACATCCTTACTTACAACTTTTTGGTTGATTAAACAACAAACAATTAATTTTTGTATTTATCCAAAAATCAATTAAAAGTTTAAACACCACACGCACATTTGTATATAAAAATCTAAAACATAACCTCGGGAGCTAAATATCTTTTCAAATTAGAGAAAATGTGCGCTTTCCAAAAATTATTTATGGAAAAATATTCTATTTTCAAAAATGTTCACTTGTTCACAATGTTCACTTTTAGCTGTCATCTGTAATTTTACACTGTTTATTTTTGAAGTAGGAATATTTTCAAACAATTAATCATTATGAGAATATTTTTATTTTTATAAATTCTTATAGTAAGTAATTAAAGAAAAAAAAAACTCACAGTTGGATCCTTGCATCGGGAACAGTCACAATAAAAGTGTTTTGTCATCTTAAGAAACACTCGGCGTGATAGATTACTCCACATGATCTTTGTATAAGTCGTGGTTATTTCAGTATCTTTTGGAATAAACTTTGCTGCTTTAACGTATATCAAATTTCCATTCTCGAAATAATGACAAGCATTCGGAGTGCACTCGTGATTCATAATACCGGCTAGAGCGAACAAACCCCGCTGCAGGATTTCATGTCCTTGCACCATGCTCCTAGCTTCGAAGGCATTTGTATTTAAGACACACACTGTCCGATATATGTAATCGATAACTTTTTGGTCTTTGGGAAAGTTCTTGAAGCCTTCGGCGGCTCGTTCGATTTCAAGGCGGTAATATCGATCGGCATTAGCTTGCATCGAAAAGAGCAGCTCCCTTTGGTCCTTGACAAGGAAGAAGCTTCTCACGGCAGTAAGAATCCGAAGAGTTTGAGGATTTACGCGACTCACATCAATCGGCTGCCACCGCTGGAATAGGTTGCACTCTATCTTGTGTTCTTCTGCATCAGAGCATTCCGGACAAGTCGGCAATGCACATCCCTTTGGGCATAAGGGGATGTTTTCACTATCAAGGAGCTTGTAGCATATAACACAAGTATTGAGTGCGGTTCCTTTCCGGGCTGTGGGGCCGATTATTAGAGCTCGTTCTCGAAAGATCAATTCACCAGACTCGATGTCACGATTGGCGATAATACCACGACCTCGTCCTGGCATCGGAGAAACATCAACACGCCAATTGGGGTCAACATCCTTCAGATCGCCTAAATTTTCATCGATCTGGCGAGCAAGGTGCTCTGCCGACGACACCATAACTATTTAGATCGATAGACGAAGAGAATCCACCAACCAAATTAAGCCTGCGACTAATTGAAAAGAATTCTCAGCGGCAACTGATCGAAAAGATTTTTCCGATCGTATTCGAGAATTTTGTTTTTTCTTTTTATATTTTCCAACAACAATTTATAGTGTTTCTCTTTATTTTCTTTTCGATTATTTTCTCTCACCTACTATCAGCTGAACTAGCGTAGTAAAAAATTTCAATAAACACAACAAAAATTAAAAGAAACATTTAATTGGTGTCAGTTGGGGGGTCACAGACCCACTGACTGGGGCTGCTGTGATGATCGAAAGGAATTATGCCAGCAGCTGTATTTAAACGTAAATAGATGAGAATTTTATCGCACGTGCTAGAATGTGTCTATTGAAAGAGTCAAGCAAGAGATTCCAATCGTAAGCATTCATCCAATTAATTGCAAAAATAATCAGCTGTGGGAATCACCTTTTCATAACAGGGTGGTGACTGGCGATGGCGTTTAAGAGACAGTGAAAGGCAGAAATATTCATACGGACATTCTAAATTAAAGATGATTTTAAATTAAAGGAAAAAATACTCAAAGCTTTTTCGAGTGCAAATAAAAGCTTAGTAAAAGTCACAATTAGTATGGAAAATTTAACAGATTTACACAGTTTACAACTTTACTAAGCCAGCTTTGTGCTGTTTTATGACAACCTTTAGTATGTTTTTTGTATACCTTTACCAATGTAATATGTATGTAGCCTGGTGCCCTGCATAATTTGGATTTTTGGTATTTTTTTTCAATAGTGACGGGTTATTATTGACAGTTAATGGAGGCCATGTTGTTTAAGCGGTGTTTGTCAAATGATGTAAGTTGATTCAGCCAATAATGCCAAATCACCATTTGGCAAGTTACACTTACACAATTGAAAAACACTTGCAAATGATAAAACTTAGTATCAAAATGGGTGAGGCAACGATGCGCATCCACTTGATGGACAACATGGTGGTCCTTCCCAGTCGACTATTCAATGTTTTGTGGTCAAATTCAAGTCAAACGATTCAATCAGCCAAGACGAGCCTGTCAACGAATTTCAGAATCCACGGAAATAATCACCGCTAGCCTTGAAAGTGTGCAGGAGGACCGGCAGGCAATTACTGAATTCAAATTGACTGAGTTTTGTGGGGCCCAAATTGGATTACAGAGATTAGAGATGTACACTATATATGGTTGCAATGGGTCAGCACTACGTGTCATGATTCTTGAGAGGACATTCGCCAAGAAGATGTAAAAGAACACCAAGATCTTGCAAGAATTTTATTGTTTCTGATTTTTGTTTTTTTTTTATATTTTTTTCATAAAAAATAAATATTAATATTATTTCTTCTTCTTAAAAGTTCATGCATACACATGTGTGGAAACTCAGCAATTTATTAAGCCATTAATGAAATATCTATAAGAAAACAACCCAATAATAATAAAAAAAAAATTATTTTTCACCAAATATTAAATAATCAGTTTTATTGAAATTAACATTAACCTTAAACATAAAAAAAATGAATATTTCCTCTAGAGAATCTTACTAACGGGCCAATTTTTCAAATTTCAGCAGGCACGCAAAGATCGATGGACAGTGTGTGACAGTAACATTATTGTTGAATTCGTTTTAGCAAACGGCTTTAAGTTATTTAATAACATTACACATTCACCAGAAACCCTTAATTCCACTCGAACTATTTTCAATATTAAACCCACCTGTTTCAATTTTTAGTCGACATAAATAATCGGTTTGGTGGTCAACACTCCCTATCCTAAATTTTTACTTTAAGTTTTACAAATGACATCCATTGTTTTCTTTATTCTAAAAATATTCTTTTCAATATGTGTTGTGTACATTAACATACATTATTATGTATCTACCCACGTGCATGCTGTATCGCAAAAGCCGGCAGGCCTCTGTGCTGTTTCCCACGTCTAAAAGCATTTTGAATTGAGTGCGAATTTTTTATAATGTTATTTAGGTATTTGCGTATATTGTCTTGTCCGTTTCCTCTTTTCTTTACAATTGCATAAAACTGTGATAAAAATCAGTTAACAGAAATAGATAACATTTCGCCTAACGGACTACTTTAATAATTGAAAGAAAGTACTAAAAGTATGCAAAAGAAAATTTTAGTATTTTTCAAAATCTATATCTCCTAAAAATATGTAGAGCATGTCAGTTGAAAATATGCAATGAATGCTGAATCAAAATATTAAGACTAGTTACAATCTCTTATTTTTTTGAATATTGCGTAACGGTATTATAACTTTAATCAATCTCAACTTTCTTACTTGCGATATGTATAGGTACTATAAGGTAAGTTTGGGATTCGTGCAAAAAAAAATAACTGAGATAACAATCAAACATGACATTACGATGATAGAGAACACCAACGATGTGGGTGGCACAATTCTGTCTGTCTGTCTGTTCGTTTTCAGCCTATAAGGCCCTATTGATTTTCTTCAAACTTGGTACATAGTGGTTTTTGGTGATTATGCCCACACGTTTATTTCATTAACAACAGCTTTTCTTCAAAAACAAAATCAATTTAATACTTTAAGTAAAGGCCTCCTTGGGTGGAAAACCATTTTTCAAAAATGGTAATTGATGGTACCCTCCCAAAGAACCAGTTTTTATTTTTCGATTTTCTTCAAAGCGGTATGACTGATTTCAATAATTTGTTTTAATACAGAGACATCCAAAAATCATAAATGTTTTTTGAATACTTAATTTAAAAAAAAAATAGTTTTTAGATTTTTAAAAATGTTTCAATTTTTCAATATAAATTATTTCGAATACGATACCGTCGATTTTTCTGAAAATCGTTAAGATTATTTAGTACTCTCTAAAATTTTTTTTGAAAAAGTTTAACTTATATGAAAAAATAACGGTACCTTCCATACAAAAGTTAAAAAAAACCGGAAAGGAAAATATTTTTCCTCAAAAACGACTCATACGATTTTGATTCAACTTACATATACTAAACAATTTTGCTCTTATTAACTATTAATAGTACCTGTCATAGAACGTGTTTTTTCATATCGAATTTTCTCATTATCGGCTGAACGGATTTAAATAAATTTTCTAATATACAAATTTCAAAATTAAATAAAGAAAAGTTTTTGAATTTTTAATATATCTTAATATCTAGATATCTTAAAAACGGGTTGACATTTTTTTAAATTTTGTTTTTCTGCACATAAATATATACTTAAGATTTTCATACCAAAATTTGTTCTTAAAATTGTTTTAAGAATTTATATATATAAAAAAAAATTGTTTTTAAGAAACCGCTCCAACGATTTAAATTTTTTTTTTTGCATATAGAGGGTGTCCACCTTCTAGAGGGTATACTTCTTTGTTTGTCTTGCAGTAATTCCATTGTAGTCTTGGCCGTATGCGATGTGGCACCGTCTTGTTGATACCACATGTTAATCAAGCCCAAAGCATGCAGTCGTGGCGTTAAAAAGTTTTCAATCATATCACGATATCGCTGTCCATTCACCTGAGCATGGCGTCGAATTGAGGTTGATGGATTGTTTTGAGCACTTCCTAGAGCAGCAGTAATGTTTTCAGCCGATCTTCCAGTACGTTGTGGTCCATGATTGGGCATATCACCTACAGACCCCCCTTTCTTCGAAATTATTCACTACACGATAAATAGTCCGTTTTGTTGGCACGTTGTTTCTCCCAAAAATGTCACGTAACTTTCTCACCGTCACAGTAATTGATGATTGATTTTGATAAAATTATCGAATTATCGAAATTTTGTCCATAATAAATTTGCCACGAGTCTACTTCACGACTGTCAAAATATGAACTGTCAAGACTAATGTTTACCAAAATGGCGGCATAAAAAAGTAGTATACTTTCCCGGCGGACACATATCTATACATATATACATATTTATATTTGTTCAAATAATCAGTTTTTGAGCTCTAAGCTTTTTAACTAGTTAGTTATACATTTTTCTATTTTTTTTTTTCTATTATTATTTTCATATTTTAAAAGTTCTTAATTCCAAGGAACTTTAATATGAGAGCAAGTACGTGCAATCCAGTCGTGCATTTGTGCATCTGTACCTACTATAAGTAGGTTAAATGAAAAATTATTATTTGCATGATTGGTTTACAATTTCACGGTAAAAAATAATTATTTAAAATTATATTTATCTCAAGATATTATTTACATGCAAATGGTGTTTGCATTCAAAAATAGTTATTTTCCAATTTTAGGCTGTTAGTTTATTAATTAAGGGCAAATTAATGATTCAATGGGTGGCTAAGCCCAAGGAAAACATTCTTCGCCTTGAATATTAGTCAATATGGTGCCCAGAATAGGTTGAAAATTGTTTTGAGAATTTTAGTTTTCTTTTCGCATGGGAACTGTAAAATATGCTATATGGCAAGTTTTATATTCGTGCAAAAAAACATCGAGATAACAATCAAACATGACATTACGATGATGGAGACCACGAACAAAGTTGGTGGCTCAATTCTGTCTGTCTGTATGTTTCTATCTGGATCTACAGTTTAAAATTAATCAATGAAGCAATCTTCTTTGAACTTAAGGCTTTTTGGTGATTCTGCAGAGGAGAAATTGAAATTTTTTTAACTCCAAAAATAACGGTACTTGCTGTACTTGTTAAAAATCAGTTTATTTTAATGAAAAAAAAGTTACTAATAACTTTTTCTAACGGTACTTCCCATCATATAACGGTCTTTTTGACTCCTATTAATGGCTTAATCGACTTCAATCAAATTTTTTTTTGAATATTCTTTTTTTTTGAAAATTCAATATTTCAAAAACGGATTGATAATTTTTTTTATCTGTTTTTTGAATGCTTAATAATTACTGCTTTAAATTAGCATGCCAACATTTGATTAAAAAAGTTACTACTTTTTAATATAGCTACCATAAAATTAGTTCTAAAAACACCACCCCAACAACAAATATGTGCATAAGGGGTTTCGATTTTTTTTTAATTTTTATATTAAAAATGGGTATAGTTGATCTTGTAAGGATTAAGAAAGGGGTAAATTTTGTTCTGGGACATTTTCCAAAATTGAATTTTGAGACCCCCGTTTCAAGAAAACTACACAATTCGAAAATGTGGTCAGAAAAACCATTTAAATATCCGTCGATATGTGGTCAAAATTACTTATCATGTTTTATTTTGGATAGATAAGATGCACCAAAATGCTAAAGAGTAGATTAGGTTAAGACAAGAACAAAATTGTGTGGGAGGGGGTCTATTTCCCCTCGTTAATGCGGGAAGGCAATTTTCTAAAAAAAATGACTTAAAATAGAAAAAAAAATTGTATTAAAAAAACCGAAAACAGAATACGAAATTTCTCCTTTATTTGCATTTTAAATAAAGTTATGTGCGTGAATAGTTTTTTAAAAATTGATTTTCACACTCGAAATTTTGAAAAGAATTTTTTTTTAATTTCAAACAAATTTTTTTCAAAATTTCATGTTATTAAGTATTATTCTTGTTTTCAAAGTTCAATGTTTTATTAATTTTTTAAAAAAAACTAAAGACCGGATGCCAAAATGTACCTTCGTTTTTGAGAAATTAAAAAAAAAAGTAGATTTTTCCAAAAAAAAAAACAAGTATTTACTGCTCACGTCAATATTATCAAATTGAACGTAAGAGTGGACAATTTTCAAAATATTACTACAAAATGTATTTTCATATCACAAAAAAAAAGCCAAATAATCTGAAAGCATGCAATTTGCAACGAAACCTGCATGGGACTGAGCTAATCATGTGGCTTCTTTAGCGTGAAAGAAAGTTTGTTTGAAAGTTCAAGAGTTTAAGCTGTTAGGACTTGTGTATTTTTATCATACAAATTCCAAACTTTATTTGCCTTTTAGTTTTCTAGGTTTCTTAAATAATCCTACAAGAATTCTCATCATTCAGTTAAATGCAAGAATAATGTAAGAAGCAGCAATATCATTCAGGTGCTACTGATCCATAATATTTAGATAGCTTTTTTGACATAAAAACACCTTTCTTTTAACTCCAGTTTAAGGGTTGCCATTTTTTTCTTTTCAAAATTTAAAATAATTGCCAAAACTAACAAACTTTCCCTTACAAACATCGGTTTTCAACATATGTAAGCTAATTATACCTTTTTGCACATGGAACAAAATCGTGCTAGACAAGTTATTTAGTCGAAAGTTCTTACTATTCGAGCCCAAAGTTTTTGAAGTAGGTACTATGAGAAATACCTGTTTCAAGAACCAAACTCAGCTGGCACTTTTTTTGTATGCCCAAGTAGATATAAGTAGCAACTTTAATTATGTTCAAAAGCGCGGTTTGTAAGAACAAGTTTGTTGATTCTGGCCATTATTTAAAATTTTGAAAAAAATAAGATGGCAACCCTTAAACTGCGAAAAATTTAAATTTCTCTATTATTTTTTGACTTTAATGGTCAAGAATGAATCATACACTCAGTTTGAGCCTATCATACAACAAGTTTCTCAAAATACCATAAATGCCATATATTTTAAAAAATAAATAAATTTGGTGGCACAACAGCTCGTGGAGAACCAAGGCCTAGTGACTTACAACTCTCAACCATTCCTGTGTGCGTATTTTTGGCAGGGATGGAGGGGACCTACAATTTTTTTGCCGAGTCCGAACGGCTAGATGAGAAAGCACTTATTCATGACAAGTATACTCTTGGAGGATTTGTCAGTTCCTCGCAAGAGGCAGTACCTCGTAAAAAAACATTTCTGTTTTTAGGTGTCAGCGGCTGGGAATCGAATATTATATTATTTTACCGTATATTTTACTTTAAAATTTTAAACTCACCTTAGTTCGGGCAACCATTTCTTGGTCCTTTTTTATCCAAACTCTTCCATGAATATGGCATTTTAAAGAAAATTAAATCATCTTTCTTTTAAACTGAACAAATTTTATACCTATCTCAGCTGGTAAAAAGTATAAAATGCCAAAACAAAAAATTGTGATTTTTCACATTTTTTTTAATGATTTATTTTATATTTAGGTAACTAAAAAATTTTAAATTTTTATTTAACTATCCATTTTGATGGTAAATTTTATTGTTTATAAAAAAAATTTGAACATTATCTCGAAATTTTGCTTTGTTCTCGAAGTATGTGCAAAACACCGAAAAGGGTGTTTTTGCACCCCACCTAGAAAATAAACCCATTTATTGATTTTTACAATAAAAACCATTGCCGTCTTAGTTTCTTTTTAAATGACATAATCAATGGCCTATGTGTATTGTTTAGCTCGCTAGGATAGAACACACATTTTTTCTTTCCTTTTTATTCGTCTGACAGCTAACTGAGTATTTATTTGATGATTGAAAAATCGGCTCTTAGTCTCAACACAACATTTATTTTGATATATGATTTTAATATAATATAATGTTCATAGCTTTTCACAACGCAAAAGCCTTACATAACGTTAGACAAGCAAAATTTGCAAAAAAAAAGATACCAATCATAAATATTTTTCTTCGAAACAGATTGAAAGAAATTCAGAAAATAATTATTAGCATCCATAACTTGGGCAAATTTTGATATTTTTTTTTTTTCATTTTTGATATACCAAATGAAAGATTATTAAAAAAAATAAAGGAAATGAAGATTATTATAGAAAAGAAAGAAATTAAATGACAAGAATTTTTTATAAGGGGAGCAAGTTGTGCGGTAAGTGACAAATTAACAACTTTTCGAATAATATTTTTATATTCCGTATTGCGCCCACTTGCTGACTCACACAATTTTTATTTATATTTTATATTTTTTTAAATATAATTTCAAAAATGTGTTTTTTATAGAATGTGGTACCTAGTAAAACCCCGGATATATCTATAATACTATTTTAATTATTATAAAAATCATTGACATTGACTTTAAGAAATTGCCCTTCTCAAAGTTCTTTGTGAAGGACAACATCGTTACAAATTATCTTCTTAAAACGTGTCGATTTGAGAAAACGAATGCTTTTTTTCAACTAATTCCAATTAATATAAATTAAAAAATATTCTATTTATATTATATTTCGGAATTTCACGAAAACACTTCCCAATCCACGTTTTCTATTGTGTAGTAAAATTCGGTCGCTGTATGTACATACATAAAAAACAATCACATTCTTGCTAAAAAATAAAAATATTTTTAATTTTATCTCTAAGTAAATTCTTGAAAATTGTCACTTTTCACAAACTTTGTCAAATAGTTTGATAAAATACAGCCTTGCTTCACAACAAAGCGCCACTATCTAGCTATAACTATACTCACCGTTGATATCGAACTGACAACATGTCATGTATAAAGTCAAACATTTGAAAAAGTGTCCAAAGTCATTTGTTTTCAAAAAAAAAAAAGTATAAATAAATACGAAAAATTGTTGATCGGCAAATTACCTCACTTTCTCACTTGTCCATACGGAAACAACTGTCTGCAATGATTAACGAGATCGGTTCGGAATAACGATCTCTCGAGCCGTTTGGTGGTATTCAAAATATATACTTTGTTAAAATAATGTGTGTTTTTATAGCTTAGTTTTTATTGTTTCTGAAATACATTAATCTTACTCAAATTTTGTGTTAGTAAACAATTAGGATGTCTTTGGAGTTTTGTTTTTTTTTAACCTCTAAGAATATAATTATATATATTTGACTTTTCTTTTTTTTTATTTTTTTAATAATAAATACTATCGCGCAAAAATACATTTTGGATTTCTGTTCATTTTTTTGATTATGTTTTTCATTATTTTTAATTAAATTTCATTGTTTTTTTTTTTTAATTTTAAATTATGGTACATTATTTATAAAAAAATTATAATTTATCTTTTTTATTTTAAATAGTATTATTTGACTTTTTCAGTTTCTAAATATGCCCGCATTGGACAATCACCCACACCCAATTTATCCAGTATTTGTAAAATGTCGGTACAGTAGCGCGCTTTGTTTTTGTATTCTTCTTCTGTATATTTTTCCTTTGATTGGCTGAGTTTATCTATGATCTGAAGTTTGGCGTCAATAACAATATGATTGGAACTGGGTATGAAATTCGAGCTTTTCTCGTTTATATATTCAATGACTACTATCAGAGAATCTGCACTGAATTTAGCGTTTAATGCTCCAGATGCAAAATCTTGACTTTTACTCATTTGGCTATGATTGGACTTTTGCTTGCATACTAAGCAATTCCAATCGGGGTGTGGCATATTTTTGATTTCTGGCACTACGAGTCCCTCACATTTTGTGTTGCGGCAATAGAGACCAGATATGAAGGAGCCCTTTTCCTGTGAAAGAAAGAAATATAAAATAGAATTATTTATTTATTTATTATTATTCATAAAAATATAAATATTATGAATATATAGACAAAGATATCGTAGTTAATATAACTGGCGTGAAATGAAACCAAAAGATATGAAAGGTTCTGATATTTAGGGAATCCGGGTGTACCTAAATGTTTTTCTGCTAGCTCTTAAGTGGCAACAAAATAAAAAAAAATGTCCTCACCTCTCTGATTATAGAATATTTACTTAATTTTGGTAGACTCATTGTCAAAAAGAAAAGGCTGGATGAGCAAAAATTGTACAGGAATTTGTTTTATTTTTTTGGGAGCATTTAAAACAGCGCAATGACCTTTTGAAGGACCATTCTAATAAATATTATGCAACAAAATTTTAAATCGTTAGAGCAGATTACTTTTTGTATGCAAAATTGTTGTAAAATTTTAAAATGAAATTATTCTATTCTATTATTATTCTATTAGTATGAATGAATATAAATATTAAACCTGAGTTTCAAAAAATTTCATCAACCTATTTTTAGAATATTAAATTTTTTATCAAAAAATATAGGTGAATAATTTTTGAAAACACCAAATTTTTTTCGAAATTATAATCTGAAATATTATATACGCTCCCACAGTTAACGAGAAATTTTAAATCAGAAAGTACCGTTATGTACCGTTAATTTACAACAGCCTTAAACCATTTTTTAAATATGGAACTAGAAGTATTTTTGGCGATTTCCTAGAAGGCAATTTGATTTTATTAACGATACAACTTGTTGAAGAAAATTTATTAATTTTTCATTTCATTTATTTCAAAAAATTTCTTTTGTTTTTGAAAAAAAAAGTATATATATTCCTACTATAATTCAGGCATTGAGTGCTATAGTAGCCGAACTGCATTTATAAAAAATATAATCAGTATAGAAAAAATAAGGAACAGATTATTTTTTTTTTGACACAACGGCGCAAAATTTTAAACATTGTTCTTTTAAGGAATAGAACCGGCACTAGTTAACGAAGTTGTTTTGCTTCAAAACCTTGTCTAACTATATCTTAATTTTAAACGCATTCCCTGCGTTCATGGATCCAGAAATCTGAATTTTTGGGGCTTCAGCTGTGATTGGTCAGCTGTCAAAAAAAATCTGAAAATTCAGATGACTTTTCGTTACGTTTGCTTACGTTTTTCAGATAAAAATTTTCAACTGAAAATTCAGATGACAGCTAATAAACAAGACAAAAAATAAGAATCTGCACATAGAAGCTGAACTTAATAGTAGATGCAGCTATTTTGTGTTCTGTTGTCGGTTTGGTACGACTTGTTGGTTTTTTTAAGTTTTGTTTTTTTGTAAGTGAATAAAATAAAAAAATAAGATTGAGAAGTAGTTTTTCCATGGCATTTTGGCTTTAGTTTTTCCTTAACAAGAAGTGAAAGTTATCCCCATTTTTATTTAAAATAATTACATTTGGTGGAAAAACGCGAATAAGACGTGCATTTGGGAGTAATAACTGTTAAGATTTTTTGGTTGCCAGTGAAAAGTGTGGCTTCAACTATTTTTTCTTAAGTATTATAATCCAAGTAAAAAGAACGAACAAGCTTTTTCCAGTCAACTTACATAGTAACTTTCCTCGTCAGAGTCACTTATTATGCGACAAAAAAAGTTCTTCCTTATATTACTTTCAGTAAAATCAGCAGGTTAACACAAGATTATGGCAGAAAAAAAAATATATGACATTTGGCTGAAATTTCAGATTTTTTGTGCGTTCAACGTTACGTTTCAGTACTGAATTTTCAGATTTCTGCCGATGAACGCACCCATTAAAAAACTCTTCTAACTAGAGTGAACTCCGCAACGTAACGTAAGGAAATTTGGGTTGAACAAGCCCAAATCTGACAGATGAAGAAAGAGACACAGCTACACAACAGACACAAATTTAAAATTTACACAAAATAAAAATAGTTCGAAACAAATAATTTCTCGTTGAAGAAGGTAAACTTTATAAAATATATAATGAAAAGAAAGTGCCATTAGATTAAGATTGTTATTGTTTAAACACTATTATACCTTAATGTACAACCAGACAAAATTTATATCTTTGATTAAAAAATAAAACATTGTGTCACTCCCTTGGGAATTGTTGCAATTTAGTTGAGTTGTAGCTTGTAGGTACATTGTATGTGTGCTTTATAGCCACAATATTGCAAATTGAAACTCCCTTCGTTGGTTTTATCCTAATTTTAAAATGTCTAAGATCGTCAAAAACTCTAAAAAAAAAATTTGAAAACATTTTCGTTTAAGTAATTCTTTTTCGTGAAATAACCTTCTCTATGGATAAAGTATACTTTTTATTAAATAAGAAGGGTTTTGCTGATTTTAAAGTTAGACAAGTGCTTTAGAGTTAAAGTATATTTTATCTCGTTTAAAATTGAAAAAGCCGACTCTCGTTCTAAAAAAATTATTTAGAGCACTCTCAGTTTAAAAGTAATTTAGTGTTGGTTTTAAATGTTTAAAATTTTGCGCTAATTTGTATAGTATTTAATAAAGTGCACAAATGGATCACATGTACTTGCTCTTATGTTCAAGTTGGAATTAAGAACTTTTAAAATATGAAAGTAATAATAAGAAATTTAAAATTATAAAAAAGCATTAAAATTGTTCTTTCAATTGTATAAATAACTAATAGTTAAAAATATGCAAAAAAGAAAAATTAAAATCGTTGGAGCGGTTCTCTTAAAAAAATTTTTACTACATTTTTAAAGAAGTTCTTGTATGCCAAATTTGAATATGTATTAAAATACATTTTTAAAATCTAGTTTCAAAAAAATTCATCAACTCGTTAATGAAATATGTATTAAATTTTCAAAAATAAATGCAGTTTTTTTTTAAATTTAAAATTTATTTTTTTTATATCAAATTTTTATAACATTTTAAAAGAGCTTTTGCATAAAATTTTGACTGAAATCTTTTAAGCTGTTAATGAGAAAATCGAAATTAAGAAAAACCGTTATATGGCAGGTACCCTTAAAAACGGTTTACGGTAATTTTTTTTCTTTTTAAAAAGTACACCATACGTTCAATAATACATTGATTGTTAGAGCCTTTTTTGAGTTAAATAAGCTTTTCATTTACGGTTGTTGGGCTAGTACCGTTATTTTTGGAGCAAAGAAATAAATTTCTGCTCCGGAGAGTTACAAAACCGATAACCAAGCTTATTTAAAAAAATAACCTATGAATAAAATACTCAAAAAAAAGAAAAAGGGGTGTGACAGTGGGCTTGACAAAGACTGGCATGCGTTTTCAAACAAATACAAGTAAATATTAAAATTTAATGATTGGGAAGACAAACTTGTTTTGCAAGGCTTTCAAACTATTCGAAATAAACAAAGAACGGGTCCATTACGTGGAACTATGCTGTTACCAAACGTTATCATCAATAAATCAATTGTGGCACAAGCTGTGTGACATGTTGCCTCGTCTTGTTGTAATCTCAGCTCCTGCACATCATGATTGTTCAATTGATGAATTAAAAAGTTAGTAATCATGGCTCTAGTAGTCACCATTGACTGTAACGTTCTGGCCAGCATCGCTTTTAAAGAAGTACGGACCAATTATTTCACCAACCCATAAACCAATTATATTTTTTGGATATTTCTTAGGACATTTGAGACAAAAAAATTTCAACAATTCGTTAAAAAAAAAAACATATGTCGAATGTTTTTGCAAATTCTATCGAGTTTTTCATTAAGAGCGCTACAAAAGTTTTTTTAAATAAAACAAAAACAGTTTTGGATATCAATGAAATTCTTTATTTCTGTGAAAGTACTCGTACTTTCGATGCCATTATGTAGGTGTATTTCTTTTGCATGGCCACCATGGGCACACTTACAGAAGTCCAGACGCTGAACCCAATTTTCGACGGTTTTCAAGCATAAATCGGCCGTTACTGCTGCAATTTCACGTTCAATATTCGTAGAATTAAGTTAACCCGAAACAAATATTATTTTTTGTCTCCAGGGATGTATTTGAGACAAAAAAAAAAAATTTGACAATTTTTGAACTAAAAAAATTATTTTTTGAACATTTTTAAAAATTTTATCAATTATTTATTATAAACTAGTTTAGTTTATAGAATGAGAAGGGCCCTTTGGTCAATAGCATTGTTTGCTTTTAAGATATTTGAGCCGAAAAACTTTTTTCAACTATTTTTAATCACCTCGAAGTCAATAGTATTATTCGTTTCTAAGATATCCAAAACTAAAGACATTTAACAACTTTTTTTTAAATTGCTATAGTAAAAAAAAACCGCCCATTGAATTTTGTTGAAAGTCTTTTCTGCATGCTTTAAAACTAATATCTTCTATAAAATAAAATTCATCCTAAGTCGATATCTTAATTTGTTCTTGAGATATGGTGAACGAAAAATAGCAAAAGAACGTAACGTACAACAAACAGACATCTCTCTAAAACTGAGGGACTCCAATTCTAGGGAGCTCGAAACATGAAGATATGTCAAAATCTTCCATTTGAATAATTGAACTCCCAATGGGAAATTAATAAAATGCTGGGATCAATGAACACACCCAAAACTTCACATAAATAAAATGCACATGCTCTTATGTTCAAGGGGCTGAGAGCTAAAAAAAAAAATAGGTATATAAGCACATGAAAATTATGACAGAAAAATGTTTAAATGAATGAAATGCCATATTTAAATTAGCTAAACAACTCCTTTAATAATTTAAATTCTTGACCAAATATGGAAAACAAATTTTAATTGTCGTAGCTGTTTTTTTTTTTGTTGGTATGCAAATTTGTATTATGTATTTATTTACTATCGTAAATTAAAATACAAATTGTCAGCCCATTAGAGAAATATCGAATTTTCAAAAAAAAAATGAAAATTTGAAAATTTTGATATGATCTGAAAGTGAAATTTGTATACAAAAAAAAAAATCTTAATCTGTTCATCCGATAATTATAAATTTTGAAATTAAAAAAAATCTATGAGAGGTACCTACTGCTATTATTAGTAGTTGAAATGGGAACATTTTTATTATTTTTGGTAGTAGATAGCACTTATATAAGTAGGTATATGTAGTACCCAAAAAGTTTTATTAAAATCAAAGGAGTCGTTTTTCAGAATAACTAAATATATTCCTTAAAAGGTTTTTCTTACATTTGTTTGGAAAGTACCGTTATTTTTTTATAAGAGTTTAATTTTTCCTTAAAATATTTTAGAAGGTGTTAAAAAACCATTGTGTACCGAGTTTTAAGAAATCACCCATGTTGTTTTTGAAATACATACATATTTAAAATTTCGAAAACTAATTTTACATTTTTTTAAAATCCAATAATTTTTTTTTTTTGAAATTTGTGGTATCTAATTCTTTTTATATTTTTTATAAGCGCCAGCATTAAAATGATTGAAATGAACTATACCAGCTTGAAAAAAATCGAAGGTATAAATAAAAATAGTTCTTTGAGAGGTACCATTGATAACCAGTTTTTGAAAAAAGATTTCCAACTAAATTGAATTTATTGAAGTTTTTTTAAGAAAAGTTGGTGACCCATTTTGGATAAAAATACGTTTTTGTAAAATTGGTAAATAATTTATGGCAGGCACCATTATTTTTGGTTAAGATAAAAACTTGTTGGGGAATGCCAAAAAAACGCAACATGTACCAAATTTGAAGAGAATCAATCAGACAGACCAGGCCAACATAATTTTGAGACAAATTTTGGTGTTTCTTTTCATCATCGTATTGTTTGATCAAAATCTTGATTTTTTTACGAATGCATAATCGAATGCACCTACCTAAATATCTCAAGTAAAAATTAGAAAATCAATAACTAACTAATTTTTGTAGTAATAAATGTCACTAAGGAAGGAAATATTCAACAAATCAAAAACCAACTGGAAATTTTATACTCGTATATTGTTTGTTGATTTTTTAAAAAAAAAGTTAGAAAGAAATTCTTTAATCCAATAGATTCACACTGAAAGCATAAAAACTGTTACTTTCGCTGTGGTATCCTTGATTACAAACTTATTTGATAGTAATTTAGATCTATTTACGAGTATATACTTATGTATATTGATTAAAAATCACTCAAAGTACTTTTAAGCTTTTTGTTTCTAATAATTTCACGTTTTTCAAGAGAGTTTTTAACCATTATCAACTCATTCCATCATCTAAGCACAAATTAAAAAAATATTTGGTATTTTATTTCAAAGTTTGTTTTAACTGTTATGCAATTTTTATGTGTTTAAGAGATATTGTGAAATTCATATTTTTAAAAAAATTGTGATGTTTAAAAAATCCCGCCAAAATTAAACTCACGTATTTCATCTACCATATCAGGAAATAACCCACAGTTTGCTTCTATTTATTGAAATAAAAAAAGTGGCACGACTGGACAGATCTTGAAGATTTACAATTAAAAAGTCAAGTGTAAGAAAATTCAAAACTTTTAAAATATGGATTATTTTTATTTTATTTTTGAAACTACATGTGTATACTTTGATGCACCTCCAGTTAATAAAATTATAACAAAATATGGTCTAGTCATTACAAAAACTGTAATGAACCACAGGACCAAAAGTAGGGCAACATTCTTAAAACGTAATTTTATTTTATTTCAACAGCTTTTGACACATTATATGCATTCAAATAAATCAAAATTGTTCCAGTTGATTTCGCAAACATTTTTTTTTAAAGCAGAAATCATTGTATGTATGATATTAAACTGTTCTTTTGTTTTTGGGAATCATATAACAAATATTGTGTACCAGCAGCGGATATTTCTACTGTTTCTTGAAAATAAGATCAATTTTAACTTTCAAACAAAATGTTTTTAAAATAAAAATTATGTACATAAAATGTTTATGTGACCTCACGGGACAAAAACTCGTGGCGCTGGCTTATGGCAGTTATTGAGCTTCATATTGAAAAAAATATGAAAACGATTTTAATTTTAACAGTCTTGTATTCATAATTTCTGAATAAAAACATGAGCTGCATAATATTGACCGCAAACCAAAATTTCTAGTAATTTAGTTTCAGATTATTTTAAATAAATTCCGTATAACGAAGTACATATCTCATTTTTTTTTTATCCTAATCTCGCAGGCATTAGTAAATATGTATTTCATTTCAATGCGATATTAAAAAATTTCGTAATTTTAATTTGCAATATTTTACTATTTGAGATTTATTTATATTTGCGAGATTTTGTAAATGTCAGTGTTTGAAATGCGGCAAATCATGCCCACCTAACCCAATGAAAAAAATAATTTTAAACTAACGTCAACCGAGTAGTCGAACAACTATAATAATTCAAGTCCTTAAAGCTCACTCACCGTCGGATCAATACATCTGGGGCATTTGCAAACAATTTGTTTTTTCTGCTTAAAAAATTGATACCGCGCAATGTTATTTGAAAAGAGTTTTGTATAAGTTGTTGTCAGCTCGGTTCCCTTAGGAATATCCAATGCAGCCTTCAAAATCATCATATTTGTCTTTGGTTCTAAAGTGTACGTAGTATTTGACACACAATCATTATTCAAAACTCCGAATAATGGAAACAATGATCTATGCGGACACTCCTCGTTATTTGTTGTCTTTTCTGGATTGGCTGCATTGAATCCATATGTCTTCACAGCTGCTACCGATCGATTGATAACATCAATGATCTTCTTATCCGTGGGGAAGTTTCTGAAACACTTAGCTGCATATCGCACTTCTGTCCTATGGTTGTTGTCCAAAGTTGCTTGCAATGAGTATATCAAATCCTGTTGCTCCTGGGAAAGTAGCAGTGCCCGGGCCACAGTCAGCAATCGAAGAACTTGTGAATTTGCAATGCTTGGCTCGTTGGGCTGCCACGATTTGAAGAGCTCACATTCGTCCTTGTGCTGCTTCTTTTTTCCACACGACCCGCACACAGACAAACCGCATCCTTGGCGACACATAAATTTTGTTTCGTTCAAAACTTTAAAACATATCGAACACATATTCAAAGTATCCTCATTTTGGGCTGCGGGCCCAATAAGGAGGGGTTTTTCACGAAATATCACTTCACCACGTTTAATGTCACGCACTGCAAAAACTCCACGACCCGCGACCACCGAGGGTGCGATCTCCCAACATGGATCTTTTTCATGCAACGGGCCCAGATGGAGCTCGATTAATTCTGCAAGGCGTTTGAAAGAACTCATTTTTGAATTGTATATGTATGTCTTGGTGGTCTTTCAAAAATGCTGACGGGTTATATAAATTTTAATAATTTTTCTCAATTTTTCAAAACGATCGGTTTAACGTCTTCTCGAGAACTGTCGTCCGTTGTCCAGTGTAGCTCATATTTAAAAGTATTTCAGATAGCACGCATCGATCGGATTGCTAGCGCTGTAGGTGGCAAAAGTGCTTTCGCAGTGGTGGCAATTATTCGAAAAATATCTGGCAAAGTGCCAGACCATCAGCTTTCAAAAACTCACCCACCACCTTGCGCCTTACAAACGTTGCCGATTTTTTTTTTTTTGCTCAACAATTGCTTGTTTGCCGTTGTGGCGATGGCGTTACAATTTGTGAGTTTTCTATTTGTTTGAAAAAATATTTTCAAGTGGTTGTGATCGTTTCAAGTGGGATTGAAAATTAGCGCTCGGTTGGAATTGCTTGCTGTAAATTGCACCCATCCGGGGGACAGTTCCGGTCAATGGTGGATTTTTGAATTCTGCGTGGCATTGCGTTCAGTTTTTTCAACCTCTCATAAGGCAAATAAACTCAAGAAATGATGGGGCAATAATTAACAAAATGCAGACACGATGTCGGCGGTGGCTGGTGGTGTTGCGGGAGGAACTGCTGTGACTGTGGCTGTGACTGTGACTGCGGCTGCGGCATGATCAGATATTTGTTTTTCTTGGATAGGATATGAGATGACATGAAGAAGATGATTTTTGAAGAGCTCGCAAAATTTCGGAACAAAATCTGAGTGGACATGAGATTTGTTCTTAATTGGATTTTGCATGGCGATGCAAGGTGACATGTCCGATGACAAACAAGCAGTTCATATACAGACGTACATTTCGAGAGGGCGCGCAACAGGATTTTTTTTGCTTTCGAAATTATTATTAATTAATATTTCGTCGTGGGTGATTTTTATGATTTATTTGTAACGGCATTACAATACCAAAAATATAGCATTTTTATAATAACAAACAAAAATAATAATATTGTGTGTTGTGATTTGTTATACAACAAGCGCAATCTTATGGATGGAGTCAAGGTTGTGGCATTGGGACTTTCATGTTTACGACAATGTCTTGTTTAATGTAAGAATGTAATACAAACAGAATATATTCAGAGTGCGGCTGGTAGGAAAAGATCAAAGGCTGTCGTTTTAAAATTATTGTTGTCAGAAATGCACAATTAAGAAAGTGACGAATTAATTGGACTTGATTTAGAACATGGTAAAATTTTGTTTGTGCTAATGTGGGCTTGAACATGCTTTGTTTGAGTATTTTCAACAATACCGAATAACTGTGTAGACATAAGGTTTTATAGGCAAATGACTTTGGTGGAAAATTATGTTTATAATAACATCAACAACAACAAAGAACAATCAGCAATATATAATCTGATCTATAACCAGACATTTGTCCTTGAATGAATCACCATGAAGCAATAATAGATGAACGTGCTAGAAATGTTCCTTCATTTCAAAAAGTGTTGCCAGCTACTTTTTTGTTGGAATTGGTTCAACTCCCAGCTTAAAGCCCGAAGGCATCGACAAAAGCTTTGTATTGGATAAGGAATGATGGCGTTTCAAACGATTTTACTGTTGTTCTTTATTAAAAATGCTTGTTGGAGACACGTTAACGTCGTGCCTGGATTTCAGGAATATTAAGCAATATAAATGTACCTACATATATGTAATGTATGTTTGTATGCAATTGTACATGTCTACGAAAAAAATTAAATCTTTGCTAACTTTTGTAAGAATTGTTTTTAAACCATATAATTTCCTACAAAATTTTGCATCCGATTATATTTTTATAAAGCTTATGAGTAATACAATTTCAAGGACGGCTACTTCAAAAAAAAAAAAAAAACATAATAATAATTCCAGAAGCTTTATATGTATTTGTATTTCGCAGTTTAAAAGTAAATAAAAGCCGAATAAAATAAAACGCAAGGATAAGACAAAAATAATTTTTGTATTTTTGACTTTTCTTAAATATATGTATTTAAATTTTATTATGGTATTTTTGATTTATAACTCACAAACTGTGACGACATTAAAGATCAATTTTTCAGTTCTAAATTTGACGTTGGCCGATTATTTTGTTTTAAGTATATTTTTATTCAGACATTTAAAAAACATAAATCATGTGTCTTAAGAATGTTTTATTTTAGGGTATATTCTCCAATCGCAGACTTTTTAACAAGTTTTTCATAATAAATAATCACATTGAAACTTATTTTCTTCAAAAATAATCATTTTTTCAAATTGTTAAAACACAGTGCAGAGCCATAATTACCTTTTTGTTTCTTACAAAAATTAAGGGTTGTGTTCTCATAAGACCACAAAGACATGATTAAATTCAGATAGTTACAAATTTAAACGAAATAAGTTTTTAAGATTTGCTTTTTTTCCAAAAAAAAATTGTTCTTAACTTATTCTGTCAAGTGAAAAATCTTATTTCTCTTAAACTTGCAAATATTTTCAGTAAATTATAAATGCCTTTGTTACACTGTACCATGATTCATGACACATTTTGTCTCTATCAACCAATTTTGAAACCTTCTATAAGAACTTTATACATCTATTTTTTGTTAAAATAGGTACTTGTCTCCTGAATTTTTTTACGACTTAAGAGGTTTTTAAATAAATTTGACAATATGTGAACTTGATTAATCTCTTTACCATAATTTCAGCACAAGTTAGATACAAATTAATTCTAAAAAATCACTTACGATATTGAATTCTTTTTATTTAAAATCTAAAAAGTGACCAAATGAAGTAAGACATGCTTTGGAATGAAAATTAGATGAAATTAACAATAAAGTAAGCCTCAAGTCCTTTCATTTGATAACTTTGATTGCTTGTATTTTATATTATTAAACTTGTTTGGGCTTCGTCCTAAGCCCACCACTTGGATCACTTTATTAGCATTTCCAAAAAGATCTTACAATTTTCATGGAGGTTAAAGATCTTTTCCCAAATGATCTACTTTAAAAATCCAGAGTTCCAAAGGGACCACTATTTGCTGTCATGAAATTGTTTATACAAAATTTTAAAATCATTCAATCTGTGAGTGATCATTAAATTTTGTAAGAAAAAAATTAATAATTTTGTAACTGGCTGTTATAAGATTGGTTTGAATCTCAACCTTAAAAAAATGGAACAAAAAAACTATAATTTCCTGTCTGGATTGCCATATTTTCATCTCAAACTTTGAAATAAATACCGTTTTTATAATTTTTCCCTTTTTTAAAACAATAACATAAAATATCGTAGGAGGGGGGGTATATTTCCCCCCGTTTAGGCAGGAGGAGAAATTTTCTAAAAAATTGATTTAAAAAAGAAAAAAAAATATTTAAAAACAACGGTACAGTTAACAATACCATGATATACCTTCTTGGAAAACCAGAAATCTCTTCTTTGATTTTCATTTGAAATTTAGTTGTATCGGTAAAAAAAAAAATTAAACAAAACTTTCAAATTAATTTTTTTCAAAATTGTATGTAATTAGGTATAGATTTTATATTCAAAATTCAATGCTTTTACTAATTTTCAATAAAAACAGGAAACCGGATGTGTTGCAAAGAGTGAATAGTGGGGACATCTCCTGTTGGGGAACCTTTCACCGTACAATCTCTGTGCTTCCCGACTGAAACCATCCGCTAAGCCGTAGCAATAGTTCATATCTGTCGATTCTTTCCGAGAGTAACTTCCCATCGTTTTGTATTGACAATTTGATACGCAATTTAGAAATAAGTTTCAAATAGAATGTCCTTCCATATTTATTTGGGGTAAGGTAAACATATTTGTTTTTTTTTATTTGGTATAGGTACTCCTTTTTTTTGGGTAACAGGTAGACGTGCAGGTCAATTCTGTCAAATTGAACATTAAAAAAAAAAAATAAATCTAATTAATTCAGTTTATTTTTTTTATTATTTGGTCAAAACTAGACGGTATGCAATAAAAAAAAGGGGTAATTCGCTAATTTAATAATTGACCTGAGCAGATCAAACTTGTAAAAACCAAAAAAAGTGTTTTCCTTGGAAAACTAAGATACATTTTAACATTCGGTTTTCTGTTTCTTATTCAAAATTAATAAAAGCATTGAATTTTGAAAATAAAAATCATACTTAATTACATAAGATTAAAAAAAAAATAATTTTGAAAGTTTTGTTTAATTTTTTTTTTCAAAATTTCGAATTTGAAAATTAAATTTTCAAAAACTGTTTACTAATACAATTTAATTTAAAATAAAAATCAAAGAAGCGATTTCTGGCTTTCCAAAAAGGTATATCATGATATTGTTAATTGTACCGTTGTTTTTAAATATTTTTTTTTGTCTTACGTCAATTTTTTAGAAAATTGTCCCTCCTGCCTAAACGAGGGGAAATAGACCCCCTCCTACGATTTTATTCTTGTCTTAACCCAACCTACTCGCTCCAGCTTTTTGGCACTTGATTCTTACATATCAAAAATTTCATCAGACTGCCTAAAATTTTTAAGAAATGATTAAATCAAATGGTAAACATTTTTTGGATTTTGATTTCAAAAAGAATTCACAAATTCTTAATCGATGACTTTGAACTAATATCATAGTCAAAATTTGTTAATCAACAAAAAAAATACTGTTGCCTTTTTTCATGACATTTTATTTTTTGTCTAAAAAAAGTTCTTTTTTCAATTTTGAATTTAAAAAAATATGTACTCCTATGTGAGACGTCCAAAATTATAATGGATTGTTGTGGAATTTAGGCATTTCTTACTTCAGAAGGGGTCTATCTCAGCAAATATATTTAAAACAAGGGAAGCAATAACAGCAATGTACTACCTTTTTTTTTAACAGCTAGAATTCTTCTCTTCAATATACTACTATTTTCAAACTATTTACAATCTAAAGGGTGTTTTCTTAGACGTGTGATTTTTAATCTAGCAATCAATCGGAGTTGATCTTTTTGAAAGCTGTCACTAGATTTATGCTCGGTTTGGTTTGCCACTTCATAATGAATAGACTTACTCTTGAACAACGTTTGCAAACCCTTCCAATTTATTACCAAAATTATGGTTCGGTTCACGCGACGCATCGCAAAACAATCAATTTATTGAAGGAAATTTTTGGTGAGGCGCCGAATATTCTCTTGCGTAAACAAGTGACTTCACATAACCCACCCACATAATGAGTTCACAAAAAGTTTCGTTCAATGAATTGATTATTTCGCAATATATCGCGCAAGCCATATCATTATTTTGGTAGTAAATTTACACGATTTGCAAAACGTTGTTGAGGAGTAATTCTATTCATTATGAAATGGCAAACCAAAATGAACATAAATTAGGTGACAGCTGTCAAAAAGACCAACTCCGAAAAAAGTATTGTCAGATTTAAAACCACAAAAACACCCTTAAGTTAAATTTATCAGTAAGGGTAACCATACAACGAAGTACGGCCGTTGTAAACGTAGTAAGTTTCTTAAACTTCATTAATCCGGCACAATTTATGGAAAATTGGTCAGTATTAATGCAGTTTACTACTTTACTACCTACGCCACTTCCGCCGCCGCCGCCGTTGCATGAATTCCCCTTGCATAATTTTGAATAAATTGTATGAAGCCAATAAGGTTATTTATTGTAAAAGTTCAAAAATAAGACAATAATTATTACAATAACCACTAAAATAATATTTTTGTATACTTAAATTGTTCCCAAGAGTTCTGCTATAATCACTAATAGTACCTACCTTACCTTTACTAACTATCAAAGCTATTTTAATTTTGAAACACATCCTCTTGAAAATGGTCTAGTACAGCCAATGAATATATTCTAAGTTCATCCATTTTTTTTTTTTTAATTAAAAAGACACCCAGTGATGCTAAATGATAATATAATATTAAAGCAGGTTTCTTTTTCTTTTTTTTAAACAGGTACAGTACAGGTACTTTAACCCAAAGAATGATAAAAGTCACATCTAGATTAAGTCAATGATCAGGTTACTGAAAATAAAAATTAAATTTTACACAAAGCAAACCAAACGCTTGAAACTAGAGGGAAACCATAAAAATTAGTTGAAAAAGTAGGTATACGTCCGAGTGAATAATTGTGTTTTTTTTTTACAGCATTTTTGGTTAAAATGGCATATTTCTGAGCTTACTAACTTAACGTGTATGTTTGTAGATTTTAAAATAATTTTGAAGAATATCTTCTGCGTTTTCTTCTTTCAAATAAATCTAAAACTGCTTGAGGTTTCGAAATGAATGTTTTGTTTAAATTAAACTTTTTTTTCAATGGAGTTTTTGGCTTTCATTTTTTCAAGACATAACATTCAAAGTATTTTCAAAACGGAAGTGAATCTTTTTATTTTGTTTTTGGTGAAAAAAGACATTAATTTAAACAGGATCTGACGTTTCTTCAGAAAGCTTTCTTTATTTGGTATATTTTCACACTTTTAGTTAATTGCTTGACAAATTTTTTTAAAGCCTTACACACATAGGCCTACTTCTAACATGTTAAAATAGTTTGAAGCTCCAAATATTTACGAAAACAAAAATAAATTAAAATACGAAAATAATCAAATAAAATAAAATAATAATTATTTTTGTAAGTAGATACTTTTTCACTCTTTAAACCATTAACAATGTACAAATGTAATTGTTGGAAAAAACAATACCTTCCTTACGAATGTTTAGTATTTAAATAAAAGTATAAAGTGAGCTCTTCTCCATATTATAGCGTTTCGCAATAATTTTCTTCAAAATGAAAGTACTCGTATGTTTAGTACTTAGATTTGATACAGATTTTAACTCGAAGATCAAGTTCGTGTTATCCAACTGAGATAGTTATTTCCTGAAAAAAAAGTGATTGCAGATAAAAGCCATAGCTATTCTTTTTCGATTGAGCTTTTAGTTCGTTAAATTTGAATTAATTGGGCAGATTTTTCTGACAGATGCTTGAAAAAAAAAATTAAATCAAACTTTAGAAAGTTGGATTTCAGTATTGCCCCAGAATTTTTTCACACCAGGGAAAAAATACGATACAAAGAAAGAGTGAAATTATAAAACAGAATGGTGACAGATATATTGAAAACAACTGCAAACAATAAGTTAGGGCTAAATACATTTTTCTACTATTTTATTTAGAACATTTCTTGATGGTGGTAGTAGAGCAAAAAGGATTAAAATAGCTGATGTAAGGCAATTCTACCCTAAGAAATAAAGATGTGTGTGTTATTGAATTATTTATTAGGGTGTCAACGCGTTGAAATGTATATTTGCGTTTTTTTTCTTTCTAATCACTTAATTATTCATCAGCTGTGTCTATCCTATGTTTTCCAATTCAAAGAATATAAAGTTCTAAAAATATTTAACAAATAAAATATATGCATATGCACATATAGAAATTTTTTAAACTAAAAATTGTGTGGGAAAATCTAATTCATGTTGTTTTGCAAAAATTGTTATTCGCCTAATTAATATTAATGTGCTTTTTCAAGCGAATATGATTGTTTTTTTTTTTTTGTCAAACAAGATCAGCCAAAAGATCAGCATATATGATGGATTTTATAGTTTTGACAATTTGATGTTTTTGTACAAAATTCGAAAGTATTATTTGAATTAATTGCCCTTTTGTTGAGGATGTGGGAATAAATCAATCAGTTGGATCATTTTGTTATGTTTTTGTTTTTTTTTTTTGTATAATTTTTATGAGAATTTTTTGTTTGTTTTTATTTTGTTAACACGTGAAATAATTTAAATGCCGGGAGTAATCAAAGCTTTCCGACTTGTTTACATCTATAATGTGTGTTTATTTTGTTAAATCATGAGCTACCATGATTTTAAGGTAAAAAGTGTGTTTTTTGTTCATAAAAGTGAAAAAAAGGGAATTTTTGTATTGCTTCTTTCATTGTTAATTTACCTTTCTGCTAAAATAAAAAACCTTGTTTAGTGTTTTAATTATTACCATGGAATATTCATTTTGGCAAGGTATGAATATTTTATGTCTCTTGAGGAATTTTGCTCTTTTTAAATATGTGTTAGTATGTATGGAGCTACATTCCTTGTATTATTTAATACTTATTGCTTTCTTTGATTCAGTTATTCGGTAAACAGATTTCTTAAACGTAATCAAATACTTTCTTATAGAGGAAAACACAGAAGTGATAAAGTAAACAAATCCATATACAACAAAAACTAGGTGGGTTTTATTCTGTAGGCATTGATCTCTTTAATAGGCCAAGAGCACATAATAGATTTGGGGTGTTAAAAATAGTTGATATTACCTATAAATATGTTCATACATTATGTACTTGTATTTAATACTTCTTAAATATAATTAAACGTAAAGGGGCATGACACTTACATGATTTGCGTTGGACTGTCTCACTGGAGCGAGGATCTGGAGATCAAGCCTATACCATCTAAAAAACAAAATGTTTTTTCAGAAGTGTTACTTTAAAAAAAAACATTCAAGAGTATCTTTTTTCATTTTTGTCTTTCTGCAAGATAGGCTTAGAAACATTGAGGAGTGATGGCTATTATTGATTTGGAATTTATTCTAAATTACCATTGTAAAATAGTTAAGTACTACAACTTTAATCACAGTATTCATGAGTTTGGGTCTGCTTTTATTTTTTTTTTATTTTTACACTATCAGATCTTTGCCGAAGAGAGCTTAGTACAAGCGACATCTTGCGACCAAAGAATTGCCAACACAAATTAAGTGCTCATCAAATACATTTTTAGTGGTTTCCTTAGGCATTCTTTAAAAGAAAATTAGATTACACTGTTGAATGGAACTCGAAACATGTTCATATTATGTATTTATACTCTGTTAGGAAAGAGCCATCGATATCGACATATATTTTGAGGGATAACATCAGCTATCTCAAATATTTTATAACAGCGGTAGCGGCACATTCATCAAGTCCTCACGTGTACCTACATACATATTCTTACTCAAGGACTGAAGAACTTTTATTTAAAATACATTTCAGGTGGTTTCCCAAAAGTCTATAAAACATAATCAAAATGCTTTTTCAGGAACATCTATCGATAATTTTCTGGCTACTCATGAAATCATGATTTATCATCTGAAATATGCTTCAATGGTTACTCAAAAGTCTAAAAACCCAAGAAGAATCGCAATTTTGGGAACGTCTGTTGGGGTTTTTGGAGCCTTTTTGACGTCTGTAATGCTTCGAAATAAAAAGTAAGATAATAATCGCACTTAAGGTCACTTTACTATACTAATATGAGATATGTTTCAAGGGGTTTGCCAAAAGTCTAGAATAACAAAAAAAAAGGCATTTTTGAGGAACGTCTTTTAATGATTTTGGAGTACTCAGATGTCTAGCGAAACCATATGTATTTACAATCATTGATTCAAGGCGTTAGATTTTGTAATTCATTTAAAGTGGTTTCCCTCGCTTAGTCTATTTTCGGAAAATGTTCTCTAAACATTTATACCGTCGGACAACTATCAGAATGGCTGACGTGAAATTCATATAAGGCAACCAGAAAAAATGTCAACACTATTAGAACTGTTAAGATATTTTCTAATTATTTCGAGATTTTGAGTCGTTGCCCGAAAATTTGATTTTTAGCTTGCAACTGTCAAAATTGCTTTAAAAATCAAACAGATTAGATCTAAGCATAGTTTCCCGTCAAAAATTTCAAAGTAATAGTACTAAAACTATTAGTTTTAATGCTTTCAGAACTTTGTTCAATATTTGGGACTAGCATTTTCAAAATTTGGAACAAATCTGTGTTGAAATCAGTTTCTATGAACGTATATATGAGTTTACTCAAGCACATATATGTATTTGTACATAGAAACATTTAAAATATAAATTGTACTAAGTTCTTAACTTGGAGATTACTTTTTTTAAACTTTGAAATATTGGACCAAGTTCTGACCTAGTTGTCAAAAAAATGAAGATTTAGAAACACATGCCAAAAATATTTATCACAATTGAAACTTAGAAAAAGCAACCGCGTTTCTTCATACCTATTGTAGCCCCAATTTGGAAACACACTTGTCACGGAAATTAAAGGAACCAATTTGTTTTCAGTTTTTATAAGTGTTTTTTTTTTGAAAAAGTGTAACTTTGTGATAAGTAGTCGTATTTTGTTGAAACAAAAAACATTATACAGCTTTATGTTTTTAGTTTTAATACTTGTTTGCCAATAATTTTATTACAGTATTGTTATTGCGTTATTGTAAGATTTGATACCAAACAAGTTTTTTGTGTTTTTCTGAAGGTCCCCATGTTCCAAGATAATTTTTTTTTGAGTTAATCAAACGTAATGGTCAGATAACCTTTTAATTCAGCTTCAATTTTATTTTATTTTTTGTGGTCGTACATTTTTTTTTGCATGGTTTACTGACTTTTAATGAAAAAAATACGTTTGGCTTTGATTATCAATATCTTAGCAGAAAGCTACGTCATACAAAGTTCAAGTGGTTTTTTCTAAGATTTTTTAAAAATTATTTATTTTTTTACTCTTCACTGTCAGTTTGAAAAAAGTATTAAAAAGCCACTTTTTGTGGTCTTTCGGTAAATCTTATTTTACTTTTCAAATTTTGATTTGAAGACTTCCATTAGTATGCAGATTTCTAGCATCAATATTTCTGTAAATTTTCAAATTGATTCACGCAACCGTTTTTCATAACCAGATTTTCAAAGTCTTCTAAACCAATTATAGGGATAAATTGTGTTGTTCCTATATGTACATCGCGTAGATGTCATTAAAATGAATTAAGAACAACAATTTTCGTAGACTTTTTTCACAGTTTCGCATTGGTTAGATATTTGTTTGACTTGAAATGAAATAAAAAGTAAGTTTTTCCAACAAAAACAAAAGTTTTTTGAATGAAAAATTTTCGATTTTTTTAAATTTTTTTTTTAAATTTGTTCTTTTTATTTTATTTCAAGTCAAAAAAATATCTTTCCAATACGAAACTGTGAAAATGCCTCTGTTCGTGCTAAGAGACAAAAAAAAAGAGTTTTTAAAGGCTATGGTTTTAAGGCCAAGTTTCTAAAGTATATTTGTTACAAAAAACAAATTATTTTCGAGTGCCTCGCTTAGACAAAAGTCTGGATCCACATTTGCTCGTGCAAACATTTGTAATAATATTATTTTATGTGTCCCTATGTGTCAAATAAAATAACTTGAGATTGACAAAGTGGTGTAATTAATCTTCCTCTATAATGACCTAATGAAATTTCATTATGTAACGGAGTTTTCGGTTGGTAATCCAAATGATCTCTTTTAAGCGTCTGAAAGCCACCAGAGTGGCTCCTAGTCACAAACAGAATTTAGAAGCATTGGCTGCATTCACTGAACATAAGGGACTTGCTTTGCCGTACTCTTTCTACCGTAGATTCACCTAAAAATTAGAGGCGATAATAACCTATTGCTTTTAAGTTAATTAGGTCTATAACTCAAATATTTGTTGTTTTATATGCAGTTTATTTCGAAATTTTCGGTAAGATCGCTATAGGTTTAAATTAAGAGTGGTCGTGATCACTATAGTTTTTATGATCGCTCATAAATATTGACTTTTATTAGTTTGGTGAATAGGTTAATGAGCCTTTTAACTTAATAAGCACTCAATTAAAATGACCCTTAATCTATTAAAAAAGAAGGCATTTTATTGGGATATTATTAACCTTAAGTTTTATTACTTACAGAAAAACTTCTATATGAATGAAGCATTTTAATTTCACAACAAAAAAACAAAAATTAGTTCTGTAAAACACTGGAGTAGAGTATCTATATAGAATTGAACAGTTTATTAATGAAATATGCTCAATATGATAAATTAAAAACTAAATTTACTTAATCAAAGCCAATAAGATCAGAGCCATTCGTATATAGTATCTATAAAAACGATCCAAATATATTTTGATAAGATTCTTCTTATTGCTGTCATCATACAAACTTAAAAAAAAAAATTAAAAACATTCTAAAAATAATCAAAACTAATTTCAAAAAATGAAAGCACCCAAGCCCAAAGTATCAAAATTATTACTTTCCCTTGCTTCCGTTAATTTCAGTCAATCTATAAAAGAGTTCTTTCTCTCTTGATTAAATTAAAATTTTCGTGTGTTTCAAGCAAAAGGGGTTACCACCGGTCATTTCTCTAGATAATATACGTTCTCAATGTTCATGTTCAAGTTCAAGAACAATAACCATGAACATTTTGAATAAACAAATTATTTTGTCAGTCTTAAAGGATTAACCCTCTTGACAATCCATCACAAGAAAACGAGTACAATCACCCAAATTTTTTAATGCAATGGAATTTATTAATGCACATATCCCTTAAAGATTAATACGTTCATTAGTAGCTTGACATTTTGAAAATATACGAAGTAATTAATACTCGTGGATATACATATCTACTTTATCTATATAGAAAATATTTTAATTTTGAATTCCGCACTGATCTATTTATGTTTTTTTCTTTTTTGACAAACCAAAAAAAAAAATAATAATAATGGAATGCGAATGTTAAATATTTGTCTCCAATTTTAAATTTCACTCTTTTGTATATAAATTTAATTCAAACAAATAATGTTTATTGTATTATAGTTGTTTTTTCTTATATTATAAGTGGCATTTTAATACTATTTATGATGATCGTTTTAAGTGGGTAGGTTTTATGTGCGGCTTTTCATTAATCAAAGCTAAAAATTATTTGCTTGGCAGAGATGAAAAATAATTTGTATTTCTAGATTTGTAACATATACCTATTTAATTTCTATCTATATAATGCTTTTTTTAGTGTTTTAAACTTTAATTGATTGGACTCTTTTGACTTCACTTCATATAAGAAAAATTTTTTTGGAAATTGTTTGCAGTATAATTTATAAGTATGTATGTATATGTTTAATTGTATGTGTAGGTGCATACAAAATAAAAAAATAATAAGTAAAATTCCTAGTTATAAGTAAACATAAAAACAAACTGTCAACTTGTCGACAAGATTTTCTGAAATATCATCAAACAGTGACAGAGAGTAAACAAGTAAAAATTTATGAATAGTAATAACCCTATGAGTAAGAAATTGACAGCTAAAAAATGAAAATAATTTACGATTAGTCATAAATTAGCTTGAAGGTTACTAATTTTTTCGAAAAATGTTTTTTAATTTTTTGTTTATGAACATTATAATATAGCAATATTGATTGAAAGATTATAATTTGTTTTATATATGTATATATTCTCATTGTACAAGTTATTATACAGGGTGCCCCACAATCACCATCACAGTTGAAAAATATGCGTTTTTAATTTAATTTTTTTTTTAACCTTACACGGAATCTTAAAATCGTTTTTACATTCGAATTAAAATTTTTAACCACTCAGACCAATAACTTTTTCTTATATGGATACAAGTTTTGCTACAGTAATTACCGAACACAATTTTTTTACTTTCTTAGTTTCTTTTCTACATTTATAAAATATTAGGGCAAAGTCTAAAACGGAAAGTTTACAACAGTTTACAACATCGTAAACGAACTGTCAACATTTGTATGAGAAATCTTTTCCAACAAATCGTAAACTTTCTTACATGAATTTGTATCGTTAATAAAAATGGTAAACGTGGTAAGCTTTTAAACTAATTCTGAACGAAAGAGAATCAAAAACAAAAAAAAAAAGCATCAAAACGAAAAACATTTTGATCAAAATGGCTGAGCAAAGATACAATTAAAAGAAAAGTAATAAAAATAGATAACACAATTCGACGAAAGTATCTTTTTATTTGACGTTAAACAAACAACGGACTAGTTTATGATGTTTACGCAGGCCGTTTCAAAAGGGTGTTCATGAAACATGCATCGTAAACTAAAAAAAATTAAATTTTATTCAAAATAATTAGTTATAGAGTTTAATTTTTTATTTCTTGACTATGAAATTATTTTACTAGAATATCTTAGCAGATTTTTTTTGACAAAAAAAATTTAAAAAAAAAACATACATGTCCTAATGGGAACAATTATAATTATTATTTTTTTTTTTAGTTTGAAATTCTTTTTTTTCAAAAACTGTTTACAATGAAAACTTTATTTAAGAAAATAGATTTGTGAAAACAAGAAAAGGGAGGGGGTGAACTAAAATTCTGAAAAAATGAGTTTTTTCTATTAAGAACAATTTATACGAGAGGCAGCAATCAAAGACACTCAACTGCGGCTACGTTTACTTTTATACTTTACCTACACGATTTTTTTTAAAGCATTAACGAAACGAACAAAACTACTGCAGTAATTTTTGACAAACCCTGAAAATGTTTCTGTAAGAAATTTGTCACATATATAATGATCATCAGCGTGGCTCTGGCCACCAAAAAGCTTTGATAAAAGATTAAACTACTGGTTTCCATAATTCTACAAGGCCTCAAGTCTGGTTATTTTAAAAAACAAAACAAATTTCTCTAAAATTGAACAAAGATTTTCTAAGCTAAGAAATGTAACTCACTGCTTTAAGCCTTCCCCAACATACAATGTTGCTTTCGTTTTCCGTATTCAAATGAAATAAATAATCTGCCTTCGGATAAGCGGAGAATTTTTAAATATTTCAACCATCCCCAACAACCCTGCATCGTGCCTTGATAGGCAAAAATGCTATAGATGAATTTGTCAGCCAGTGCGTTGCAAAATGAAGCGATCGATGGTATGAAAAATTGGCAACAATATCTTTATTCAAGTGCACCCCAATGACCACATGTAAATCTATTATAAAAGATGTACTGATGGCTACTCAGACCCCCCCTTAAAAAGAATTTATTTCATAATTTAGGCAATGTGTGTTATTTTGAATGAATTTCAAAGCAAGATTTCTGGGCTAAATCTTGGCGCCCCACCTCTAATCGAAATCCTGCGTACGTTCTTGCCTACGGCCTGGCAGTCGCACTTCTTAGGTTTAATGAAAACATGCTTTTAAAAGACTGTATTCTCATAACTTCTTAATGATATTGCTTTAAATCTTCCTTTCGTAAGTGAATCATTTAACCTAGGTATGCCATTACCTGTATGTATTTTTTTTAAATGGCCCCCAAAAAAAATCGAAAAGGCCCTTATTATTTTTTTCTTAGCGGCAATGTCAAATTTCTTCAAAGTTTATATAAAAAAATAAAATCGACTAAAATTGTTACAAATTGCCAATTTTGCGAAATAAAAGATAGTAAGACCTACAATCCCGTTTATTTACATAGGCACAACATCTTCAAGAGCGATTAGCCGTTATAACTCAGAACTAAGTACATTAAATGAATTTTGGTAAATGGCATTACAAAAAACATCCAATTTAGGGAAGAATTAGAAAACACACAATCTTAAAAGTACCGTCATTACACGTTTAATGATCATTTCTTTATTTTTCAGATAATAATAGATCAAAGAAGTGATTCTGTCAAAGCTCATATAAAAAAAATTAAATTCGTAGTTATGGGAAGTACACGAACAGACCTACAATTTCCAACTATCACTTTATAAACAAGCTCAATTGTTAGTTCACATGGAGCTTGATTACACGATTCGTTTTTTTCATTCGTTTCGTCTCTTACACAACGAAAGAAAGTCCATTCGTTTTTCTGACGTACAAAATGTATGGGATGCATTTATTGGAAAATACACAATAATAATAGTTAAAAATATGTTTAAATTACTTCATGTACAAATTTATATCTATTTGATCACAAAAAACAGTTTTAAAGCTCATTATTTAAAGTTTATAAGCATCATCTGCCTCTACTCGTTTGTCGAATCATAAACTTCAAAGTTCAACCGGAAAAATTTTTAGAATTTCCATCCGTGCTTTTGTTACTTCGTACTTAATCCTGTAATCAGGTTCATGGTTGGCAGATTTTATCCCAAATATATTACAATTTTGACTATTTGAGCAAACAGCTTTACGTAGTGTTCATTCCAATAATTCACTTTTAACTTTTGCATGTACAATATTTTATTTTTTAAATGGTGAGGTCAGTGACGCAATTATAGGCGGGACATTACTTCTTTACTTTTACGCCTCACAATCATTCCCTTAATTTCCATTTCCCCAACTTAAAAAAAACACGTAATTGATTAAATACTTACATGGCTGCATTTGAATCTAAAAATAAATAATTCAGAAAAATTTACAGTCGACTTTCTCTATGTCAAACTCCCTCTAATTCGAAGTTTCCTCTAACTCTAATTTCTCACAATATATTTTTGTGCTCTTCCAAAATTGCCATACTATTTATTTCTCTATAATTCGACTTTTTGCAAAACTCTCTCCAACCGAACTAATTTTGATATGTATTTTTACTGGTTTACATGGTGAAAAAGACGAGTTTTTTTGCCACTAAAACAGGTCATAAATATGTAGTACCTTTACTTGCATAATCAGAACTTTTAGAATTTGCATGTCTCTAATCAATTTCGTATGCAAATTGCCCTCTTTGTAATTTTCTATTTGCCGCCAGATTTCACTTAAAGGTCGCTTTGTTACTAAAATTCAGGTAGGTAGCTAGGCTAGATGTAAAATTAAACATAACAAGTCACTTTTATTCTTTTGAAGATTGTTTTCTACAAAGTACTTTTTCTATAGATGTGACTCAAATATAAAGCAGATACATCTGATACGCAAAACTTTTCATCAGAAAAACAAAATAATCACTTTGCTTTGAGTCACATGACCGGATTCCCCAGTACTAGGGATATTTTACATACTTTTTTTGTTAATATATGATTATTATTTTTGCTCTAGTAGCTAATTTTTAAAAATAGCAGCACTTTTGCATCCAAAAAGCCAAATTATGTCTGTGCCTTTACCAACCTATCTACCTTTCTCTAAGAGATTTCTTTCGATTTTTGCCAAAAATCAAGTTATACACCTTTTAATTGCTAAAATTTCTCAAATGGCAGAGACATTCATTGAAAAACTTATATCTACTTATGACGCCAATTACAAGCTGCATTCCGTTAATTCTACCATCCGAACCAACCCAATCCACCTCCGCTGTGAAAATATTTTTTTTTCTAATGAATTTCTAAAGACTCAATTTTCTTACAAGAAAAATCACGTAATAAAAAGAAATTTAAAAAAAATTAAATGAAATGTTATGCGTTGAAAGAGAAATCTTTTCGAATAGTATTTTTGACATGATGTGCATTTGATTAAATCAGTGAATTTTGATTGCACAACTTTTTGCTACGTTTTTATAGCTGATCTGATTAGTTCAAGCGAATCAGTTTTTGGCGCTGAAAAGGAGGACAGCAAAATTCGGCAGCTGATTTTACATGCTGGTTATTTTGATTAATTATTAATTTTCCATTCACTGATCTGCCAGATCAGCGGCTGGCACTGCCATCATCATCGTCTTTGCCTACTGCCCCACCAATTCCACTGCCAGTTCTTGTGCTGTCACCTGAATTTACCGCCACTACTTTACTAATTAGAAATATTAATAACAGTGTATAGGTATCTATGAATGTATAATTTTTTCATTTTGATTCAGGTATGTAGATATATTTGTTCACATGAATGTATGAAAATATTCTATAAATTTCGAATATTTATAATGTTTGGATTTTGTGAGGTGCGAAATCTATTTTTTGATGTTTTTACAGTGACAGTTGGATTTATAGTTGCCATCATCTGTCATTTTGACATACCGACCAAATGTCGCTAGTGTTTATAAATATTTCCGTTTATTTTTTTTTGAAAATACATTAGCGTTACTTATTTCCAATTTGATTTTTAGAGTTTATCTAAGTTGGCATATAATCCTAATTATTCGCTGTCAGCATGGGCCACTTTATCGAAGAGCAACATTTTTCGTTGTTGATGTCAATATTTGTTTTGGCCATGCCCCATGCCACCAACGACCAACAGCATCCGTTTCGTTGCAAAGGGGTCGTCAGTTTTCTTTAATATTTGATGGAAGATTTAGAGCAAGAACATGTGAATGCAATCATCATCATTTAGTGTTGGAAACCAAAAGCAAACAAAAATAAATAAATACAAAACAGATTTTTATAATGTATATTGCTTTAGTATTTTCTTGGTTTTTTGTACATTTTAATTAGAAATTAAAATTCAAGCTGCATTTTTGATGTTGATGATGTGTGTCTTGAAATTGCTCATTTTGTTACTTTGTTAATAAAACAAAATATTTTTTGTGTTAGTGTGGGATTTTTTAAAATAAATCACACTTTCTGTTTTATATCAAAAATATTAGGAGCTATTAGGAAGTGGCCTTTGACATACTGACAGCGAATACATTCCACAGCTGTGGTTTGGAAAACAAGAAAACTCAAATTCTAAAAACTAGATGTTGTAGGTTGTACCTATACTTTTCAAATTAATCATCTTAAAAATATGCGCAACCATAGAGAAAAAAACAAAATCACTTAAATACACCTGTTGACAGAAAGCACAAGATTAATGTTTAATTTTTGGAGAAATTCCATGCTTTCAGTCATAGCAAATTAACATTTTTTTTTTTAACTTTTGTTCTGACTTTCCCCATATGAATGTACATAAGGTATATAAAAGTAGATATATTTTTAAAATTATTAAGAGATCACAATTGGTTCTTGGCGTAATGTTTTGGAGAACCAGTGATGAACGAATAAGACCATTATGGTTATACATAGCTATAGTTTTTGTAATTTGTAAGTCTTCGCCTGATCAAGCAGTCCAACTATAATGGCCATGGCACTGTCATACTTAAATAAGGGAGTTAGCTACATGGGAAAAAATAGAAAACCTTAAAAACTAAAATGATTTGTTTTACACCCAACGAAATTGAGCAATTTTGGAATATTTTCCGAAAACTTTTTCGAAATTTCTCAAACATTGACGCAATTTCAAAGCCACCATCACAAGTTTATGAAAGTTTTTTTTATACCAGTTTATACGAATATTTGATAAAGTTAACAAACAGAACTTACCCTATTACACGATGATTCTTTGCGTCTGACTCTTTTCGAATTTTCATGAGTGCGAAGGAGGAGAAACATCTGATTTCACCTTCACACTCATTGAATTTTGAAGAGAGTCAGACGCATAGAATCATCGTGTAAAAGGGGTCTAAGCAGAAAGAAGGTATGCTCATTAAGTGTATGACGTCACAATCATCTGCTAAAGTTTTGAGAAAAGCAAAAAAGAAATTAATTCTTTTGATGGTTTTTAATAGTTTTTCTATTTTTAAAGCTTTGTTTCCCTCAAAAACAACTAGTTTCATTATTAAATTCTTAGTAATAGTCTTACCAAAAAAAAAAGAAAATAATAATAAAAGACGACAAAGGATGATTGCTCCGTCACAAAGATGGCAAACTGGGTATATCTAATGGGAACACCTTATTTCTGTTTATCATGAACACAAACTGACAGTTGGGTTTACTTTTTTGAAAATTATTTTGCTTTGGTAAAATTGCTTTGGCAAAAGCAGGAAAGCAGTGGGCTTTATGTTTTAAACCTGATACACTTTTATATTCAACCACAAAGGTCAGTTTAATCAACAAAATTTCTTTCAGATCTCTGTCTATTTATATCTACATATGTATGAGTAAATGAAAACCATAATCTAGTACAACCAACTGCACCTGCTCTCATGTGCGAACAGATACATTGTACATGGCAGTTTAATGTGTTCCATTGAAAAAAGTTGGCAAAGTACTTGAAAGTACTTCGCCACCTCCAAGGGAAAACGCCTATTATGTTGTTTTTGATTGGAATTTTTGAATTGTCCCATTCCTGTGGAAAACCTTCTACTCCAAATTTTACATATTCGATAGGAATGCAGCAATTCCAAAACCCTAATGAAAACAATATAAATGTATTACCTACACCTAATCTTTTTTGTAGGCTCACAGTTTCGAAACTGAAAGTTGAATGTATGTGACTAGCCTAAAGCTTCATGGAATTACTTATAAGGGATTTTATATTGATCAACATTGTTTACAATATTGCTTGATGGAATCGGATCAAGTTCTTAAAATATATTGAAACCCATGCAACACAGGTTGACAATAACACAGGTATGTTTTTTTTTTGCATTTAAATGATCTTACATCGGTGGTTGTCAATAATGTTGATCCATGTAAACCTCCCTATTGTGAGGATATTTTTTAACTAAGCATAGTTAACAGTTCCCATTCAAAAAAAAAAAACAACATTTTCAAAACAATTTTTCACCTTATCTGTAATATGGTGTAATATATTTAAGGCGAAAAATGTTTGTCTAGGCCACCCATTACGTCATTTAGCCAGTTTATATTTCTGAGATCTCAGAAGGCTGAGACGACTTAAAAATATATACAGGATTCCTGACAAAATTTTTTTCTTTTCCCCTTTAAAACTGAGACTAAATTGTGTTGGATTCACTCGTGCAATTATTTTTGTCGTAGTAGCTAAATCACATAAAAAGAAAAGAAAAAGAGATTTGTTTTGACTCTACTTCTACTACTTCTACATATGAATATGAGGAATACTGTTCATATTTTAATCTCCTGCTCTGTCGGAGGAAAAAAACTGAGCGCTCAAGAAATAAAGGGTTTTTTCAACAGGGACGCCACAAAAGTAGAGCAACAGGGACAACAAACGACACCATATTTCTTGCCGCTCTTTTGAAATTTCTCTTCAATAAGGTTTGCTATTTCATGATGGAAAGATATACGAGCCAACATAGAATCGAAATTATTTAAATTTACTACTGAAATTCGGAGTCAATGGCCTCAACGTTAAGAGCGCTACGTCCAATTTATGGTCGTTATAGTGGGGTTTTTCAGTTAACTTTGGATACCTACAATGTAGTGGATGTTGAAATTGTTCGTCGACACCAATCTTTGAATTTTAAATAAATAAATATTTTTACTTTTTTGGCTTTGCATTTCCCAAACGGCTTTTATCCACCCTCTTCATGCAAGGAGAGGGGAGGGAGAAAATCAATAATAATAATAATAATACAAAAACCATTTCTATGTAAGGTGCATATATTTTCTTTTTCGAAATGCAAACCCACCATCCAAAAACCAAATTTTATTCACCACCCTTTTTTCGAATGCAAAACAATTGTTGGTCCCTTCTCCATTGTTTTGCACGACATTCTATGACAACAATTGTTTTTTTTTGTCATGAATCTGTAAAGCAATCATAATAATTTTTGACGAAAATTTTGCGAAAATATTAGCCTTAAGCCTAGTTTACAGTTCCCCTGCGCATAACTGCCTAAACAGGATGGAAGACGGAGCTGAAATAGATGTCAAAAATGCTGCAGCCACAGCTGCAAGAGTTGAACAAATTTCAACTTTCATTGCAGCATTTTTGACATCTATTGTAGCTCCGCGTCTCCATTGATCTCTATAATACACTGGATAGTGTATTCCTTACAATGTATAACAGTTTTTTTTGCTTCCATTTGAAGATGACAATTAGGTGGTTGGCTTCATAATTTGACGTTTAATTTATACAAAAAAACATGTTTCCAAGATGTCAATCTGTAGAATATTTCTCTTTCTAACCAATGATATGAAAGCGAAAAAATTTTGTGGGTTTGTTTTATTATTTTTTATCATTAAGTTATTCACTGTGTGCACACAACAGGCGCTTTCCTTTGGAGGTGGCGAAGTACTTGCAAGTACTTTGCCATCTTTTTTCAATGGAACGCATCAAACTGCTTTTCCATGTTAAATGTATCTACTCGCCATGAGGTCATGTGCAGTTGATAGTGCTAGATTAGGGTTTTCATCAAAATAGCCTAATGATAGCAAACAGACTTGGAGGGAGATTTGACGTCTTCATAGTGGATTATTGTGTATAACTTGTTATACAAAAAAGTGGTCAGCTTTTCTTCAAATGGAACCAACTTTTTATGTTAACTTTTTATGTTGATACGCTATCCAGAGTATTATAGAGATCAGTGCGCGTATCCCATTCTGTTCAGGCAGTAAAAGAAATCTATGCAAATATTTTCGCATGTCAAAAATTAAGGCTGGAAGTGAATATAGCAAAGTTGTAATTTATTTACATGACCTTTGTTTCTATAATTTGAGTTGAATATTGTTGCAAGAGATAGAAGTAAGTGGTGAGAGAGAAATGAAACGACATGACCTAATTTGCGAATAGGGCTTTTTAACAAACAGCAATACAGTTTCATACAAAAATAGAACCATTGCTGTCCTGGGATATCATGCAAAACAATGGACCGGCTACTGTTTTGCATGCGAAAAGAAATGTGGTGAATAAAATATATTTACATATATATACATATATATATGTACTAAAAAAGATATACTCCCCTCAAGGCATTATCTGCACGAAATGGTTTTTGCATTCAAAAATAAGTATTGTTATTAATTCAAGGTAAATTTATTACTCAAATAGGTGGCTTAGGGCAAGGCAAACGTTTTTCGCCTTTAATGTTATTCAATATGGTGCACAGCATAAGTTTAAAATCGTTTTGGCAATGCCACTTTGCCATAATTTGAATAATTCTAAAGCTTAGTGTACACGATTGGTAGATCTAACAATATTGTCAGATCTGTCAGTGAAAAACATACTTACAATTTCTTAGAGCCGTGTAGCCATACAATTAATTGTCAGAAAATTTGTCTGACAATTAATTTTAAGATCATTGCCTGACAAATAATTGTAAGAAATCTGACAATCATGTGTACGCTAGCTGACAATCGTGTAATCTTACAATTAATTGTCAGAAAATGTATCTGACAATTAATTGTAGGACAATAAGTTGTGATAATCGTGTACACACACAATTTATTGTCAGGCCTGCCAATTTTTATCGTTGTCTGACGTTTCTGACAATGAAGAAATTGTAAGATGTTCTTTTTTTAACAGCATACAATTTTTTCATTGGTAGAAAATAATTTGACAAAACAGACAATTAGTTGTATGTTTAAACGGTTGGTAGAAAACCTTCCAATCTCTTACAATTTATTGGTAGGTATTCAGACAGCTATATGACAATAAATTGACAGCCAACTTCTGACAAATAATTTTAAAAGATTGGTAGACTTTCTACCAACCATGTACACACGCAACGTAATTGTCAGTTAATTGGTAGATAATTGTCAGACATTGTCAGGCCTAACAATATTGTAAGATTAACCAATCGTGTACACTTAGCTCAATACTATTTTTCGTAAAGGCTCTCCCAAACCAACGCGAATGGGGAGCGATTCGCAGCGAATCATTCACAATAGTACAAAATATGACAAATGCACAACACTAAACAACAACAAAAATTCGTCGTCGCCCCGCATTCGCGTTGGTTTTGGAGAGCCTTAAAACGAATTAACTGCTTTTAAAATAATTATTATAGTTATGTTATGCTATTTTAAATTTTTTTGTTCTTCTATTTTGAAAATAAAAGTCAAAATTGGAATATGCAGACCTTCTGCAAGAAAATTGAATGTCGCATTATTTTGAAAACCCTATTTTGGAAAATTTTTCGATAAAACATATTTGTAAATCATGTCGTGAATCCATATATATTTTTTTTTTTGTTCAGGAGCAATTCTTGTGCAAAATATACTAGAACTCTCTGTGAACAGTTGAGTTTCGATTAAAAGTCATTTGAGGCATTGAAGTTTTGAACGTCAACGTCAAACTTCCGTACCAGTGAGAAATTACATAAAAAATCACTTTCTATACTGGCGATTGTTCACTTCACGAGGAAATAGGTACTAGGCTTTAGAGATAACACATGATGTGAATCTTTCAGAAACTCGCAAGTTTTCTAAGCAACTTCTCTTTCAAACGCAACTTTTTGGACTTAACAAACAGTAATCACATTAAGGCTTAACTAACTAACTAACTCAATTCACTTTTGTATAAAAGTAAATTTAAAATAAAATTTGTCTCTTTTCTATAAACTACTCAATTCTATCTTTTATCTCAAGTTTTACAAAGTAAAAGTAAGAGCGTCCCTAGCTTTTACTTTTGTAGAAATGTGAAACACAAACACATCTGAATAAATAGTTAAAAAGCTGGATTCATAGATGTCACACCATTGACCTACTATATAATAAGTCAATGTGTCACACATATCGATAATAGTTCCCAAACTAGCCTTTTCCACGATTGAATGCATTCAGCTCTACTCAAATTTCATAATCTTTTTCGTAGGAAGGTATCGCTAGCATATATTTGTATTTTTCACTTTTGCATTATTGTACAAAAGTGAAATGAATGTATCCTCATCAAACTTATCAGCTGTTTTGTTCAACTTGTTTGCGAACTGAAATGATGAATGAAGTCGAAGGTTCCCGTATCCCGTCTTCATGTTTACTATTACATATTTAAACACCTTTTCGATGACTAAATTCTAGTGCCGTTGGAAAATAATAGCAATTCAACTCAAATACATACCTAATTAACTATACAAACAAAAATGCACACAGCGAATAACTTAACAACAAAAAATAATAAAACCTACTCCCACAAAGTTTTTACTTTTGATATCACTATTCTGTTTCTCTTTCTCCAGGTTGACATCTTGGAATGGAAATACGTTTTTTGTGTAATTAGACGTTAAATTATGAAGCCGACCTTCTCATCTTCAAATGGAAGCAAAACTTATACATTAAAGAATACACTATCCAGTGTATCTGTATATACCTTGAGATCGGCCGGGAGAATAAAATATAAACAGTATTCCTCACATAGAAGTACAAAAGAACTATCTCTTTTTCTTTTCTTTTCTTGAGTATAAGCAAATCCAAAAAATTTCAGTATAAGTTTTTAAGGAGAAATGTTAGGAATTTTTGTGAGGAATGCTGTTTATATTTCCGAGTCCTCTGAAATCTCAGAAATATACATAAATTGGCTACTATATCTGTCATTTCTGTATTGAGCAAAATATTTAAATTAAAGTGCATGCCCCACCTTAATGGTAATGGTTCACATATAAATCGCCTAGCGCTACAATCGTAAGGTAGAAATCTGATAAAAAAGTGACAGCTTGGCGTTTCGTTTTTCTTATGTCAAAAGCAGAACAGAAATTTCCAAAACATTTTCAATAAATTACTGTAACAAAAGTAAGAATAAACAAATCTCACAAGTAATTAGAATACCTCTATAGGTTTATTAAAACTGCAAAATGGATAAAAAATCCAAAGATGCTCTACGTCGTTACAAAAAAGCGCGTGCAGCTCCATCCAGTTCGGACAGTTCCAGTAGCTCGGATTCTGATTCTGGGTCCAGCAGTGGATCCTATACATCATCGAGCTCCGGAAAGAAACCCGGCCATCGCAAGAAGAAAGGGCGTGATAGTAGCTCGTCGGGTGATGAACGCCGCAAGCGTGAAAAAGGTCATTCGTGTCATCAAAAGAAACTCGAAGCCAAACGAAATCACTTGAAGAGAAAATTACGCGAAGCTAAGGCTGCCAAAAAAAGAGCTTTGGGCACAAATGCAATACGTCGTCGAGCAGGCAGTACAAGTCCAAGTAAAATCAAAGTTCCAGGTGAGAAGAAGCATGTACGTACGGATAGTAAGGAACGACTGCGCCACGCTGCTGAGCGAGAGAAAATGCGTGCAAGAGAACGTGAACGCATTCGTAGTCGTTCACCAAGAACTCTTGCAAAATTAGAAGCAAAGTTGCGGGCCAGAAAGTCACCAGTTGCAGCGGTATCACGGCATCAGCTATCGCCGCGCGAGAAAATCATTATTCAGACCAGGACTCGTGAGAGAACTCCCGAAAGGAAGCGTGATTTGAAGATCCGACTTGATGATTCTCGAGAACGTGAACGCAGAGACAGAGAGCGGGCAGAAAGGGAAGCCGAACGCCAAAAAGAGCGTGAAGAAGCTCTCGCCAGATGCCAGGAGAGGCAACGGGAGAGGGAAAGACTTGCCAGGGAGAAATTACGCCGAGAAAAGGAAAAAGAGTATGCCGAGCGAGGGGGTGACCGTTTACTTCCAAGACCAGCTGAGCGGGAAATGGCTTTAGCACAGGCCAGAGGCTATGGCAGCCGTGAAAGGTCCTTAGAAGACGAGGGCAGAATTCGTCACGGCCATGCAGGCCGCATAAGGGATCCAGCATATGAGAGGGAGCGCGAGTATTTGGCTGCCGAACATCACCGAGTTCCAGTATTGGAACGTGACGAAAGAAGGGAGCGAGATTATTTGGTTATCAGACGTAGGGAGGTTCTCAGCCCAGGACATTACCGCGACGAGAGAGATTTATATTCGGAAGAAGAAAGGTAAGTAAATCAACTAATGTATTATATCTGCAATTTTTGAATGCTCTAGAGCAAACGCCCGATGATGGAGAACACTCCGAAAGGCGTCGCGTAAATATTATTAATTTATTAATTTAAAATTTGTGTAATAATACTTTTTTAAATAAAATAAAATCATATTTATATGTTTTTTAAATTTTATTGATTTTTCATTTTAAATCCAACACAACTCGGAGACATACACATTAATTTTGCTTTTTCATTTCAGGGCTGCTTATGCACGCGCGTATGCTGAAGAAGAGCGTCGTCGTGACCCTAGGTGGGACCCGAGAGAGTTAGAACTTCTCAATGACCGTGATCTTGAAAAGCTCTATCCACCTGTTCGTCGCGGTGAAGATTGGCCTGAGGAAGACCGATGGGATGAAAAGAACTGGGGTCGTGGAAAATCAAATCGCCCTTCATCTGAACCTGATTGGGATGCTGAAGAATTTGCGGGTGGTTCTCGTCAGCTTTGGGAAGAGGCACGAGAGAAGCGAGACCGTGAACGCGCCTTAGACCATGTGCAGTCTCCTAGTTCTGGTCGTTCCGGACGCTGGCCACAACAAGATTGGCGTGGTGGACATGCACAGCCAGGTGAATCAGGTAGTAGTCACCGTAAAGGAGCCAACTACCGGCATGGTGGTCCGCAGCTCGACTACTTACACGATCGTCAGAAGTTTCGGCCACATCCTCCACCATTGATGGCAATTCACAGTGGTTACCATCCTCCGACTAGACAATTTCCGTCAAAACGTCAAATGACCTACACAAACCCTAATTTGAAGAAGAAGCTTGGTGGACCAACTACACCTGGAGGAACTGCAATTCCATCGTTGTTGGCATTACCGCCAATCCCGCCACCAACAATCAGCGAATTGGTTGCAGCTGAAAAAGAACAACAACCTCATATGATGGAAATTATTGAGCCAACTCCAGTTATGATCCTACCCAATCCCGATGAGGCACACTCGATTATTGAAGAAGTTGAAAAGCCGGAACCTGAAGTCAAAAGTCCTTCTGAAGTAATAAATGAAGAAGTAAAAGCACCAGAAGTCGAGGAAGAAGGTGCTTTGCCTGAAACCACTTCCGAATCTGAGCCGGTGGCAGTAAAAGAAAATGATACGTCAGAGGCAGCACCCAACTCTGAGCAAGTTGTAGAGCAAACAGCAGTTGTTGCTGCAGTAACAGAAGACCATTCAGTTGAAAATGAACCAGTCCCAGATGATTTAAGTGAAATATCCGACAGCGATGACGAAATTCTAGATAAATTGGATGAAAGTAAACCTGCTACGGAAAAACCTGCTACCGAAGCAAATGGAGACGTTGCCTCCGAAAACCAATTGACTGGTAGCCCAATGAAGGATGTCGTCAATGACGACTCCAAACCCGAAGCAATGGATGATGATCTGTTGGACTTTGAGGAAATTTCTGATGGTGAATTGGAGGAGGATTCCCGTACTAAGGGTGTTGGTGATGCGCTGGGAGTCGATTGGGCATCGCTTGTCAAAGAAGCCAAGGTTCCAACATTGCATCCATTAGAGCGAACAACCGCTAAAGAGAAATGGCAGGCGCATAGAATCATCCTGGATGTGGGTATATCACTCAAAATGGCTGGCGAAGAATTTGGTAAACGACTTTTGAGTGAGGCCAAAGAAAAATTGGACGCGGAACTAGGAGAGACAAAACCGATCAAAATGGAAATCAAAGAAGAATCGACAGAAGAGGCAGCAACTGAAGAAGGTGACGATGTCAAGAGTAAGATTAAGTTAGAAACTGGTGTTGAAGTCAACGAGCAACAGGACTTTGATATAAATCGTTTGCATCCATTAGCATTTGCACAAGTTGGTGAGAGGTTAAAGCGAGCGGAAAAAAGAGCCTTGATTATTGGTGCATGTGGGCCAAACAGTCGAGCTTTAAGTGCAAGATATGACTTAAAACTGCGACGGCAACTATGTGGTTTGCCAGCATTGGAGTGTGACTTCCGTCGTCCTGCAAGTGAGAAGATAAAATCAATTGCACTGACCCTCTTCCAAAGAGCAATGGAAGTGAAATAAGGCTATAATATTGGTTGAATAATATTTGAAAAGAACGCACTAATTGGTGTTCAAATTATTTACAGAATTATATTGATAAATAAAATTAAGATTGATGTGTAATACAAGTGTAAATTTATTTAATTATAAAATTGTATTTTTTTCAGTCATTACAAATTTCTGGCTGAGGGTATTCGCAAGATAAATTGGAAGAACATTATATAAAGAACAAGGTGGATGGAACGTTTTTTTTATGTTTCAATCTAGATACAAAGTTTCTTATTGCAAATAAGAACTAGATTTGTATCTAACTCCTATGTATCTATTACATAGAAGACTTTCTGGGCTTTTTTAGATCAATTGCATAGATGGATTCCGAAAACTTTTTATAACTTTAGAATGGTGGTAAGTGCTGTAAGAACGGCAGTTCGGGTCGTATTGAATGCGATATTTGTCAATTTTGACCGTTCGCTTCGATTTCGATTATTCCCGAAAATGAGAATGGTCATTCCAGTTTTTGCATTTAAATTTTAATCCCACCAAGTCATTTCAGGAAAGTCAGGAAATATGACATCTAAAGTGATCCGCCGCGTGCCAGAGAACTTTTTAAAATTGAACTGACTAGAGTAATGGCGAGAGAAAGAGTAGTTGGGCGCATACCACATATACAAATAAACTTTTTTTAAAAGATAAAAAACGGTTTTATAGCTATTATAAATTCTCGCTCTTGTCTCCTTTAATTAAATACAGGATTTTCCGCACCAAAAATTGTATGGAGTATCGAATACATTAGGAATCATAAGTAAGTATTAGATTAATCAAATTAAAGCTTGAACAACGGCGCACCTATTTTCGGTAGTCATCGACAAAACCATTGCGTCTTAGATTGGGTATGGTGGCATCTAACTGATGAGCTCACCACCATGCCTGGACGAAACGCGAAACAATGGAGTAAAGGCCGCAATTACCTAATCAATGAATTTATTCATGAAACTCCACAAAAAAAATGAATATTATATGGAATTATTTTTGATAGTATTTAACTATTAGTGATTTTGTCTTTATATTTTCTTTTTAAAAAATTCTATACATGTACAAATATATATAAACAAAGCAGGTACATAAGGCCATGTGCAAAAAACTATGAAAATTACAGCTAAAAGCAGTCGTAAATAAAAACCGAGTATCGTTTAGAAAAAACTATTATCGTTAAACGTAAACGCAATGTAACGATAGCAATGGATTTTGAACGATAAAATAAAAGTGCACGAATAAAAGCATCCGAGTCTGCGAGTATATTCGCAAATGATGTGTAATATCTCTTTGTACGGAGTAAAGTTATTGTAAAGTGTAAATGCTATTTATAAGATAAGCATGATTCTGCTTTTATGATGTTCGAAATTTTAAATACCAATAGGCTGTAATTTTGCTCAATTTTGCGTTGGGTAATGTTTAAAAATCAATATTAAAATCATATGGTTGATATACCAAAATAACCGGTTATCGCACAAAATTATTATAAAACATAAATTTGGAAGATAATTTGAAAAATGAGAAAATAACTGTAAATATAGTGAAAAACTTTCTTATCAAAGTCTCTCAGCTATTTGAAAGCGAACAAATGTTGGTTTATTAAAATCCGTTGATAAATAGGCATAAATGTTATAAGCGTTTGAGAGAATCTTAAGCAATGTAAAAAAGTAAGTTTTACATTTATGCAATTCAAATAGAATTTAAATGCATTAAGCTACGAGCAGACGATTTGCGATAGTCGCAAATCTTTGCGAGCATTGACGTCACGAAAAAACTCGCAAATACACCGCAAATGCCTTACGTTTGACAGTGCTCGCAAACCTGCAAATACACATGTTCAGACGATTTGCGAAGGTTGTCCCAAAGTTTTCAAATACATTTGCGATCAAGGTGCTCGCAAATGACATGCTCGCAAATAAGATCGCAAACTTTGCAGCATATTGCGAGGTGTTCACACGATTTGCGGCAACTTTTGTAGATATCATATTCTTACTCATTTGCAGATTTGCGAGCCTGACATTTCTCTATTGACAAATGTGTTTATTTGTTGAGTTTTGTCATAGCTATAGTCTCAAAATACTATATAGGTAAACATATGTACATACAAACACACATGGGTATGTATCTTATATGTATATTTTGGTGATGTTTTATGGGCTGTGGGTCAGTTTAATTTTTTTAACTACGTAAAGCTTATTTTCATAAGAAAACGAAAAAAAAACTAATTTAAATCATAAAAAATAATAAAAAAAATAATGAAGGTACCTACATACCTACTAAAAACCACAGCCAATTACTTCAAGTACAACAACAAAATTCATCGCAAATGTCCGCATTTGCAGTGTTCCATTTTCGTGTTTTCGCAAATGGTTGTGGCGGTCGCAAATACTCGCAAATTGTCACAAATTATTTTTGTGAGTGTTCACATGATTTGCCAAAATGTCACAAATGCATTTGCGACTTGGGCCTCGCAAATCATACGCAAATGATTTGCGAGCATTTGCAGGCTGTCCCAAAGTTGTGTTCAGACGATTTGCGATCAAAGACCGCAAATTGTGACGTAAAAATGACGTCAATCTCGCAAATATTTGCGACTTTTGCAAATCGTCTGCTCGTAGCTTTACAAGGAAATTTATTTTTTTATCCACCCCTGTGCCGAGTGAATAGATGTTAACAATCAAAAACGCTTTCAACGCTAAGTTTAACAGTTAAAACTATTATAATTTTGTTTTTTGTAATATTCCACTTCTAGCAAGCTAATAATCATGAGCCTTAGCACTGGTTCACACGGAAATGTACCGCACATTTTTTTGTAGTATAAATCCAAACGGCATCGGCAGTATAAAACCAAACGGCAAACGCCGTGTTAAAGGTTCTATGTAAAATATATACGCCACCGTCTATTCGCACGGATTTATACTGCGAAAAATCGTGCGGTACATTGCCGTGTGAACCAGGGCTTAATTACCTCGAATGTCACTACTACCCCGCACCCAACAAAGATGAAAGTTAAACTGCTGCGCCATCTCCAACAAAGATGCTCGACAGTTCATTGCTGTTTTAGAGTTTATAGACAGTGTAGCGTACAGAACAAAATGAAAATAAGGGAAATCAAGTTAAAAAAAAGTACGTATACGCCTGACTTCATCTCTGCTCAACAATGTATACAGATTTTAGAGCTGCAAGGTTTTGAATAATATTAAAATTAAAAAAAAAATCAAATTGGTTATCAATTCCTTTTCTATAGAATTTCTAGTACCAACATAGTTGATTATTTTTAGCTACTCTTTTAATGTAGTTACATGAGTCAAGTTGGAATTGTGTTTTTAATTTTTGTAATTTTTGTTTATTGATATTAACATTCCTGTTCGCATACTTCCCAAAACTACGAATTTCTGAAAAAATAGTATTTAAATTCTTAGAAATTCGTAGTTTTAGGAAGTAAACGAACAGAAATTATGTTTACATGCATACATACAAGTAAATTTTCTGAAATTTTGTACGTAATAAATAAAATTTCAAAATCAGAAAAACCAAGATATAGTTATTTTCAAAGCCGGGTAGCTTATATTTTGGATATAAGTCTTAAGCAATTTTATTAAAACATAACTTTTTTTCAAATCATAACTTCACTCTTCACCCCAAAATGCAGCGTTGATTAGCAAAAATTCCTTGACGTAAAGCGGGAAAATTGCTTGTTTTTGCTTCTTTTTTGTTTTCAAAGAGTTTTTTACAGAAGCTGAAAAATTTAATAATTAATAAAACATTTGTTCGACTGAAATAGCTATTCAGTTTCGATCGAAATTCTCTTAGCCTAAAATAATCAAAAAACCATCCAAAAAATAAGTGAAAATTTTAAGTCTTAATTACATTAAGAACAAGTGCTCACAATAAGGGGAACTTTCGAACATTAAACATTCCTTTGATTATAAGTTTACCCCAAACTTCTCTGGTCCCAAAATAAAGAAAATACTTGTGCCAAGGGCACTAGGTTCCCCTTTTTATTCTTCCGTTCGCAAGAATATATATTTTTTACCATCATAGACCACTTCGAAAATTGCTAAAAAAACAAATATCTATCAAATCTTTTAAATTTCACTGAATTTGGCAAATTTAATTGCTAAAAATTATTTAATGTAATTTTGGTTTCATTCAAATAATGCAAAAACTTTGTTTAAAATATTTGTTTGTAAAAAATGCAAAATGTGAGTTTGCTGCTTTATACTTTAATCTATATATCTATACTCTATCTCTTGATTGCGATACATTTCGTCCGTATAATGTACATACTCCCAATATACGAAATTTTCGAATGTTAACCATTATACGGATGAAACTCACTTTAGTTTCATTTTTTTAGTAGACAAATTATTTTTCTACGAAATATACATCTAAGAAAAGAAATGATCCCACTTTTTTTCACAGATGCATGCCCCTTTTATGACTTGCGATTCGCCGAGCCTAACATTCGACTCAACTCTAGCGTTCGAATTTTCAAAAATTAAAACTGCGATTTTGTTCAAAATCACCAAGAATTACAGCTAGACATCGACGATATAGGCGAATGTTTGCCTAAGGTATTGAGTGACATTCAAGTTTTCCAAATATTAGTCATTTAAGACGAATTTAATTCAGGCGAGTCGCAATTTCTCGTTCTACTTAGCGAATCGCTAGTCATAATAGGTGTCGTAGGCGTTACTAAGGAGATTTCTCCTAAAACGACCGATCATAATGATCTTGCAAACAGACATTAGTAGTATCGCACGCTTCGTAAAGTCTAAATGGTTTAACGAGTAGGTAAGGACAGAGTTTTTAATGTTCATGTGGTATATATCACAATGAACCAATTTTTTCCTAGACGGTCCGTCTTAATTGCTGGCAGGCACTTCTACCTTACAAACCTAACTTACCTGTTTTTATTAAAATTATTTTTGAATCTTGCATTAACAATATACAGTGGGTGCTAAATTTGTTTTCTTGATTACATACTAAAATAGACCTAACATTACTCCACACTTTTTTCTTCTATCCTTCATTTTGATCTTTCAAGAGCTTTAGAACCAGAGACAGAGCTTAAAGTAATGGCAAAACTAGCTGTAGATGCGAAGCTTTAGAGCTATGCGGCTTACAAAAAGAAAGAGTTTAAAACATAGTTCACATTTATTTGGTGACAAGCTTTAACTTCCATTTCCATATTTCACACAAAAAACGACTAATAAGAATAGCTTATCTCAATAATGCACACCTAAACCAAAATAAATAACAGAATTTAAATTTTAATGAATCTTTATTATTTTCCAACTTATTGATTTTAATTTTTATGTATTTTTGTTCCGTTCTTTTATCAAAAAAGATAAAATATATAATAATACATCTTTGTTTTTTTCTATGTTGTTTTAAATAAGAAAAAAAGCTTAAATTTAATTTATTCATTTTTATTTTTTAACTACTATTCAACTATAACTATGTTTGTTTAAAATATATAAATTTACAAAAAGAAAAAAGGTATTAAGCATAGTTAAACATAACTTTCTTAAAGATAGTATTTGGTGCATTCACATTTTCGTCTCTTATAGAACAAAAAAAACAAACAAAAGTTTTGTTCAATTTAATTTAATTAAGTTTACATTTTAATTAATCGAAAAAGCTTTATTTATCCTCTAAGACGATCTATTTTGTTCTTTTTTTATTTTTTCTTAAAATTTGTGTTGCATTTTGTCTACTTTTATTTCATAAGTAAGTATTTTTTTTTTTGAAAATAAATTGTGTGAAATAAATTATTATAATTTAAGTTTTTAATTTTTAAGTCTTAATATTGAATACAATTTTTTGTGAGTGTATGTGTGAAATGAATGTTTTTTTTTTTTTTTTGTTTCCTAATGTAACCGTGAATCCAAAATGTGACTCAATAATATTGTGATTTTTTAGGGTTCAACAAATCTTTAAACGACGTGTTTACTTGTGAGAAAAAATTGTAAATTTTTAAATAGAAAGTTCTCCAAAATAACAACAATGAATAGTAATGCGGATAACAATTGCTTAGATTTTTTCATTTTTAATAACAAATGTCACATAAAAAAATAATGTACAATGATTAAGGGAAAAACGAAACTTATAAATGTACAAAAACTAAATTTAAAAATGTAATCATAAAAAAAAAATAAAATACTTTACAAGCTAAGTGAATACCGCAGGCATTACTAAGTTAAGGAGATGAGATGAGGTTGTGAATGGTCGTGTGCTAATACGAAGACGAACCCGCACTGTCGTTTAACACTCAAATACTCGGATGTCTTTTTGTACAACATAGAATTTATGTTTTTTACCGAACAGACCCCAGATCACTGCAACATTCTCGATAACAATATTCACTGGGATGGTGCAAATTGCACCCATTACACAAAGCAAGAATCGCAGCAACCCAAAGCGATATAGTGAAAATGATTTGATGACGCCAAAAACGTACATGTAAATGTTAACGGCTGCTATGAAGGCGCACACAAAGTCCATTAAATTTGGACACGGAATCGGATAGAGCCCCGCAAAGATGATATTTGATGTAGACAGGGGCATTGTGACCCATGAATAAACGCTAATGCCTAGCAGAAGTTTGTGCTTAAGTGGGATGATTTTTGAGTGCACTACAAGCAGAATTCCCTGGAGCCAACGCTTACGTTGTTGCAGAAAGTCCAATAATGTGAATGGGGATTTCTCATACATTTCACCTTCTATAAAGTTGAATGAGTACCCTTGGGCGAAGGCACGCATAGCGAAGAAGCAATCTTCGGCTACGGATCCGTCGATTCCATTGTCGAATGAGACTTTACGTTCGGCTCCGACCTGTAAGAAGCGAAAAAAAGTTCAATATTAATTTGTTAGAATGCTTAGAATGTTTTTAAGATAGATAGATGTGTAGTTCGATTAAATTTGCAAAGGATGCTGGTGATTCACCGACAATTTTTCTTGAATGTCGACATAATAGGAATTGTCTGTGGAGGAGGAAGGCCATGGCTAGATAACAATATTTTTAATTTTAACTTTTGGTTCACACTAGCTGCACTTAGTGAAAAAAAAACTAATTCAGAAAAGAACAGCATACCTAAGTGAAAACTTCAATAACAATGCAAATCAGGAAAGTTCAAATTCATTTTGTGCTAGGTTGCTAGTTCCTTATCAGCTATGAAGTTCGAATTGGCTTAATAGTAGAATCGTAATTTTTTAAGCTTAAAGGAAGATTAACCACAGCTTTAGCACTCTCTTAATGCAAGTTGGATAATTTACAGATAAAAAGTGCAAATTAATGGCAGTTGAAATGAAGATGCACGGCAGCGGGAGGAATATAACTAATACTGAATTATAGTGCAGGCTTTTGTTGTTGGCCATGTGATCATACCAGTACCGAGTATTTCTGAATATTCCGTATAGAAATAAATACGCCATTGTTGATTTTTTCAAATATTCTAGATAGAAACCTTGGAAACAGATAAGAATTTTTTTATTCTCTAAAATTATTGTTCCTCTTTTCAGTTACATCATTATCAAAAGCCACAGAAACTAGCCGTTATATAACCAGCACTACCAGCACTGAGATAGTGATACAATAACAATAATTATTATATCAAACGTTTAATTAATAATAATCTTTGAATCACCAACACCCGATGACAACTTGACAGTAATTATCGTAGGCAATTTAAATACGCGATTACTGGCAGACAATTTTTATTAAACAGCTCACCAGGTCAAAGTTCAATTTATTTACGCTACGCTACGCTCAGCAAGTGGTAAATTTTGTGAAAATGGAATTTTAAATTGTTTTCTTTAATTTACAAAACATCACTTTCGAAATTGGAAAAACGCCAAATTTGTAAAATTTCTCTTCTGCTCAAATGAACACATGAATTGTTCTTTTCAGTTTGTTCTTTTTCCTATGTTTTTTAATTAGTGATCTCAATATGAAGCATTGATGTTACAATTTGTATTTATTTGTTTATCTTGGAAGATATAATAAATAAATTAATTAGTTAATTGATAGATTTTTCAATAATGAACTTGTAAATTTGAATTTTTTCTTTAGAGTTAAAAATTGAAAATATTTGCTATTAGTTCTGCACGATAGAAGTTGCAGGGATTTCGGATTTATTAGTATGGTAGGTTTTTTGTTTGTTGTTCACCAAATATACATGTATCAAAAATTAATATTTAACAAATATATTCAATCGATTGTATTCACTTTAAGTTTAAAATTATTTCTCAATCGTTAGAAATTTGATTTGATTTTGAGAGAGCTATTTTGTAAAACTCAAGCATTCTTGCCACTCCAACATAATAATATAATAAATTTGCCGCTGTTCGATGCATCTAACAATTTCCAGGTATTTTTCAGAACCTTTTTTTCAACCACCTGTCTAGCATAACAACTAGTTTAAAAAACAACAAAGATAAGTGAGACAAAAATCTTTGTTCATATATCTTGAAAAATGGCTATCGGGTGGAAGACAAATGTAATGTGTAAGGAAAAGTACGAAGTTTTCGTTATGACTGTAATATATAATTGAAAAAATGACCACAGTCTCGCTTTGCATGCTAAAGTAGCTTCAACCGTGTACAAACTTGGGCTTTCATAGAAAAAAGAAAAAACAAATAACGAATTAATTTGCATTTAAATTTGTGTATAATTGAATGATCAAATGGTTGCGATTGATGGATGACACTGCTACAAGGTCACTTAATAGGAAATTTTATAAACAAAAAATACAGAAAGGTCACGAAGAAGGGAAATATTTAAACAAAATTAAGTTAAATTAAATTTTGACTAATTATTATTTTTAAAATTGGGTCTGTTATTTGTATCTATTCGAATAATGCTCTAAGACTACGCATTTGTAGTAATGCGTGGCACTTTTGCTATCAAGACTTAAGCTTTCTTAAAATCTAGAACTTTTAAAATTTTAAAAGCACTCGTTCAGCTGATAAACTGAAAACTCAATCTGTCTTATTTAGATTTAGTCTAACAGTGTGCCTTCCAGGCACGGCTTTTTTGAGGCGAAAAAAGTATACAAATTTTCAATCACTCAGAGAATTCTTAAGTTTAGCAAATATGTACTCTTACTTTGTACAATTACTGACTCAAGTGCTTTACAAATTTAACAAGTTTTGTTTTCTAAGTGCTCCCTTTCAAAATGAGTTATTAGGTTTATAATCTTCAGTCATAACACTCTTAAGACGGGAAACTCTATCTCAATCACATTATTTGATTTCACAGCCACTGCAGACTAATTCTTAGTAGGGCTTACATTTGTATAATAACTTTTGAACCTATGTCTTACTTAAGTCATGCAACCTCTTTAATAGATGCTATCTTACTATGTATGTCGTTTGTTATCTACAAACGATTTGTTGATTCTGATTCATTTAGTTGGGAACTGAATTTTACCCCAATGAAATCAATTGATTAATTCATTGATGTAAGGTTAAAGGGGATTAAATCAAAAACTATATCGTTTTTTCCACAAAATGATATTTAAGTCTCAAAAACATGAGAAAGGCTATAATGAAGGCAAGATTGGTGAAGTTGACCAAGTCCGAAAATAATTTATTTCCTTGAAACATTTATTGAGTCATCTATGTTTTGATTTACAATTTTTTTTTCTAAAAATATTTAAAACGTTATTATTATTGTTTTCAATTTTATTTTAAAATTTAAATTAACTTACTTGCGTCACGACATAGCTTCCTTTCCAGCTGAACAGTGGCTTATGGAATAGCTTGAATTGAAGTCGTAGCTTTCCCATATCATCACTGACACGAAAACTATCCGCCAATGTAGTCAACCAATTAACGACATTCTCATTGGCATATGTAATCAAGCCTTGTCCGAATGGATGCTTGCCATCGAGTACAAAATTGATAATACCTCTCACGCAATTCTCGGTCAATAAAGTCTCTTCATCGAGATGCACGATCCAGTCGTTATCGTTCAGCACATTAACATTGTCCTCGAGACAATATTGCAATGCGCGTGATTTAAACAAAGCACCGGTTTTTGTTTTATACGTGTTTGGTACTACTATCTCCCGGATTCGTCGGTGCTTGGCCAGATTGACAGCTTTATCGGTTACCACCTCAATGAGGAAGTTTTCCAGTCCCGTGTCCAGACAGATATTCATGTTACGCAGAACATTTGTCTTGACAAGTTCGGGAAAATCACCTCGCGTCACTACCCTTATGCAGATAAAGGGTGCGAGCAAAGGGCTACCCTTGAGCACTACTTTTTCGGGAAAGGCATTGTAGAAGACCAAGCCGCAAAAGTTAAATAGCACCTGCGGCAGAGTGAGGAACGTGAGAAAACGCAGTAAGTACAAAAGTATCGTTGGTATCTGGCCATATTCAGTCCAGGGATCGACCAGTGTAAACGAGTCCTCGTTGATCTTGATCCCGCCAGAGAATATCTCAAAGAAGATTATCACAATGATGAGCAGGGTGCAGTGCAGTAGATGTCGTGCGTTAGAATTCATATTTTATTTTTATTTTTTTTTGTTTGTTGTTTTATAAATAAACTTGTTTTTTTTTACTATTCTTCGTTATAAGTTTGTGCTTGTTCGATTTTATTTTTTTTTAAACTAAATTTGTTGCAGTGCTTTTGTGGTTTGTTTTTTCTATTTTCTCTAAAGTCTATGTTTTATTAATATTGTGGACGAATTTCTTAGTATTCTGAACTTAAATTTAAATTTGTCCGGTTTCAGCTTTAATCTCCGTTTTTTTTTTTTATTAATTAATTATGATTTTGTTCAAAGCTGCAAGTCAGTTGACCTTGCCGCAGCGGTAGAAGCAGAAGTCTGTGTCCTAAGTAGGTATTAATGTGGACACTTCTTGTGACATCAACAGCACACGAAACGGCGTCGATTCGGTGCTGGGTGGTGGCCAATTCTGGGACATGAGACGATAAATTGAGACGCCAACTTGAAAATACTATTCAAATGACGAACGACGATGGTTTGTGTTTATATATGTATATATTTTTTTTTTGTTTTGCGGTATAAGAACGTCAAGCAATTCAAGAGGAACTACATGAGTGTTCTTCAGAGCATCAATTGTACAGCATTTCTGTAAATAAACAAAAGAAAACAAAAATTAATTAAGTGAATATAAAGACAAAAAAATTGTTTGTATTGTATAAATTTTATGTTTAAACCAAAATAAATGAATTAAAAAATTGAGTATAAAAATAAGACGTTGTAAGAAACATTGTAGGATTAATTGAATATAAAAAATATGGAATGGGTTCACACGACTGACAAAATGCCATAATTATCTTAAATATGAGGTATATTGAGGCAGGTCAATTTTCGATTCTTTGTTTTGGCATGCTGTTTAAATGAAGGCAATTTTTTGACATCTTGCCAATTAGAAATTTAGCTCTTTCCTTTTTTTGTAAGTCCTTTTAATGTACACATTAAAACCATTTATTGCCACATTGGTGTTTAATGACTGCAAGATTGTAGAAAATATGGTGATCTATGTATGTATGTAAATTTGGATCATGTTGTTTTCAAAAGCCATACATACAATTGTTTGATTCAATGGATTTGTTTGTTTATTTTTCTAATTGATTTAATCCACAATGGATTATAATTGATTTCATTTTAGTTACGGTTTTATTCTGATTACCTATTGAACTCACAGATCCCTGCAATCATTCTGGGTGTTTTTTACTTGAGCCTAGGAGGAAATTCTGTGGTTTTTGTAAGTTTTTTTCTGTGAGTTAGGTAACGCATAAACTGTCAAAGTGACATGTGTTGTGTAACATTTTTCCATTCTATATATCTAAGGGGTCAGAGGATTTTCAAAGTTTTTCTATCAAATACCGAGGAAACAAATTTTGGATTCGTCTGCTTAGGTAAGCGGTCTGAAATATGAACTGAAACGTTTAAAGTTATGGATTGATTTTATTAATTTTTGAAAATAATTTATAGTTTTAATTATAAAAGAATAGATCTTATCGTTACTTGTATACTCGTAAATGTCAACAAAACAAGTTCAACACAGTTGTTGGTGGGTTTCTTATAACCGAAAAACTCAGGTGAGTGTGATTTATTTCACAAAAGGTGTGTCTGGTAGCTTTACATTTTAATTTTCTTGAACGCAAATTATTTTAACAGGTATGTATGTATGTACATATAAATGTCCCTGATCACACGTGAAGAAATTCAAGGATTTTCTGCGATTTGTGATGGTGAGCGGGATAACTTGCAGGAGAGGGAGGGGGATGAAATATTTTAAGATACTTGAAATTATTCGGTGAAGAATATCGTGTCTTTCATTAAGAAATAACGAAAACCACGACGAGGAAAACAAAATCTGCAGAATAATTTTCTTCACATCTGAAAACTTTCGTTCCTTACGTGTAAACAAGCACAATTTTTTAATTAAATCCCTATTGTGGATATTAATTTTGGGGAGAGGTTTAATTCTGTGGTATTTGGTGCAAGGATGATAACTCCAAAAATTAATTTGCTTCTTCACGTCCACTAAAAATCGATGAAGAACGGGGTAAGTAACATTGTTTGGAGATATAAGAGCTCAAGTTTTTTGATTAGAACTTTTTTTTGAACAACTTAAACTTTCTGAGTTGGAAGAACAACTACTGGTTGCGGTACTTACTTACTTTATTCTTTAATTTTAAATGAGAGCATGTAAGAAGAATAAAATCGTACAATATAAAAGTTATACAACATTATAAGGAAATTCGCCAAGTTAGTTAGTTAACTCCTTCATTTTGAAAACAAAATATAAATACTTTAGGTCCACTAAACTTCTCTATAATTTGTGTATTCCCTTCAAAGGAATTGTGGGATTAAAAACGCGTATTTAACTCCTCTATGCAAACAAAAATGTTTCGAAATTGAATCTGTTATGCGTAAAGGTGTTAAGGGGTTTTAGCTCCTTTTTCCCCGCTAATATCTTTAAGTTGTGTATTACATTTACCTCCTTTGCACAACTTTTCAATTTAACTTATTTGACAAACAAAATATTTTTCTTCTATTAAAAACGTTACAAACACTTTCAACCTTGACCGATTCCCCAAAAGAATTTGATGCAAGCATTACTGAAGGATTAATAAAAAGTTACATTAGTTACAGTACAAAAATAAGTATGATAAGATATCATAATATTTTTGTTTGTATTGCTGTTTCTTAATGATGCAAGGACGCTTATTGAAGGTTAATAAATAGCTTATCAATGTCAATGGGTTTTCCATTACCTGATAAGGCTATGTTTACTTAAACTCGCAAAATAGCAATTGTTATATGTATGATGTACTTACAAAAGTTGAATGATAAATAATATTTTAGGTGTTGATTTAAGCACTGGTCTACGCCTAAGTTTGTTTTTTTAATAAAATATGCATATTGATTGTTATTTACATAGATTTTCACACTCATATGGCTCATGGAAACAAATGAAAGCTATTAACAATTGTCGGAGTACACATGTACCTAATATAATAAGACTTTTAATATCTACTCATAATGCGCTGTTGTTATTAAAAAGTGTACCTAGATAAAGAAAAAAGTACAAAAGTACACTTACGAAGCAGTTTATTTTTGTCAAAAATATATGAAGGTACTTAAAAACAATCAAAAATTAAATTTTAATGATTCAAATTAAACGAAAGTGAAGTAAGTTATTATAATCTGTGGACAAACTTTATTGGTTATTCAAGGTTCATAAAGTAAAATTAAGTTATTTTAACTGTGAAGGCATAGGTACCTATACAAAAATGTCAAGAAAGGTCTGGAATGATAAAAATGTCACAGCTATTTAAAAATGATTGTTAAATAAATGAAACAAAGGAATTTTTTCTAGACGATTCATAAATGTTTTTGCGCTCTGTAAATAATGTATAATTTGGTGTGGGCAAACTTAGCTTAGCTTAAACATAATGTTATAAAGTTTTAACATTTTTTTAGTAAAACTGTGGTTTATCTTATCTTTCATCTAGAAATAAACATCAGCACAATAAATAGGATTTTTTTTATAGATACCTACAATTTGCCCAGTGCTAAGGTATTTTTTGAATAAAAAATGAAAGATCAACTTTGAGTATGGGTTTAATCTTGTCCTTGAACACCATGACATAAGTTATGGTTAAGTAAATGTAGCAGAAACTACCCGTTTTCGAACCCATAATACGACCTCGACCAGCAGGCACTATACTAGGAACTCAATGAGTATTTAGCTATTTCTATAGCTTGAGCTCTCACATCGGCCGATCAACACCGCGCCGATTGTAAAGATAGACAACTATACTCGATTGAAGTAATTTCATTTTCTATGGTTAGAAAATTAACTACTTAACTTTAAAGATTACATATCATAGGTTGAAAGGAAGTACTTTGGCTGATAAGGTGGACTTGATTTAACTATAGTTTATTTCTATTTATACGTATAAAAGCAATTTATTTGAATTATTATTTGTTATTTTTATTTAATCTTTAAAATAAATTATATATAGATGAGAGTTACTACTAGAAGTTTGTTTATAAATAATTAAGTAAAATTAAAGTTAGGAATCATTATCATGGCACGTTAAGAAATTTCCACAACCTAATCATATCAATTACTCGTGCTCAACCCTTAAATCTAGGGAGAAGAATTATTGTTTTTAATGAAATTTTCAAGTGTTTGAAAATCAGTCAATAAATCAGTGGAGTATAAGTATAGGTACTTTTAATTTTTTCATAGAAAATTATAGACTTTGAAGTGTTTTATAGTTTGTGAGGAAATTTGATAAGTCTGTTTTTATGCTTGAGTTTATTCCAAAGAAAATCAATAAGACTTGAGATAACCAAAGGTCCAATTTTGAATTGTTACTTAATTTTATTTCTTATTTAGTTATCAATTCAATTTTTGTTTATTGAACTTTACTATTTAAAATTGGCTTAAAAAATAATTAATAACTATACATAAGATACATTGATAATAAGATTTTGGTGGCACATAAGTGCTTAACGGTATACACTGATTCAATTTAAAAAATAAAAACAAATAAAATGTATAATTTATGTGAAAACTTGATATAAATGTCGGCTTGACTTTGTCTTTCTCGCGTTGTTCAGTCCCGGTTGTCCAGTGGCAGTATATTTATTAAGGGTGGGGCGGAGTTTTATTCTCTCCCTAGGTGAGAATAAATTGCACTTTGAAAAGTGGAACAGATTCCTACTTATGATGGAATAAACTCCCGTGTGGAGCAGATACCCATGGAATTGTTTCCCTGCACCATCTATGAACCTTACTATCTCCAAAAATTTTAAAATTGAGTTACCTAGTTCTTGCAATCAGGGGACGATGTGTACCTAGTGTAGCTACGGGAATCATGGTTAGAACTTTCATAAGAATAATCATGTAGCCATTAATTTCATGGGGGAAACCTCCTAAAAAACCTCTTAAACAAGAAAATACCCTAGTATGTTTAGCTTCAGAACAGGGTTGCCAGATTTCTATATGTTTATATGTAAAAATACCAAAAAATATACTTTTAAGTAGTTATTGCAAGAAACAATTTTTGTTGAACAAACCGAATTCACAATAACCTCGATCTATATTTTGGGAAAGCAAACGACCTTTTTTTCTTTTACCATTCTTTTATTCTAAATTGCCATTCATTTTTCTACCATAGATTTGCCAAAACAGATAACTTTTTTTTTTTAATTTTAGTAAATTGACGAATTTGTTTATTCCAAACTGATTGTTTACTACAATTTAATGTCGCAAAAATCGCAAAAAATTAAGATATCGCAAAATAACCGCACATCTACAAAAATGATCGCACGATTAACAGTCTGACAAGTCTGCTATAGTATTATAACACTTAAGGTCCACGACACAGTACATACTTTGACATTGACGCACTTTTAGTATGTCTCGAGTCACATAACCTTATTAAATAGGACACCATAGTTATTAAGGAACCAAATTGTTAGATAGTACATATTTTAAATTACTTTAAAGTCTTAAAAGAAGAGACGACCGATGAACTTGACCGAGTCCAAGATAATTTTAGAATGAATGAATTCAATTCAAATAAATTTTTTTTTTAATATTTGTTTGTATATTTTAAAATTGGGTTTTTGGGACACATAGTTATAAAACAATATTATGAGACGGATCCATTAATTTTCTCCGACATTTCGTTTGATTATTTGCCAACATTTATCTTTATTATTCTTTATTTTTTTGACAACATCTTTATTATAATAATTTCCTTTAATATTTTCTAGTTATCATTATTGATTTTTATTTATGACCAGCAGACATCCTGCATGCGTTGCTTAGCTTTTAACAAAAAAATAAGTAAAAAGAGCTTTTAATCAGAATGAAATTAATATTTTTTTAAGATTTCAGTAGGTAGCTTTGTTAATGCCAGACAACTTTTTAATTTGCCCGCTTTCCAAAGACATCAATATTGACGTAATAAGAACACACTTATAGACTTATAAATAAACCACCTGCGTCTTGGTGAACGAGGAGATATCGAACACGCCAGATTCCATAAAATAGAGAAGGAATCTATGCTATTAAAAATGGACATCTTATTAGAACTTAGTAAAGTATGATGGTAAGTTGGGGTCGTGGAAGCAGAATACATTGATTACCGTAAGGGCAGTTGGAAGCAGTCGGATATCTGGCTTTGAACTGTCCGAAAATGCACTTACAAACTTTCAAATAGTGGGTTGATTGCATCCTCTATTCGGACTAGAACCTTAAATCGACCGATTGCAGCACAATAGGTCTTTTTATTTGCCAAACCAAATAAACTTTGATGCTTATGTATTATTTTTGAAGAAACAGTAAATCTCAATTGTGCATTTTGAGCTCGCTTTCCAGCCCAGTGTACGACGAGGAAAATAAAGACTAAACTCAGCTTTCCAGATGTGTATCACTCCATTAGTTGTTGTCAACTATGTATGTAATTTATCTGTCAATCAACAGAAGTGAGTAGCGACCGCAAATAACGATCGGAGTCAGATTTTTCCGATATTGCAGAGTTCAAATTTTAAACTTTCAATTCTAATATTTAATATTTTAATAACTCGGGTTAAATAATTACACTGGTCAAGAAGGTTTTGTTACAGAAACTTTTTCTATAGTTTTTTTTTTGGTATGCTGAACTCAAATCTAAAGTCAGAAATATTCCATCACGTTTTTGAGATATTTCCGTAAGAAAATCAAAAACACCCGCGGCAATTATGACTTTTTCCTAAGTATTTTGACCCTAACCACTATTTTTATTTTTCAAATCGTTTCATGTTTCGATTTGTTTCTGAGAGACCTAGAAAATGGCATCATAATCTCATTTTCGACAGAAATTGACTTTGATCCTTCTATCCCGCGGCAGTGACAAAGCAAAAAGACAATGGATGCCATTTGCAAAAAATTATGGTACATTCACATTACGACTTAACTTTTCTTTTCCACCTTAACAGCAAAATAATTTTCCAAAGTAAACACAAACTGACAGCAATTTTTTAGTCATGTAGTTTTCGATTGGATTTTGAAATTGTTCCATTCCTGTCGAATATGGAAAATTTGAAGCAGAAGTTATTATATTTATTTAATTTATATAGTTAACATATTGGATAGGAATGGAACACTTCCAAAATCCAGGACATCAGTTTAGTTAGCTCTGTTTGTTTTCTTAATCGGAAAACTGTTTTAAGCTGTTATAACACTAAAGCTATTTTTATAATTTAATGCAATTTTCTTCAGTTTAAAAGCAAGTTATTTCAAATCCCATTTTGTATAAAATCACTCCATTAGGTTCTCTATAAATATACATATGTATCATGAGATCAAGGCTTAAAAAAGCAACTCCGTCACAAGGCCTTAATGCATCCTTCTATAAAAGTTATCGGTTGTATAAATAACTTTTTCGTATACGCATTTATCCTGTGATATTATTTGCAATGTAAAGATATACCTATGAAAATGAAAATAAAAGGTGTTTTTTTAGAGGTAAAGAACTTTGAAAAGGAATAAAATAAGGATGTTTTTTTTTTAAATTGATATGCAATTTACATTATTCGAAGGACATTTTGGCGTTTTTATTTAAATATTATTTCTGGCATATGACCGCCACGGCTGACTCGGACGTTGTCTAATCTGGAAGTCTAATTTTCGTTGAAATTTGCCCAACATTCGTGGCCACGGAAAATAGTCAAGCGGCGTTAAATCGCACGATTTTGGAGGCCAATTTAAGGGTCCGTAGTGTGAAACTATGCGGTTATCAAACATTTCCTACAATAAATCAATTATGGCATGAGCTGCGTGACATGTTGCGCCGTGTTGTTGAAACCACAGCAATTGATAATCGAAAAAGTCAGTAATCATGGCTCTAAGGCGGTCATCATTGACTGTAACGTTCTGGCCAGCATCGTTTTTATAGAAGTTCGGACCAATTATTCCACCAACACATAAAGCACACTAAACAGTCAGTTTTTGTGGATGTAACGGTGTCTCAACAAACACTTGAGGATTATCATCACTCCAAATGAGGAAGTTTTGTTTCTTGACGTAGTCATTCAACCAAACCTGAGCTTCATCGCTAAACGAATTGGCGCGATCATTATTTCCAACAAAACCATGATTTTCAAAATAAATTTGAACAATTTGGAAGCATTGTTCAGGTGTCAGTCTATTCATTTCGAAATGCCAAACCAAACTAAAAATAAATCACTTGACAGCTGACAAAATGGCCGCCAGTTAAAATAGCGTTGCCAACTTTAAGTTAACCTCTAAAAAAAAACACTCTTTAAATGCATATAAATAATTCCTCTTTTTTTTCCAATTATCATTTTGTTTTTTTTTCCACAAAGTCTCCAATGACAACATTCAATGATAAACAAAAAACTGACTTTTTCTAAGTTTACCCACGAAATGACACATTTTAAATAGGTATGTATTTACATACATCAAAATCGAAATTAATGTTTTTAAAATTATGATTAATCGAGAGTATAGGGTAAAATAATCTCACTTTATTTAAGAATTGACTAAAATCATAACTAGCTTTGATCTCGACTCAAAATTAAAAATAATAAGTCAGTCCAAAAAGAGCTATAAGAGCTTAAAAGATTAAAATTCGTTACTAAGTAAGAATTATTATTGTCTGCATAAATTTTGTACATATATATTAACATTTGCTAATCAAATATTATTATCATCATAAATATTTAAAACAACAGGAAAGTATTAGTTTTTATCTTTGCTGATAAGGGAAAATCCCCACAATATTGTCTTCAAAAAGAATTCCATTCGGTTGGTGAACGCGATTATTAATTTTTTTTGTCAAGAAAAAGTATTACTGAACTTCTATTTATACGCCCAAGTGCATGGCATTCTGATGCCTAAAGGAAGTCCAGCTTGATTGTGATAAAAACAAAATATCACATGCAACAATGATTCACTGAACTTAATAAAAAAAATTTAATTCAAATAAAAACAAGTGACGCACAGAACAGACCACAAAAGGTGACTTGTGTCAGGGTGCTTACAATTAACCAATTTGGAAAATTAAAAAAAATTCTTAATTTAATTTTGATAAGCTTATCTCCACTCAATATTGTCATTGTTAATTGTATTTTAAGTACAAACAAAAACAAAACTGTTTTAACAAAAACTTAATCTTGTTTCACAATTGACCGAGTTCGAAGGTAAAATTGATTTTTTTTTCTTAGTAAGCGTTGTTCATTGTATGTATTCTTTTTAGAAATTTCTTCAAATATCTATGTCCACGTCATTATTTGTTTGTATTGCGCACCTGATATCAAATATTGAGTTCAATTGCACCTATAATTGACAAATATTTTCGAGTTTAGCCTGAATTGGGTAACAATAACATTCGTTAGAGATAAGAATTTTATTTTGGAAACAAAGTTCGTTTACCCGAAATAGCATAGGTCATGGTACACACACATTTTGTTTTATTATAATAATTATTATGTAGAATATCTGGATTCAGTTATATGTGTAATAGTTTGAAACTTAAATTTAAATATGTATGTTTATTTTAATTATGTAATTCACAAGATTTCATCAAGCTATGAATGGAAATTTGTATTTTTTCCACAGTTGACATTGCGATGATTTAGAAAACATGAATGAAGTCTGCCTTTGTATTACTGTGCCAAGCCATTCACACAAAATCTGCAATTCTCTTTTCAGGGGCGTGGCATCTAACCACTTTCTTAAAAAATTATATACATAAATATGAAGCACTTTCGATTGTTGTAAAACTATAAAAATTGGCAGATGGGTATTAAGATTCAAGTAAAAAAAAATCGAATTTTCCGCTCAGGGGGCGTGGCGCACACCCAAATTTTTAAAATTGCTGTCAGTTATATGTTGCAATTGCGGTTGTAGTAGAATGGAAAGAATTGTTGGAGAGGAAGGGCTTGAGGTGCATACAAAAAAAAATAAAATCATTTGGGTTTTTCTGTTCAGGCTAGAGAACAACTTGTTCTCAGAGAGAACAAGGGCAAAGAGATCTCGTCACGTCGACGCACGCCTCGCTTTCTCATCGCATTATGAATCAGGCTTCACAAAGAAAGGGTGATGACCCGATTGAATTTCAATGCCGAAATCAAAGTGATGAATCGATGATCTCTTTTCTTTTTTGTTTTGCCGTTTCGAAGTACATAAAAAAATATATATTTGTTACAAATACGCAGCAATTAAATTTGTCACTAAAAAGTACAATCATGCTGAATGATATTCCCTTAGAACTTCATCAAAAAGGTGAAAAGCAGGAAAATGATTTTGTTGACGATAAAATCTTTTAAAAAAAAAGATAAAATAAAATACCTAAGAGGCGAGAAAAGGCATTTTTCCATTCAGTACAGCATTTTTGTGCTCCATAGTTTTAAGTCCCGTATTTGAATTAAAAACAGTAGTGAGATTCTTCGACAATCACAATCGCTTTTACCCCAAATTTTTCTTTAAAATTGAGAAAACTTGCCCTGCCCAATTCATATATTACCTACTTGATGAAAATAATAGTTTTGCAGAGACTCGGTTGCAAAAATTGGTAGTCTGTAACATTTTGATGAATTTTTGATTTTCTTTATACGTATCTGACCCACTTCAATCTGAAATTTGACAGACTAAACCATGTCTATCCAAAGAAATTTCTTGGGTAGAATTTTTCAGGAAGTGAAAATGTTTTTGGTGAGCACTCTTTTCTGCCCAAAAAAACACAAATTGACGACAAATAGTATTATTTCCAGTTTAATTCAATTTTTCGAACAAGGCTTTTGTTAGTCAATAAAAAAAATTATGTACATTTAAGATTTTTTGATCTTAAAAAAAATAAATTAAATTTCATAATTCTTTTCTTTAAAAAAAATAAGCCACTACCGCCCAAAAGAGGCAAAAATGGAAAAGTTAAATATATATTTTAAGACCCAGAAGGCTATGAAAAGTGTTTGTATACTTTGAACCAAATATACGTACAGTAAAAGACAAAGTTAGCAAATCTTATTTTTCAAGAAAATTACCCCGGATTGTTAGCTAAATAAGGCCAAAAGTCTTCATACAATATTTCAATAAAAAAATGTGAGAGAATCGAAATAAGTTTTGCTTCATTTGTAGCTTTTTTGTAAACCATTATCATCGTTAAGGACTAGAAAACAAGAAAGCTGTGATTAACCAATCCTTAAACTTCAATAGCAACATCTCTAATCGCTGGTATGACCTGGATTTTTTTTGTTGAATGGCCGCTTAGTTAAAATAAAAAGTTGTCAAAAAAACGGTTACATAAATCATGTACATGACATGAAGATAGAAAACCGGAAAATTTATCTCGCCTCCTGTCTATTGTTCTTACTTTTATAATTACGGCCTTTTCGATTGGCAATTGGAAAGAACTCTCCGATCCGGAACACCAATAAAACGAAGAGGCATTATGCAGTTTGATTCTGAAGTTTTTGTGCAATTTCAATTGAGGATGCCAAAATATGGAGTTCCTTATATCTCGAAACTTGGCGGGCACAAATATGGACGAATATGATGATTTTCAAAAAATAAAATAAGGAAAATACTTGTTCTTAGAAGCAAATTTAATTATTTTGAGCTAAAAATTACCTTTTTACAATATTTGACAACACTGTGACAGCTATTTATGTGTTTGAATGTGTGAGTAGTTCTGGTTTTGATACTGAAATAAAATCCAGAATCATTTTCTGTTTTTTTTTCTGGAGAAAAACTGTCATTCTGAATGCCAATAGAACACTTTCAGAAGGGTTTAACACGCACTCCGAACGCTTCTGGTTTGCCATTCGAAAAGGACATTAGAATTGTAAAATATTCTTATAAGTAACAATACAAATTTGGCCGAAAATAAATGAGCTAATAAAATACTAAAACCTTAATTTTTAAATTCAAAACGTGAAATGACGTAAGTCACTGAATTTTTGTAACGTAGGCTACCGTGTATTTTATTAGATGTATATAAAATATTTTCAGTAATTTAAAGATTCTGTATAATTATAAATAGGAAGTTTTATTCCTGTATCTAATTTAACAAACTAACGGGTGATTTTTTAGCTGGTTTGGTTTTGGAAACACTGGTTTTGACAGCTGACGTGTGTTTAGTACCTTGTGTCACTGTCAAACAGCTTCAATTTGGTGTGCAATTTAACCATGGATCGTCTTACAAATGAACAACGCTTGCAAATTATTGAATTTTACTATTAAAATTCGTGCTCGGTTCGAAATGTTCATCGCGCGCTGCTTCTATTTTATGGTCGGCATTCTCGACCTTCTGAGCAGTCTATTCGGAAGATTGTGACCAAATTTCGCACCAAATTTACTTTGTTGGACATTAAACCACCAACACGTTTACGTACTGTGCGTAGTGAAGAAAATATTGCGGCCGTATCAGCTAGTGTGACAGAAGACCGCGAAATGTCGATTCGGCGCCGTTCCCAGCAGTTAGGCCTTTGTTACAGCACTACGTGGAAAATTTTGCGGAAGGATTTGGGCGTAAAGCCTTTTAAGATACAGCTGGTGCAAGAACTAAAGCCAGCTGACCTACCACAACGCCGAATTTTTGCCGCATTTGGAGTGAAGATCAGCCAGAAGCATTGCAACAGCTACCAATCCATCCCGAAAAAGCCACTGTTTGGTGCGGTTTATGGGCCGGCGGCATTATTGGGCCATATTTCTTCAAAGATGATGCGAATCGCAGCGTTACTGTCAATGGTGAACGCTACCGAGCGATGATAACAAACTTTTTTTTGCCCGAAATGGAAGTTCTTGACTTGCATGATATGTGGTTTCAACAAGACGGTGCCACATGCCACACAGCACGCGAAACAATGGCGCAATTGCGAGGCGAGTTTGGTTATTAGATTATTTTTTGTGGGGGTATGTCAAGGCTAATGTCTATAGGGACAAGCCCGCTTCGATTGACGCACTGGAAGCCAACATCCATGCATTCATTCGTGAGATACCGGCCGATATGTGTGAAAGAGTATGCCAAAATTGGACTCAGCGGATGGGCTACCTGAGACGCAGCCGCGGTCAACATTTGCATGAAATTATCTTTAAACATTAAATTGCAAGGTTCAAACTATCGATTCAAATAAATATTTCATTCATTTTTTCGATTTTTTTTTTTTTTTTTAAAGTTCTAAACCTCTTAAAAAATCACCTTTTAGTTTATTCGTTTGATTAATTCAAAGAAAATCTGCAAGGTACTACCAAAAAACCCGTATCCGAAGCGGGTAGTGTGAGTTATCAACATTTTTTCGTATTTTTTACTAAGAAATAATTTTTTCCCAAAAATTGTATTTGTTCCTAGTAGTTGAAATAATTTCCATGCATAAAGCTTATGTTGTATAATTTGTTCCATTTGTATTTAAAAAGAAGTATGAACATTTAAAAAAAAAAAACGCTCGTAAAAGTCTCCCAAATGTAAAGTAAGTTATCATGGAATTGCCCTGCAATAAATTAATTGTACACACGAGAGAGGTCAAGCAAACATTTTTAAGTTCTAAAGAATCTCAAATAATTTCGCGAATAATTATAACTTATCTATTTGAAATTTTTAAATGTATACTGTGAATTAAAATGAATAATTGCATACATTTTAAACCACACACCAAACATAATTTAATTTTTGATTTTAAAAATACAAAAATTTATACCTAATACGAGTACTTCGGAAAATAATTTTTTAAGTAGTTTTTACCCTCCTCTTCTCCTCCTCCTCTCCTCTTCAAAAATAAAGTGTGTACCAAATTAACACCAAGTTTGAATTTGATATTCACCATATGTGTGTAGAAGTGTTGGCTACACTTAATAAAAAAAAAAAAAAACAATTTGACAGCTGATATAGTGATATAGTTGTTGAAAAAATGGTCTCAGGGTATATCGACAAAAATGGATATGTGCCTGCAAGGCTGCGAATGCTTTATTTCTGATGTGATTTTCCATACATAACCCTATGCAGTGTGATGCTCTAAGGAAAAAACTGTAATTTTTTCGGATAAAATATTTTGTGTGGATACTATTTTTTAGCAATCATATCATATCAGATGTGTTACTTTATTTCGTGTCGTCGTCGCCGAATGTTTCGCATTGGTTTGGGACAACCCTAGTGCTTGCTTATAATACGAGTAACATCAACACAAAATATTTTATTTAAGCCATTTTAGGCAATCTAACATCTTTTCTCGGCAAACTCTACAATCTACATCATCATCTTTTTTCTAAGAAGAATTATGGAAGGCAGAACGCAAATGAATCAAAGAATTCAAAGAAATTTAAAGAAATTCAAAGAATGCAAAAGACTTCAAAAGAATTTTAAAAATAATCAAAAGAATTCAGAAGACCAAAAATAATTCAAAAATTTAAAGAATGCAAAAGACTTCAAACAATTTAAAAGAATGCAAAAAATTCAAAAAATGAATGAAGTCCTAAAAGGTTGCAATCAGTTGACAAAAGATTGGAAAACAAAAAAGAAGGCAAATCTTTCTAACAGCCACCCGCATTTCCCGATCTTGAGGGTTAGTTGCTTTGCATTAAAATGATTTAAAGGGTATAGATGTTATCGGGCCGCACAAAAATAAAAACTTAACATTTTGTGATAACACCAGATGTTGAAATTTTGCCTTACCTACATAAATATTTCGCTATTACAATATTTTTTTTGTTTTTTTTTTTAATGTTCAGTACCCGATATTTCATTTCATTTATTTGGTAATTAATTGTGAGCCACCCACTAAACTTAGCGATTGCATTTTGTTTTTAATATTTAGAGGTATGACCAAAATAATAGGAACACTCATATCATTCAAACGGTATCGTACTTAGCGACTATTTCGTTTGAGTGAAGTGGAAGCAATTGGTACAAACTAAATGATCTTAATATAAGCAACAGTTGTATGTATGTATGTTTCTTTTTTCACAAAAACAAAGAAGAATGCAAGTAGTTTCAATTATTATTCCAAAAGTGATTGATTTGGATTTGTATACTTATTACTTGTAAAAAGATAGTGCGAATGTTACAATTTGTAAAAAACTGCTAGATTTTTTCCTTTTTTTTATAGTCATGCTCCAACGACTTTTAAATTTTCTTTTTCATTTAGCATTTGACTCATCATGTATGTACATATGTACATATGTAGCTACTTATCTACATACACAGTTCTAGTTATTCGCCACTAGAGTGACACTTTAATTAAATTTATATGTGGGCCACAAATATTTGTACAGAACAAACACGGTTTTTTTTTTATGATTTAAAATGTCAGTTGATATTTTTATGACATTTAAAGTGAAGACATAGTTAAACAAGTGTTTCCAAAACATATAAATAACCTTGGATATGGTTAGCACTTGCTTAAAAATACTATACTTAGGTATTTAAAAATTGTAGTGAATGTCAAATATATATTATTATTTTGGTTATTTATTGACTTTTTTTATTTGTGATGTAGCAACTATATTAGCCAAGTTGTAAACACGTATGAAAAGCAATCGAACACTGTTCATAGACAAATCATAGACTGTTAAAGAATCAGAGCCTTTTTTACCATTAGTTTTTATCTATATACAAAAATATTTGTTAACCAATTAAGTTATGGTTAAATTGAAACAACGTAGGACGACGTTTCCAAATTTGTGTAAAGCTTAAGTTTTTCGCTAACTAACATTTTCTCGACACTTGGTAAGGTTAAAGTGGGTACATTGATAAACTAGAATTTCTCAGATTCCAGACTTATGTTTAAATAAGAACAAGGCATGCAATTGTTATATGTTATGTACGACTATCTGCCAAAAGTTTTCTTAACGGTCAAAAGAAAACATCTTACGCAACCATAAGTTTATAACAAAAACAGAAATAAAACAATGCACTAAACCTAATTGACCCCTGGTGAATAGCGCCAGCAGCGTTTTGTTTTATGTACATATATACAAGCTACGTCATTGTGCACCTGAAGCATTAAGACAGAAAAGCATGACCAAGTTGAACGAACTTTCAATTCGCCGCACACATTGCGATTGAATTGAAAACAAAACCAAATAAAAATAATATTGCACATTTGAGTTTCACTTTTATTTTATTTTTTCAATAAATTTCCAAGTAAATGATGGAAAATCTTCTTTAAAAATTGTTTACAAAAAATATTATGCAATAAGAACAGATGTGGCATTCAATTTAAAAAAAATATAATGTTATGGGGATATAATTGGTTGTTTTCACTATTAAAAAGAGAATAAATGAAATAAATAAGTTTTGGGTAAATTAATTAATTTTTACCTACAAATAAAAACAAAATTCATAGAAGAATATGCCTTGAGGTGTGAACCAATGTTAACCAATTTTCACAAATTAGTGGTATTATATTTAGTTTTGACCTTGGAGCTGAGAAAATAAAAAGTATAGTAAGTACCTATACAAACATATTTGTTCATTATGATTTATTTTGACCGCAGATAAAGCGTGATTTATACACAAACCGAAAATAATTTGGAAGAGTCAGTTCGCGCGTAATCTCACCAAGTGGCTAGTTGTGGGTTAGAGTGTATAACAAGTAGAAGTACCTACTAAAAGTAACTTACGACAGAAAATAATAGTTCAGAATTAATGAATACTCTTAATCCACTGCACCGTGGGCAACTACATACTCTTTCAGAAGACGTAATGACGGTCTAGAGAAGATTTGAATTTGCCGCCTTTTATGTAGTAAAAGGTTGTTGGAAACCCTACAAAAAAATTTCAGGCTGACAGTTTAAGGCAGTGTTTCCCAACCTTTTTTGTGCTATCCACCAAGACATTTCCAAATTGTTTATGTCCCCCCAACATTAATTTTAACATTGAACATTTTGAAATGTTCACTAAAACCTTGTATTATTAAAAATTAGGAAGGAAAATTACCAGAACCAGAAAATTTTGTTTTTAAATCCAGCAATAAATTTTCCAGATAGTAAACAATTACTTTTGGCGTGTTCAGGAAAATGAGATCTCGGATAATGATATCCGTTTTTTCTTCTGTAATTTGACAGAAATTTTTCTGAAAATCCTGCACGATTATATTTAATTTTTCATAACCAATTATAGACAAATTAACGAAGAAGTATTAAGCTATAAAACATTCAGTAGTAAAAACTTCTACCGATTTTCGAGTTATGTTAAGTTAGCAAACCATAAAAAAAAAAAAAACATAGAACAACAAATTCGAAACTGTCACAACTAATAAACTATTAATAAATGGCAAATTATCCACCTATTATGTTTTCGATTCGTCAAAGTTGCTTTGCTAACTTAACACACTGGGCCGAATCTCCGCTTCAGTGACCGAGTGAGTGAGAGCCATCAGTGATCGAATGAACAACGAGTAACCACTTCCAATTTTGGTATACTAGATTGCTTGAAAAGTGAGCGGAATGCCAAACTCACATAATTCAGTCACGTATTGCTCGATAACTGATGCGGTAATTCGGACCCTGGTTTAAGGTTATTAATAAAATCGCACGTACTTGCTCTTATGTTCAAGTTGGGAATTTAAGAACTTTTGAAACATGATAGTAATTCCAGAAAAAATGGAAAAAGGCAAGTAATTATAGAAAAAAAAAATAGAAAAAAAGCAATCGTTCTTTTATTGGCATAAACAACTTGTAAGATACTAAGCGTGGAATTTAATTACTTGAAATTTTCTAAAAACAAATTTTTATATGTATAAAACATTTTGGTGACATTAAAAAAAAATTGGTAAGCCAATTTTGAGTATTTATATGTGTACATGTTTAAGCCTAGTTTCAAAAAATTCATCAACCAATAAAATATATTGAATTTTCAATAAAAATTAATGTTTTTTTTTAAATCCAAAACTAATTTTTTCAAACTTTTGGTATGCAATTTATATAAATATTTAGAAAGGAGCTCTTGCATAAAAATTTTGATTCAAATCAGTTTAGCCGTTTAAGAGAAAATCTAAAATTAAAAAACTAACTGTTGTATGGTAGGTACCGTTAATAATGGTTTTCGGTAAAAATAAATTTTTACAGAAAGTACACCATGCGTAAAATAATATCACACTGATTTTTTTTATCAAAATCATTGGAGCCCTTTTTGAGATAACGTAAATTTTCCTTATCGGTTGAATGGTAAGTACCATTATTTTTTGAGCTAAAAAAATTCAAATTTCCCCTCTGGAGAGTCACCAAAGAGTCTTAAGTTCAAAATTTGAGGAAGATCGTATCATTGGTTAAGCCTGTAGATCTAGATACAAACAGGGAGACATACCGAATTTTGCCACCCACTTTTTTGGTGTTCTCTATCATCGTAATGTCATGTTTGAATTTTTTTTGTACGAATCCAAAACTTGCCCTATTGTGCCTATATCGCGAGTTGAAATGAAGCATTACCGAAGACTCATTCCATATGAAATCGTCTAATCGAAAAAGCCAGCATATCTTAGATTTTGCTTTCCTTAGGGTCACAAGGGTTGTAGAGCTGTATGTAATTGCAATCTTTTGTGACTTCAATTTAAAGATTCCATTCTTTACATTCTCTTTTAGCAATGCGACTTCAAAAAATACAGTCGCCTTAAAGAATGATATTTTATATTTTTACAAACACACAAAGTGGCTGATACCAAAAGAAAATTGCTCTTCTTAATTTGATCTTGTCGTGTCTTTACCTCGTCAGTTTGCAAAAGATAACCGGTTGTATTTTATAAACCTTGTACAGAACTTAAGACCGTTGTCCAACTTCAAACGAGTTATTAATGAACAGTTCTCATTATTGTCTGCGAGCTATTTACTTAAGACATCACTTGAATTAGTTGTCCTCACCTTGACTTAAGTGCTATTTCATTTAATAATTAAAAATAAACCATATTGTTCAATTATTTAGAGCTAGAGAGAGACACTGATGCCCAACTAGACTGAATAAAACTTGCGTATAAGACTTGAAATTTTAAAAATAAAATTGACTAATTATAAACCAGTTTGTGGTCACTGCTGAATGTGATCTTTAGAGATTATCAAATACAAATGGCAATCCTCCGCGGTCAATTTTATTTGCCTACAAGCTGAAACGAACAGCTCTGGATTGATTAGATTTGCAAAGTATTAGTCATAACTAGTGAAACACGCACACATGGAATCAACTCGTCATTTATGAGTAGTTACAAAAAAAAGTTAATTTTAATAAAAGGAAACAAAATTAGCTTGAAAACCACCAGTTATATCAAATTTTCAAGAAAAATTCTCAACCCGTTTTTTTTTTTTTAAATTAAAATCGTTCCAGCGGTCTTTGAATTAAGTAAGTTTTTTCTTGACGGTTGTATGGCAAGTACAAACAAAAATTAAGTCAAAAATTTGAAAAAAAAAAAAATAAGAACATCGCTTCAGTGGTTAAGGCCGTAGTTCGAGGTAACAAACGGACGAAATTATGGAACCTTCTTTCTTCGTGTCTTCTATCATTGTAATATCAAAAACCTATACAAATGTTTTTCATTCAAGGAATTTTTGTCTGTTTTTTGGCTTCGTGTGTAAAATTTGCAATCGATTTTATAAAGAGGTCTGTGGCAAGTTCCAAGTTTATTTTTTTCGCCTTTTACAACTTCGATTTTAAACTAACTTCCCGATCGGCTGAAGTCGTAAAAGTTAAATAAATGCGTTGTCATCTAGTTCTCAGCTATGTTTAAAATTTCAATTCTTTATCTCATCGGGAAAAAACTGTTTCTTAAACGTGTACCGAAAAGTAAAACAAGAAAGCGAATAAATAGTATCGAGTTAAAATGCTCACCTTCGTGATTTTGACTCAATAGTTTACATTACCTAGAAGAAGAAGAAAAAAGATATTGAATTAATATTGGAAAAAAAATATAGAATTTTGTTGTTGTTTAACTTAAGTCGTGCCCTTCGCACATTAAAATCAATATATTTTTTTGGCTGCACCAACATTTGGCATGACATTTAATGGCATTTAAGCTTTCAAATGTATTTAAGAAAAAAGTTTAAACTAGCCTTATTCTCTAGCGAGTTTCAAATAGTTTCAGACTGCCATATTAAGTGCAAACCTGTTCGGGATTTCAGGCATACCCCATTACGGAATTCGGGATTCTTTTATAATGAATAATTATGTTTCTAATGGCCAATTTCATAACCAACCACTAAAATTGCTTTTATCTAAACTCCTTCTAAATTGTATCAGACATTTAAAATTTTCCAGTTTCACCAATGTAGAAAAGGGATATTTAAGGGACATTTTAATTAAACTGAGTTTGCCTCACATCCCTGGATATAAAAGAAGAGGTTGTTTCACTCGCACATGCGAAGTGTATGAGAAAAAATGAAAAAGCATTAAAGATGAGGGGACAATTATTCTGACAGCAATATATCAGGTGTTGTTGACTGGAATGGCTGAACAAAAAAGACTTCTAAAATTTAATGAGACAAAAACGAGATTTAAGAATACAAGGGCATTTTAAATCTTCTTAAATTTAAAGGCATCTGGTAAAACCAAAAACATCATTCAAAGGTTAAATGGCTTTTAAAGTAATTAAAAGTCTTTCGTGAAATTGGGCATAAGTGTAGGATATTTTTTGAAGTAGTAAAAAAGATACATTCAATATTTTCATCGTTCTCGGGTAGCTAAGGTATAAAAGAAAGTTCTTATCTAATTTTTTGAAAAAAATCAAGTTGCAATATTCTTGCAATCAGGTGACGAAACTTAAGTAGGAAATAAAACATTTTCATGCTTTGCCTTGAGTAGAAGTCTAGTGCAGGGTTTTAATTCTTTTTTACTTTAGATGTAAGAACAAGCAATTTCTTCTAACCAAATAAATTGAGTACCTAGTAACACTTTTTGTGTGCGCCTGTTGTTTTTTTTTTTTAATAAAACTTTTGATAAAATTCAACGAGATTTGTTTTTTATATATAGGAGATTAGCTCAAGTCTTTTTGTTTCGTCTGCTATTCAACTGAAAATATTTGAATTACTCATCGCAATTTTGTTTGATTCTGTTTTGTAATTTTATATTGGAATGTCGGGTTCCCAGTTCAATGTGTAATCTGATCAGCTGCGAATGATAGTTTTTATTTTCTTTTTTAATCTCTTAACAAAACAATAACGTGTTATCAATGTCTGAGTTCTGAGGTATAGTATAGTTTTTTAGTGCTGATAATATTTTAGATTGATAAAGCTTCTATATCAAAGTCCAACATAAAATTGAAGAAGAAAAAAAGGCAATTCAAATCACAGACAAAACTTGTCAGTTTTATAGCTAGTCTTGTTTCTTAAACAAATTTGAACGTTCTAATTATTCTTGGTAAAAAACAGAAAAAAAAATTAAAAAGACAAAACTGTTGACAATTTTTTTTTTATCAAGTCGGAATAATAGATAAATGTATTAAGTGAAGAATTTACTTATGTCACATGTTTTGAAGTACATTATGATGCCCCATAAATATTGTTTTTTGGAATTCCAGTACCTATTCTTAAGTAATTTCAAATTATCTCTTCTCATTATAGCTCTTAAAGTGATAAAGAGGTTTACATTGCTTTGCTTAATGTTTATCATTGCCTTATATTAAATTAAAGTAAAAAAAATATAATAACAAAATTGTATGGAAGACACTATGTGGCCATTGATTGTTACCTACTTTTTTTTTTAAATGGACATGTATAAATTTAGTGTCACACATGAAGGAACATATCATTTTTCAAAAAGATATATATTTTGTTGGTGCGAAAGAAAAGCGTTACAAGCCAAGAGATCCTAACTTAGGTTTGGTTGTTAAATTAATACAAATTATACATTTTATACACAAATTGACATTAACTAATTGATGCGGAGTGTATGTTAATATTAATATAATCATTCAAAATCATATGATAACAAAGAGATTGTGCAGAGTTATCGTGTTATTTTAGTTGTTTGTTTTCTTATTAATATCAATAGATTTAATAATACCAGTTTTACATACTATCTGTAAGCAGTAATCAATTTATTGATAGTACGAGTACACGATAGTGCATTTTATCTAAAGATAAGTTCATTTTTTCTTGCCAAGCTTATGTCATCTACCCGCGAACACATGATGACCACCATGAAGGTTTTTAGTATAATCGAATTTATGTAAGTTTTTATTTTACTAAAGAAAGACCCAAAACGAGTAACAAGAAATTATGAAATCATGTTGAGAAAATAAATTTTGTTCTCGCACATGATATGGTAAATAGTGAGAACAAAACACGAGTAAGTAAAGTACATGGATTATGTATGGTGAACTTCAGGTTAAGGCGGAAGAAGAGTCAGGAATCAAAAAGAAGTCTTCTGAAACTATTCTATTTTCCATAAACACACAAACCATCTTTTTGATGTTGCTTTTGAAATGGATTTTCAATTTTGTTTGAAGCATTTTTTTTTTCAAAATTTATTCCACACAATACAAAGGTCCAGAGCCTTTTCTGTGTCCTCTATCCCGCTCACGCAACTCTGCACAGTGGTTCAAGTTGTATGAAGAGGCGGTCTTAAATATATAAATTTAGATTTAGATGAAATTTTTAGAATTTCTACCCACTTAAATAGGTCATTTAATCGACCTAGTCCAGATTTTTCTCCACGCCCATTTTTGGGGTCGTATTTGACAAAAAATTCAGTTTTTTCAGAGTCTATGAAAACAAAACGGATTGCCCTAATAACAGGTTAAGAACAAAACATAATGCAAATTGTTTGCCCCACACAATTTTGACGGCGTTTTTTCCTAAAAAATTTCTATTTTGATCGTGTCTAAAAAAATATAAATAAAAAGATACCCACAATAGAATGAGTAAGAAATTCCTTCAAAAAAAAAATAAAAGTTAAATAGGTATGAAGAGGTATATTAAATAGCAGGAGTAGTAACCTACCTATAATTTAAGGCAAGGATTTGGGTTTTCATACGAAATGTCATTTATTTTTTTTTTATCTCCGGGGGTCTGAAGACATATACTCGTGGCTTCTGAGGGTTCGAAGGTATTACCAACTATTTTTTTTTGTATTCGATACATGATGGTACAGTGTTAAATATAAATACTACTATAAGTTTTATTGAAGAAGAGCAGAAAACATTAACTTTTTCTTAGTTCAATGTTGAGTTTTAGTTAAAAAAAAGGTAGGTACCAACTTAAAAAATTTCCAACTATCAACATTTTTTTTCTAAAATTGCAAAAATGTCCAATGGAGGAAAAATAACAATAAAAATCAAAAGAATTATGTACCTATGTAACTTAAAATAAACTTCTTTCGCTTATTTTTTGTTTCAAAATCACTGACATTTCATTTTTCAACTTTGGAGTCCAAAATTGTATATTTAGAAACTGATTTCATAAAAAAGACCTGATTCTACTGCCTTAATTTTTACATAATTAAATTACAATATGAAAAATTTATAAATATTTAACAGTTGATAAAATGATTTTTGTCCGCCACTGAACCATAGTGCTCCGTTGCTAGGGGGGAATTGTTAAGTCACCAGGGAGGCGCCAATGTTAACAATTTATGGATAATAAATAGTACTCTTAAATGGACCGCTAACCAAATGAATGGTGTTAAAAGCCCAAAATTAATTATGACAACAAAATATTTTAGATTTTTACCAATCATGCTGGTGATGAATTCAAAGTTTTACCGGTAAATTCTAGTTTTTCAATATCTCGGGGTTTTACAATAACATATATTTATATTTTTTTTGGTGATATAGAATTTCATCAAATTAATCCACTTAGCTTATTTAATGACTAAATCATGCTTTCCTTTTATGATATTTAATTAACAACAAAATATTGTACATGAAATTAAACAAATCCATAAATTAATAATAAATAATCAATCCACTTGGGTATTATTTATTTTTCACAGTTTATATCGTTATGATATCAAAGAAATTTTGTAAAAAAAATTTAAAATTTAATTTCTATTACTTTTTTTCAATTTCATTAAAATTTCTATATAAACTGAATAAGATTAAAAAGAACTTTAATTGATGATTCGTGTCAAGTGCACATTTGTTAGTTGCGTAATTAGCAGTTTTTTTTTTATTGTTTCTTGCAATTCACAGAGTACCTATACCTTACCTACCTACTTTATACGGCTACGGTATTAATTAAATGCAAAATAAAAACGACACAAATCAAACAATTGACAGAGATAGAGGAAGAAATCCCCTATGTGAATCACTGTGTGTTTCTATTTTAAAACCAGAGATGACAAACTACTCAATAAGAAGTATTCATATGGTGTTTTTTTTTTTAGCTAAGAGCACACAGAGTTTTCGAGTTTTTCATTGGCCAGCTGTCAGATGAAAATTTGAAGTTGTTACTTAATTTTGCTGCGTAAAACGTAAGGATTTATATCGAATCGTATGATCATTCAGTGCTTAGATGTGTGTTACTAAATTATATGGAATGGTTCTGATCATACTTTGCTCAAGGCTAACTGCGATCGCTCCAAGCTCTGCTAAGAGATAGGTACAAAAAAAATCCAGTAGATTTCCACCATGCTTCAAATTTGTTTGTTTCTTTTTAAGTCATGCGTAATTTAAAAATAACTTTTTGCGCTTAAAAACTTGACAGAAACTTAGCATTCTGCGATACAAAATGAATGAATTTACGTTTCAACGCCATTGGTAAATATTGCAAAGTTACTTCCATTGTGGATGTTGTGTTGTCGAAACAGTGCGAGTTTGTATCAGTCATTTCAGACGGCACCAACTGCATCTGCTGTTATTTTCCAACTTTAATATTGCAGCTGTCGCCGAAAGTTTGAGTAATATTTCACATAAAGATCTCAGATTATTCGATAGCATACGTCCAGTTGACTTAGCAAATAAAAAAAATGATTACCCGCTTCGTTATCACCTCTCGGCATTATAATCCGCCCTTTTTTCCAAGAAGGCAATGGAAGTCAATGGTATTTAGTAAGAAAGTGAAGATTCTGATTTGAACGACATATGTTTCCAGCAAGGAAGGCTACGCCACACAAGCCATGAAACAATCGATTCAAGTACAGCGAATAGTTATTCAGAAATCAACCAGAAAATGTGAAAAATATACATTTTCAACCCTGCTCTCTGGCTCAAAGATACGTCGATTTTTCTAGCGAACGAGAATGTACTTTAAAATATAGTTTTAACCGCATACTTAGTATGTTTGTATAAACTATATAGGTAAATACTACGCTCTATAAAAAAATACTCGCAATCAAAGCAACAACCTTCGCTAAAAATTACCCGTCGCGCTATTAGATTTGTTTAAATGTTTTACTGATAGTTTTTAATTTGTTTAATGTCTAGCTCTAGCTCTATGCATTATTATCTCTATTAGATGCATCACTCACGTGAAACATTTTTGTATCTCAAATAGAAAAAGTGTCCCATGTGATGACTGGAGTTGCGTTTTATTTGCAAATAAGATTGTTTGCCTTTTATTGTTTGTGATTCTCCCAGTGATAACAACTCTTTTTTTTTGTTTGTTTTTTTTACTGGCACTGATAGGACAGTAGATGAATCACTTTTTTCATATATATCAATAAATCAGACTAGATGGCTGTTTTTTTAATGAATCATTAAGTCTAAGGGATTACAACAATTTATTAAGTAGAATTTGTTAAGATGTTTAAAGTTCAATCCATTTACAGTGAATTAAATCTGTAATATATATAATGTTCACGGGTTATGATTAAAAATCATTAATCGATCAAATCGGCTGAAAAGAGCTTTTACTTTGTAAGATTTCCATCTTAACAATGAAAACAATCCCAAACATACTCTTATTTACTAATGAGTGCGTAAACTATTGGGAAACAATATTTTGGTGTTTTTAGTGCAATCGATGTATGGAAAGAAAAGGTTACAGTAATTGTATTTAAATTGCCCTTAGTTATTGGTTGTATTATTATCTTCATTTTTAAACGACAATTAATAACTAGGTTAACAAAATTCTTAAGCTGAAAATCCATAATTCTCATCGACTCTGAGAAATTAAGTCCATAAAGTCACGTTCGTCGCATTAATTTATTCTAATATACGTGGTGAACGTGAAGCATTTTTCTCCTCTGCATCATCTTCGCTGCTCAAAGAGGATGATGGCTGATTCTCCGAGAAATAATTACACGAAACATTAATTTTCGAGATTTAATTATAGCTTAGAACTTTTTTTTTCTATTTTGTAATTAATTTTATTTTAGAAATATATTGTCATTCGTTTTGAAGAGCAGCAACTACACCGAATGATTGAATAAATAGAAATGATCAAAAAATCATGTTTTCTCGCTTCATGAAAATGATGTACCCACTTTTATTAGGGAGTTTTGTACATTAGGGTGGTCAAAGTTGTAATTTATTTACGAGGCCTTTGTTTCCATAATTTGAGTTGAATATAGTGGTCGTTATATGTTTTTTTTAAAGTTTTTATATTTGGATGGGCCTTAATCAGCTCCTGATGAAGAAGAAAGTTTCTTCGTATTTTCAGATATTTATTATAATCCCCTATAGTAGTTGCTGTGAGGGTTAGTTTAATTAATTATTTATGTTTGCATTAAGTGATTTGCGTAAAATCTGCCAAAAAATCAAGACAAGCAAAAATCCAACGGGAGGGATTAACAACACTTACAGTATAACAATAGTATAAAAAAAAACAATAGTATAATAATATAATAGTAGATTTTTGAAAAGCCAGAAAATTTTCTTATTTAAGGCTCAACTGACTACAGTAAACAATTTGTATGCAAAAGCTCCTTTTAAATGTCAATAAAATTCCAATCAAAATTTTGAAAAAAGTCAATTTTGGATTAAAAAAAATATATATTTTTTTTTTGTAAAATTCAAAAACCTGTTGATGGATTTTTTTGAAACTAGGTTTATGAATGTTTATTGATAAAGATAAAAAAATTGGCGTACCAATTTTTTTTTAGTGTTATCAAAATTATACACACACAAATTAGTTTTTAAGAAGCCGTTCCAACGATTATAATTTTTGTTTGCATATATTGATATTTTTTCAAGGAGTCAAATGTGTATGGGGGATTCTCGGCCAACTGTGATTTTTTTTTTTTTTTTAATTTCTATTTTGTTTTGGTGTCTATATTTAGTCAGGGCATCAAATCTGTAAAAGCATTTTGCTACAACTTTTAAAGATACAAAAATATGGTGAAATGTACTAAAACTGGATAGACGATAAGGAAACTCTTTTTTACTTTTCTTATTATTATTATTTTTTTCTCTTTTTGACCATATTTCTTGATATTCTTGATAACGTGTTATTTGTTGACCTTTTGACATTTCTACTTCCCTTATTTTCTTTAAAAAATGTATAACTTTTTCGTTTTTGTAGTCTATTCTTCTGAATGGTAACCCTTTTCATTGAATTGGGTTATTACCTAGTTTTTATTGCGCGGAATAATTTTTGTTTGGCCCGTACGAGGTACCGTTAATATAAGAAAATGAGTACAAAGCAAATATTATTGCAAGAAATAATTTCATTTAAGTTCAAGATGTCATGGTACTGACATCCACGGTACTAACATTTAAACAGTTTATGTGGCCTTACCTCGTTATGCTAATGAGAAAAATAATTTCCAGGAAAATTTCAATATATGTATGCCGTAAAAAGAAATACAAAATTCTGATTATCTACCAAAAACATGTTGTAACATGCTTAAAAAATACTAACACGGTACGGGCAAATCAATTTGTGACAAACTTTTTTCGAATGAAAACATATCACTCTCAAAGTACAACAACGTTAAAAAAAATAAAACGACTGTTGTAAACTTTGCATAAAAAGTGCTTCTTTTAGAAAACCAACATTCAAACGGCTTGAAACAAAAAGAAAATGGCGGTTTACGGGGTAATCTTTTGAATTCAAAAATTAAAATAAATCCTGGGACAACATTCATTCATTATTATTTTTCTCAACAATAAGTATTTTGTTTTAATTTTTGCTAAAAAAAATTTAAGCAAATATTGAACTCAAATTGTTCTAAGAACAACATTTCTATTCAATGAGTATTTCATTAGAAATTAGAAAATTTATTCGGAAAAACAAGAAACGGACATGAATTTTTCCCAAGCCATATGGAATAAGTAGGTAGCAAATTTAGTCTTGATATTAAATGTAGGTAGATTGTAGTAAATAGCCATTTTCTCAACTCAAACCAAAAATATATACGAACATTTTACATTAGATAACAAAAAAAGAACTGAACACAAAGAATCACAGTTGGCATGGAATCACTCATGTACCAAATTTAAGCCTATTAGGTTTGTTCAGTTTTATGTCTATTAGGACATATTTTTTTTTGAATTATTGATTTTTTTTTTCAATATCAAAATTTACGGTTTTTAAAAAAAAAATATTGATATTCGTAATGCCCAAGCGAAAAATTCTTTGACAGCTAGTTTTAGTAAATAAACTATAAAACAATAATTTCTAAAAAGTTTCATGTTATATACATCCTGAGACCAACGAAATACACATTTTCTCTGAATTCTGTTCTATACCTAACCTACTTAAACAAAGTACCTAATCCATAAGGGGAAAAGGACAATGAAATTCAATCTATTGAATTTTTAAAATACAGCTACAGTACAACCATTTTATTTTGAATATATTAAAAACAACATTATGTTCGGGATTTTAAGTGTATAAATGTATGAGTCGTATATTTTGTCTGTGGAAATCTTAGAAAATGTTCGCTTATTTTAATTTATTTACTTTTACTTTAAGTTTTAAGAGAATCAATTACAGCTTTATTTTTTTCCATAATTCAGTAGCCACTCATTTTTTCATTGAAAAAACAAAACAAATTAAACTACATACTTGATATTTCTTTATTTGTTTTGTGGGTAGAATATAAAATAGTTAAAGAAGTACCGCCACAGGTGCGGGCGTTCTAAACAATAAAAAGAAGGAAAGGTGTGTTCAAATTTGTGTTTTTTTTTAATTTTATTAATAACAAATACAATCACAGAAAGTTTTGTATTTGCCTTAAAAAAATTGCACCTCGCTGTATATCTTATGAAAAAAAACAAAGATTCTATAATATAAATAATTTTTTTCAGATTTTTACATCCCTTTATGATTAGGTACATATTTTTGAAAAACAATATAAAAAAATGCAAGCTTTAATAATACTATTGGATCATTTTCAAAAGATTCTTTGAAATTTTGTATTTAAATCTTAACTAATTTTACTAATAAAAATTTGAATTGTACGAGAATAAGAAGATTTTCTTTAATAGTTATAAATTGATATTACTTATCAAGCTAAAATACATTTCCCTTGCCTTTGAAAAAAAACATAAATGTTTAAATAATTGATCAATCGTATTTTTTTCTGTTCGATGGATTTTACAGATAATACAAATACTTCATATATCTGCCGCAATTAATGAGTTTGTACTGTAAATACATATATTTAATGGATAAAAGAAAAGTACAAGTAGGTACCTAGAACAAAAAAAAAAAAAACAATGTCCGTTTCCGTGGCATAATGTCAATGTTTTTAATGTGATTCATGTCATTGCCATGGAATCGATTTTCATTATGTTACTGGCACGAAAAAGGAGTGCTACTGATGGTTAGGTACCCATTTGCTTTATACCAAACTTTATTGGTTTAAGGAAGGATAGTCCTCATTTCCGGCAGTGTAGTCGTCGATGAAAAAAAAAAAAATCGGTTGCATGAAATTCTGTACATATAAGTATAGGTTGATTACTTGCATGACTTACTAGTAATTATTTTTTTATATTTTTGATGTAAATAAGTACATTTATGATACACGTACAATAAACTGGATATCAGTTATGAACAATAAGCAGCCAGCCAAAAAGTCATTCATATTAATTATTATAAATTAATGCATTTATAGACAGGAAAAATAAAAACCGGTTTTAAAATTATAGTTGGGTTTTTTCTCCAAAGATGATAGTTCAACTGAATTATTTATTTAAATAAATTGTGATTCCTTGTGGTCGCATGAAGAAAAGTGATAAATGAACATGAGATTTGTTTATCTATATTACGATAAACACTTGTTTTAGCAAGAATTTAGCAATTAAATTGATATGAATTTATAATTACTATTATAAAGAAAAAAATATATTTTAATTCGTTTATAAACTTATGGTTAGTTGAAATTAAAATAAATATATCGAAGTTTTCATCAAATAAAAACTTTTCAGTCTACACAGATTGAATTTTTTTCATTCAATTTACTGCCATATTTCTTAAGAAAGTTTTAAACTTATACAAAATACCTTTAAATAGGCTTTATGTGTGAAATAACTATTTATGATAAATTTTTACATTTAAGCAATGTTTTTAACGGCCTCTTAACTTAAACGCCATCCATCTTAAATATTCTGTGTATACATAACTTTCGATGTCTAACCTACTATTAAAACTATAATTAACGAAAAATATCAGTTTTGTAAAAAATCTTGCAACACATTCGACAAGGGAATCGATTCTATCGATACATACTCGAACATGTCGCTGATTGATGAGGGAAATGAATGAACAAAGCCATGATTTTGTATACACAATATTATTCGGATGATGAGATGAGGTTAATTTCTATTTGTGTTGGGTATTTACGTAAAAAGACAAAACTATCGCATCTGGCTCCAAAATAAAATAATAAATATTGAAACAACCTCTCCATCCACAACAAGAGACTATTCGATATAATTTGTCACCCATCTGTCAAGCCCTCATGATTACGATTTCAATAGATTGAAAAACTTTAAATAACCAGAAATGTTTTAAGTTTTTTTCTACTGCTCCGGAAAAGGGTAATTTTAGAGTAGTTGGGTGACATTGTGATCGAAATATGTACATTATTTCCGTCAAAATATAGCGCGTCCTGAAAATATTAACCTTGTATACACCATCATAACCGCTATAAATCTCGATAACTTATATAATTTATTTTGTTTTTCTAGTTGAAAGCGCTGGAAGCTAGCTCTAGTTTTAAGAAATTATTAATTTTGTAATTTACCTACATTTAAATAAAATTATAATTATAATATTTTGAGGAAACCAAAAATTTAAGTTCGCGATTAAAGATAAAATTATTTCTTTGAATTTGTACGAGAGAAAGAATCATAGTTTATCGTAATTAGAATCGTGGTTTTCTGCATTCTTTTTTTCCATAAACCATACATGCATCAAGTCAAATCATGAAATTACGGTCGTGTTTAAAAACTGTCTAACTTTATACAGCCGTCCAACTCCAAAAAGCTGTTAAAAAATGTTGTTCTCTTTTGTCCTTAAACTGTCTAACTATAGGACAACGGCATCGATTATCTAATATTTGTCTAACTTTGCGTTTTATTCAATTAAATTAAGCAAATAAATATTAAGAACTTTTAAGAAACTGTCTAATTAGTCAACAATGCAAATCTAATAAATAAGGCAACAACAAAAACACTTTGTACGGTGCGCGTTTTAGCTATAAAATTGACCAAGCGTTTTTAACAGGTTAAAAAATATCTTTTAAGTGACAATTGACTCTTCTTAACTAAATATCTAGTAGGCTTTGCATACCTTATCAGATCACACAAGTGTCAATTAAACAGATTACTTGTCTTCTTGTCTTTTGAAGAGCTTGGCTGATTGCTTCTTGCTGCTTTAGCTTGGCTTGGGTTCTTGTTCTGTGGTCTTTTCCTTTTCTCTACAATGTTAACACTGATCATTCCTAAATTCAGAAATTTTAACAAACTGTAACATTATGACGTCATAAAGTCGTTCCAAAATTCAATATTGAAGTGTCAGAATGTTACACTAGGTGTGTTCCTTAAATTCTTCACACTAATTTGGACTAAATGTCGCAATGTGACGGTTGGGGATGAAATCCTCTCAGAGAAAAGAAAAACTGTAAAAATTTTGGGAACGGTTTGGGCACTAATTTGCACCAATTTTCACTTATTTCCACCACGTCAAAAGAGCTGTCGTAGGGCAATCATAAGTCATCAATTTTTTATTATATGAATTTACAAGAAATTGAATGTTAAGAAAAAAGAAACGTACACGTTTAAAAATGATTAAACTTAAGCAAAGAAATATTCTTTAAATCATGAAACTTCAGTTTGTTATAAAAAAAAACTACAATATACAAGAAGTACTCAAATTTTCATAGCTAAATTTTCTTTTTCAGAAAAAGATTTGCTTAGCGACACATGCATTTTAAGAAAATCATTTAATTGATGAAAAGACAAATAAATAAAAAAAATTATGCACATCTACCAAAAACTAAACAAAAAAAGTAACCTCTGGGTAACCCTAGTTGTATTCTGTTTTGTTATTTGAATTCAAACTGACATTTTTTCAAATCTGACATACAAACAATTGGCATTTGACATCCACTAAGAAATGACCAGAAGAAATGGATCAAAATTTGGCAACGAGGGGAAATTTTTTACTCATGAGCGCTCTCTTTGGTTCGAAATAGTACAATTTCTTGAGCGCTCAGTTTTTTTCCTCCGTTTTTCGGCAGAGCAGGAGGATAAAATACAAACAGTATTCCTCACATAGAAATCATAAAAACACTATTTTTCTTTTCCTTTTATGTAATTTACTGCGACAAAACAAAATTGACCAAGCGAATCCAAAAAATTTTAGTCTCAGTTTTTAAGGGGAAAAGTGAGGAATTTTTGAGAGGAATCCTGTTTATATTTCTATGCGCTCTGAGTCCTCTGACATCTCAGAAATATAAACTGACTAATTTTTAATAATGACATTTCAAAATTTTTTTTGACAAATCAATTATTGTTAGCATTGCAAAGAAAAGTAACGGAGCACTATTGTCATTCACATTGCAATATGGTCACAAAAGCTTGGAATACTAGCAGAAATGTAATCATTTAACTAACACTTAAAATAAACTTGGGATAAAATTTAACGGAATTTGAATTTACAATTTACAATTTACATAAAGTCTCAATTACGTAAGAATTATAAGAAAAATCAATTTGCATTTATACCTAACCTGTTGTTTTTTTTTCTTTTTTCAAAAATTCAAAAAGTGTAACATAATTGACAAACCACTATGATTAAGTCAATTAATTTGCTTCCTTATAATTTTTTTTAAGTGTAAAGATACACCAATTGTATTAGCACAAGTACTATACAAGTTCTGAATTTTTATAAAACATCCATATTATAAATAATATCACTTGGTTGTCTCATTATATATCCGGCCGCCTGCCAGCATCAACAGGTGCCAAATTCTCTCATTCCCTCTTTAACACAGCTCAATGTCTGTCTCTATAAATTATAAAATTATATATGTATATGCACACGCTTTATTTAATCTTCGTCATTGAAATATATAAAATTTTTAAAAATAACACACAAAATCAAAACATTGTATATTATGTTTCCTACGTCAAGTTCATTCCCAAATTTTTAAATAAATTTTATATTTTTAGAATATATTCGCGCCCATGACTGTGGTGCTTGCTGCACGCTTTGACCATCATGAATTTAAGCTGAGCACCCTTAAGGCACACAATGCATGTACACATTTTATTTTGTTTTTGAATAAATTTAATTTAATTCACTCTCGGCATTGCTGAGAAATCAAATATTTAACGAAATTAATTTCATCTCATCAAATTTGTAAGCAGTAGGTAAGGCAGCCTGCATGCATTGCATACATATTATTATATCGAAATCAATCAGCAGCTAATTAAAGGCAACAGCTGCCACAAGTGGTACACACTTGTAGAATTATTTTCATATTGGTCACCCTCTTTTCATAATATTATGTAGAAATAGTTATCTTTGTTTTTTATGTTTACGTGATAATTTTTATTTCTATAATGGGGGTTAATAAAAACTTAAGTTTTGAAAAAAATTCAGTTACTTTCCCATGAATTTAAAAATACATTGTATACTGATAAAATAATGTATAGTTATGAAAGAATAAGAAATCCTATACTTTGACACAAATTTATGGTGTCAAACAGTCGAAATTTCGTGTATGCTTTTCGACTTTTTGTTTAACCCCTGCAGGAGCATTCACATATCATTATCATCATGGAAACATCTAGCGTTGCCAATTTATGTGAGGCAAGTTACTCGGTCTTATTGAAATAACATTTCTAGTACCGTCCATCGAATAAAATTATTGGATATAATGGGCGTATATAGCTTTCACTGTCGAAATCCGATCTCCTATGAAGATAACAAATGTGAATTAATCTTTTGAAATTCATGTTCATTATTTCAGTTTTCAGATACGATGTTTTGACTGTTCGGCAGCGATATGACTATTTTTTTTTTAATATCATTTAAAAGGTTATCTTTAAATTGTCGCTTCTCAAATTGAAGAGATTGTACAAGCAATTTGAAACAATTAACGATAACTTTATCTCTGCGAAGCAAAAATATTGGATTCTTGTGGGAAGTTTCAATCAAACGAACACTCATGTTATATTTTACTTAGCTATTTAGGGGGATTCGAGAAAAAATTTGTAGTGCTTCTTATGCATTAGTGAGTTATTGTAGTAATTAGGCATTCCAATTTAAAGAGTGTATCGAATCGGAGCGCCCCGTGGTGACATATGATTACTTAAAATTTGTGGACGAAATTTTATTTTAGTAATTGGAATGCTATACAGTATCAACACAGTCACAAGTTTTACTGCTTCATTTATTAGAAATAATTGTGCGTATCTCTAGAGTTTGCCGGCACGTACATATGTGTATAATATTCGGGACGATTTTAGGTAATTGTTGAGATAAGGTATAGTACATATATTGATACTTCTAGCTTTCAAGCGACCCGATTTAAAACATGATAATTCTGGCCTTCGACCCCTTTTATAATTTTAAGTACCACTCATAACGATGAGGTGGTTGTACAGTTTTTTAAAACTTCTAAAAGGAAGCTATACACTAACATTTAGATTTTCCCTTTATTCCCTTTAGGCTTGTTTCACACATATTCGGTTTCATTTGGTTCGTTTTCGGCTTCAGTTTTGAATTTTTACACACATAAGGTTCCTATAAGGTTTTTGTTGAAATATCAATTTTTAATTCCAAAAATATACAAGTATGTAGTTTTGAAACCGAATGAAACCGATTCGTGTGATGTGGACGTTAGGTGCTATTCAGTATCTATTAGATTTTTTCGACCGAAAATGAAGCGAATACAGACCGAAACCGAATATGTGTGAAACAAGCCTTAGTGAATTTCTCAGAAAATTAAAAAAAAAGCAAGTGAAAACTTGAAAAAGGCGAATTGAGCACCGGAATGTGAATAACAAAACTGAATGCTTATTAAGAAAAAAAAAACGTGACTTTTTTCCTTAATTAGTGGAAACTATAATAAGTTTTATGAAACAGATAAGTAAGTATTCCATCCATCCTCACCAATATTTTTTTATTTTCATGTCTATAATAATTAGTTCCCGCTTCCCATCATCGCACACACAAAGCTTAAATACTTATCTCTCAATCAGAATTTTTTTTTTGTTTGTTTCTAAGCAACTTGAATTTTTATCACAACCACTAAAATGCAAAACTATATGTTTAAGACAATTACTGATGATGATAATCATTTTAATCGCACCATATAATTAGGTATACAAATGTATGTACATATGTACACCTATATTGTGTTTACCTATATGTTTATTTATGATATCATAGATGAAAAAAAGTAAGGAGCTGAAGTGTGAGCGAGGGTATATGAATCCGAGTCTAATGTTAACATTGCAAAAAATACAAACAAAATAAATGATTTTATTTATTAATGTTGAAATTTGATGCATTAATAGCTTTCATGACGAGTTACACAAAAATACTAGTCCGCTGAACTTTCAACATAATTAACATAAAAAATAACTTTGGCGCCAAAAATTAATAACGCTTTTTTGTAGACGGGTTAAAAATAAGCATTTTTACTATGACCCTCTCATAGTCTATCTCGCCCCGTTTAGGAGGTAAGGGCAATTTTTTAAAATCGACTTTAAATGAAAAAAAAGTATTAAGAAACAACGGCAACACTTACAATGAAGTGCTATACATTTTTTTAAAACCTAGTCTGTTCTTTAATCCTTAATTTAAATTAAGTTATTAATGTCAATATTTTTCGATATATTCGCATGAGAAACTCAAAATTTTGATTAAAAAAATGAAAAAACTATTAAGACCAATTTTGAATTGTCAACTTAGCGTACAAGTCAAATCAGACCATGGCTTCCCTTTTCACGTGTCTAAAAAAAAGACGGAAAAAGATAGATGTACAGACGTAGTCTTCAAAGTAAACTGCCAAGGAAAACCCACCTAAACATGTAACCTTTGCTACAACGGCACCAAGCAACTCCTTTGACAAAGAATGGCCGGTCATAAATCATTCGCTAGAAAAATGCTGGAAAGGCAGCACTGGCTTTTGCCACAGCGTGGAGACCGGCCACAAACTGGACTTCGAAGGGGTGAAGATCCTTGCAACGGAGAAACATACGTCCAAACGCTACACGTTGGAAACACTTCACATAAATTAACAACAAAAATAACATGAACCGTAAACCGCTCTTAAGTCTCCAACAGTAGACCAACTAATTAATATCACTTAGACTAAACTTCATTTGAGGTGTTTTAATATATTTTTCTTCCCATTCAAGTTTAAATTTAAAAATATTTTCAAATATTATAACTTAAAATTTAAATCAATAAACTATGTAAGTTCATTTCATGTTCGCCCTACATACAATAACATTTATGTGCAATAACTTCTTTTTTATAAAAAAAAAATTCCCCTGTAGAAGACGGCAACCACCGTCGAAACGTTGCGAAAAAGGAAATGAAATAATCTTTTATTAAATCATCACTTAGACCAAAAAAAGTCGATGAGAACAATAACATTTATAATCATTCTCAGATATTCATAAAACTTTTTTTTTTTTAAATTTTTTCTTACCAAAATTTTGAGTTTGCATGCATTTGCATTTCATATAAAGTAGTTTTACACCTCCCCCTTTAGTAAAAATGCTTGTTTTTGACCCTTCTACAAAAAATTTTGGGCGCTAAAGTTATCGTACTCGTGCCTAAAAAAAGCATGAGTAAAGATTCAAGAAATCAAAGTCTTGCAGTTCATAACTGCGCCTTTAGCGACTAAACAGTCTAAACAAAATAATAAGAGTAAAGAGTATTCATGCAACGTCGTTAATTTACAAATTGTGTAAAATGATAAGTTTACCTAAAAGTTTGCATGAACGACCTTTTTTTTTTATACATTTGATTAAATGATAGGTAGTTCAATCAGAGTTAAGAGAGTCACAATGACGTTTGGATAGGTTTAAAATCCTTGTTTAAGTTCAACAGTTCATTTACCAAAAAATAAACTTACCCAAATTTGTTAACTTATCTAGGGTTTTACGAAGTTGCATGAATACCCTTAATGAAGAATGAGTTTGTTAGGTAACCAAAATTATTTTGAACCCTTCTCTAGGCGATGCTCTCCTGATCACAAAGTAAACAGTTTTCAGTGCCATACCGTTTAAAAAAAAAACTATTTCACTTTGAACTGTCTGGCAGTTCACACTCAAATGGTTTCATATTCCGTGATCAGAGTACCCCTAAGGAGGGGTAAAAATTACTCCCAAAAAGATTTTATATAGAAAAAAGCTTCTTCAGATAACGTCCAATACAACTACCGAAAACAAGAGTATTTTAGTTAGGTTAGAAAGAAGAAATTCTAACGTGGAGGTTAGATTGGAATTCAGGGCATCTAATAATTAGGTGAAAAGGATAGCTTGGCTTACTTTTGTTGAATGAGTTGAATTTTGCTGAAGGTAGTATTATCTTTCAAACCAAAAATAAGAAAATATAATAAACAAAATAATAAAATAATAAACTTGTGTAAAACTTTCAATTATTCATTTTTATTTTCATTTAAAACTCTAGTTTTTTTGCAAGAATATATTTTTTTTCTAAGCTTTGAATTCACTTACCAAGCATTTTGTTATGATTTAACAAAAGCTTTCTATAATGTTAAAGCGGTCATCTGTGTGTTTTGTTTTATAACAAAACATGCAAATTGTTCAAGGAAAATTGATAAGAGGATAGAACTAAAACAATCAAAATCGGCAGGCTTTTCGTTGTTTTTTGCGGTAAACATGACAAAACGCAAAAGACAGGCGGTAAACGAATTATAAATAAGGAGATTAACAATTCTACTCTAGCTCCGCCTCATCACGATTATTAAATCATCGAAAAGAAAAAGAAGTTACAAACAATCCTCTTATTAGCTTTCATTCAGTTCACATGCGTAAGTCCAAGGTCAACTTTCCTTTTCTTCGAAAAAGATAATTATGGAAACACTGACTATTTCTTTTTTTTATCTGGAAGGTCATAGTTGCTTGAGATGATGCCATGGAACTCATTTGAGAACTGCCGGCTGATACTTGCCGCCTTTCTTCGTTTTTGTTTTTTATTTGTGGTGTATTATTATAATATAGTTAATTTAGCCAGGGAGACATGATCTATTTTCAGAGCAACCTATTCTTAGAAAAACAAAAATAATACCACGAAACCTAGTGACGCGTTATTTTGTTTTTTTCTGTATTGCTTGTAAGAATGAAAAAAATAAATAAAAAACAAACGGGAAATGAGTGGGTGCTCGATATGTCAGTACAAGTGCCTGCCGGCTGGTGTGATGCTGTTCGTCATGTTTTATGTTTGTAATATGTTAAGGGTGTTTGATACCATAGTTTTTTGAGTTTATGATAATTTGTTCAATTACACTGAAAGCATGCATGACAGTGTTTTATACAAAAGAATAGAAATACATAAGAAAACAGAAAAAATCAAATTGGTATCTTCAATGAATAGAGCGATACTCAGCATCTTTTATTCATTCACTTCCTCCTCATGCTTCAATAGAATAAATAACTATATACGAATATATCAAGCTATGTGGAGAATGTCACTTATTGCCATTAGTAATTTAAATGAGACTTTTGATTCTGCTACAGCTGAAGCTGAAGAAAGACTTGAGTTTTATTTTTGTTTTCGATTTGTGATTCAAATTAAGAAATACTAGGATATACACTCTGATTTCTCTTATTTAGCTAATAAAGACTATAGTTATGGTGCATTTATATTTTAAGTATAAAAACGTGAAGAAAGACCAATCAAAGGATTTACAAAACTTTATCATTGAGCCCATTATCCGAACACTAAAAGGCCATGAGTCTTTTGTATGGAGAAATTCTTTGTCATTAAGGAACGCGATGAGGTCTGTGTATGTGTAATTTCGCATATAAATAATTTGAATTGAAATAACTTACAACGGGACCAACTTAAATGCAGTCGACTCCCTCTAAGTTGAATTTTCACATAATATCATAAATTAGTTCGAATTAAAATAGATTTTTGCAAAATTTTGAGTTAGAGAATATTTTCGACCTAGAGGGAAGCGACTGTATTTAAAGTTTGTATAGGATCATAAAGTTCGGCAATTACGAAGATGTCTGAGAGCCTATTAATGATGTGGATAAGTCAATTGTCTGATGGTTAAACTTCCTATTATACGATAGGTACCTACATAAAGTTGCAATTCTATATACCTACATATCGTCGGCTTTGAGTTTAAAGCACCTAACTCCTATTTTGATTTTTTTACAAACAAGTATTTTAAACAAAGTGTTCGCATTACTTGAATAAAACTAAAATTACATTAAATATTTTTCAACACTCGTTATTGCCAAATTCAGTGAAATAGAAAAGATTTGATTTGAAACATTTTGTTGCCAGTAAATTCTACAAAATTTAAACACCTATTTGTGCTTACTTCCGAGGTTCTGGTTTGTAATCGAAAAAACTACAATTTTAAATCAAGTAAGGTATATGTATTTTAATTAGATCATCAAATTTGTTTATTGCTGATAACATCATGCCGGGGAATTTTTGTGCGAACAAATTCTTTTTAAAGTTCACTTAAATAAGTTGCGTCATAATGCATTATTCTTTTAAATAATTGCTTAGCCGAAAATCTAGTTAGTCGAGTGCAATTTGAACAAAATATTTTTATATTTGAGAAGTTGACAAATAAATTGAGGATTGTGATATGTTAGCTGACAACTGACTAAATGGATTAAAAATAATAAATGAAAAAGAAGATATGATGCTTTCAGTCAAGCTTTGAAGCTAATATTAGATATGAAATACCTAGATATAGTAAGAATTTACTGGTGTCAAATGAAGTGTAGTGAAATTTTGAATTTATCCATAAGTGTGCTATTAAGAGTTCATCATGGCATGTTGAGCTTGAACTTTTGTTTACAGTTTGGATGCCACTTTGCTTCACAATCCACATCTGATGCAAACTTGCATGCTTATTGCTGGCCCAGTTAAGAGGATGAGGTGGCCAAATAAATGAGATGTTTGTGAATGGGAGATTAAAAAAAAAATAATTCACCATCACACAAGTAAGTATGTACATATATGTACATAGTTCAAATCAATTAAACTTCACCCATGCATGCTCCATGAAACAAAAAACCACTCTACTTATCTTACTTAGTTAAGAGTAAACTAGGAAATTAATTAATCATTTATTGTTGAAAAGAGTTTTAGAGTTTCTTGCCCATAGCTGTGTGTTGTATAGTTTAACAGGAGATACAGTTCTTTAATTTGTGATGACCAACGTTAAGTCTTGATTGCTGATGATGAAGGGCACAATCTTCGAAAAGCATTCAGATTAGTTACTCGTTTGTTCTTATGTTGTTATGTTAAATGTAAATTTTAGTTTCTTAAACAAATAGAAAGCAAACTTGTGCCGACTCAAGTTAACTTATTTTAAGGTGTTTTTCAAAAAATTTGTTTACTAAGTTTTAAAGTTGCATCAAGTGCAGCAGATAAGCTTTCATTCCTTTTCTAAACTTTTGTTTAACGATTCAACGATGGATAGGTACATGTTCTGTGCGAAAATTTGATTTAATATCAGGACTCAGGAGAAGTAGAATCAAATTTCGTTTTCTTAGTCCTCCTCTTTGGTTGTCAAATCTCAGATCTTTAGTGGCAGATAGAACAGAAAATGAGATATTGCTATTTGTGATTTTTGAATTGAAGAATTTGCTCAGTTCAGCACTAGCTTCTTATCACAAGTGAACGACGCTAGCGCCTTAGAATGTCCAAAATTCAAACTAGATAAGGTTTATTCCACCGTTCCTGATGCCGACATTATTATGCGATAATTTTTTTTTGTTTGGCAATTAATTATAACAAAACCATGATTTTTTAACAGTTATGCAGCACTTTTAATTTCTTTTTTTTTTTTAATAATCAAAGTTTGCAAATAATAAAACAGGGAAGATAATGAACAGAAAAGAGAAATATTGAAAGAAATTGCTTTGACTCGGGTGCTATATGAAATTGACTCTTTTTACCCGATTTGTTTTCTTACGAATCGAAATTCTGGGAGCTTTCATAGAAAACATTAACCTAGGAGCAACACGGTTGTTCTGATATTCGATTGAATTGAATCCGTACGGGTTGAAAACGGAAAACAAATAGAAACCCCAAATGAAACGGCAAAATGAATGGATATTCAATTCGCCATTTTTTACGTTTTCAATTCCGGTATCGCTTTGTTGGCCGTTTTTAATCTGTACGGATTCAATTCTTTTGCCCCAAATTACATTATATGGATATGAACGACAATTGATGTTATAAAAGATATTCTGCATATACGATTTGTGGGTAAAGTTATCAATCGCATAGGTGACGTGAATTGGCCACCAAGATCGTGCGATTCAATTCCCATAAGTTTTTTGTTGTGGGGTTTTATGAAGTAGCAGGTTAACAGTTATCAGCTGCGTTTTATTATCTCCGGGTCTGGGTCGAGGTTATCTTTTCACACATATTAGAAAAACAACATGGGATCCATCATTCGCAATGGTTATGTTGTTTTTGTAATACGTGTTATAAGATAACCTCGACCCAGACCCAAAGATAATTAAACGCAGCTAATAGAACGCGGCTAAAGATCCTGTTTAGATTGGAAAGATTGAGACCGGTCTCACGTCATTTTCTGCACAAGAGTAGTGGGGGTTTCCTGGCTTCCTCACTTCTTTTGTCCAGAAACTGCCGTGAGACCGGTCACAATCTTCCCAATCTAGACATCGTCAAAGTCAACATAACCCGCTCTTATCTGAAAACTCCTTGAGTATTTTTAAGCTTCTTATTTTAAAGTGTTTCAATGACCTTGATAGAACAGGCGTAGTTAAAATTATTCGATAGTTTGAGATTGTGGACATAGCTTTTATTTAAACAAGCTAAACATAAGGATATATATAAAAGTTTACACCGTGGCTTAACAGCATAAAAGATTATCCCTTAAAACTATGGGCTGGATACTATAAAAGTAAGTAAGGATTAACAGAAAGTTGTTCTGCAATTCAATTGGCTTTTTCTAAGCAACAGGGTAGCAGGTGTATCTTTAAGGACAAGTATTTAAATTAAAGTTAGTTAAGCTACTTTTTTGAGTATTTTCATAGCCTTAAGGTGCTTAATTCACATTATAATGGAGATAACAATAAAGTCTGGATACAATAGCATATTCTTCCTGGAAACGTTTTTGCTTCTTTATTTATAAAACAAACTTTATTTATCGTAGCTAGAGCGAATCGGTATCGGCACAATATGTAGTGTGGATCTGGTCTTAAAGTAGTTTTTCCCAACTCCCACTATTAAAAAAAAAATACTTTTGAAAATACTTGGCATAGATAATAACTAATAAGCAAAAGTTCGGAAAAAAACTCTATCTAGGTAGTTGCTCATTTCTTCCAAACGCACATTGAGTAAAAATCAATTAGGTATCCAAGTAAATAAATTCATAAAAACTGGAAAAAATTTAAAATGTCCCTTAATAAGCCTTCTGAGCACGTACCTGTTTTGGACATTACCTAGATATGAAGGTAATGGCAATGAGTCCAACTTTATTGACCCACGAACCTACAATTATAATTAATCTATCCGGCTAATCAAACAAAATTTAATATACACTCTCCGTCTCGTCGCCATCACCTTTCGTAGCCGTACCGTAAGTGCCTACATACCGATTGAGTGGAAAAAAACATGAAAATAATATTTCATTAGTCATTGGGATCAGCGCATAGCCAGTCATATCCCTTACTCCTTGTTTCCAGGTTTTTTGGTATAGACACACTTTGAGCATAAATTGGGTCAAGCCATGCCACATAATTTCACTTCCTTCGCCCCAGACATAAGCCGTTTTTATAATTTATACAAAAATTGCATGATACAGAGAATCAAATTTTTTGATAGCGAAATCAGGAAGTTCTAGTCGAAAGTATCTACCTGGTTTGGCAGACTATTGCAAGAAAAAAACTGCATATGAATGGTTGCTGAAGTTTGTAATTAACGATGAACAGCTAGGTATATCCACACACCCACTAGCCGAACTTGGCCAAACAATTCAGTAACCATCTCCAAATGAGGAATAGGAAGTCGAATAAGAATTAAACTTCGCTAACAACACCCAGTCACACCCAAGATTTGCAGAATTTTGTAAAATAAAATGGCACAATATTCTCCAATTGGATTCCTCAAATCTCAATTTTGGAGATACAAAATTAATGAATATAAAAAACAAGAAAATAAAAACACAAAGCAGAAAGCCATCGAACAAGTTTTTTATTTAAACAAACCTTTACCTTTTTTGACAGAGACGCTCGTGATGTGATTTTTTTTTTTTTATTTTATGTGCAAATTCTGATTTTCAGTTTTCACCTCTTCGAACTTCGATAGCTGTTGTTGTTGGATGCGGCGATATATTAATTTTTTTCTGTTCGAGAATGGTATGGTGTGATTTCGTTTTCTCTTCACTTCACTTTTAAAGGAATTTGTTAAAACAAAAATTAAAGATTCTCCTTTAATTCAAACAAATTTTTCTAACCATAACAATAATTAATATTCCTGTTACTAGGAGACGCGCGCGCGTTGTATTTTTCTTTCCTTTAGTTTATCTTTATAATTTTTATTTCTTTTTTCACCTTTCACCACCCGGGGTAACTGTGACTGAAGAACGACGAACGAAATCGATTTTTGCGCTCCGTGTAATTTATGCACTTAGGATTTGGATTGATTTGACTTTCCGCATATACACACACTTATTTTCTTTGATCAAACAAAAATTTAATTATTTGATTGGATGCAAAATTATATTGATAAAACTTTTTTATATCAGGTGAATTTTTATTTTATTTTTTTTTTCAGTTTCGTTCGGAGGACGCGAAATAAAAGATAAAACAAGAACTTCGTTCGTGAGAGGTTCACCCGATGCGGCGCTCTGTCACTCTGTCAGAAAAATTGACATTTGAGAAAAATGGAGGAAGGTATTTGGTGAAATTTTGTAGTGGTGAATTTATGACGATGATAAGAGCAGGGATGGTACTCTATATTACTGAGCTACAAATACTCGCACAGAGATGGCGAGGCAGATTAGATGATACGATGCGTTTGACCGTTTGACGATGTTCACATTTAGCCAGTTTATATTTCTGAGCATAGATAAACTAATAAAGATGGCAATCCTCAGCTGTCAGTTTGATTTGCCTACAAGCTGAAGCGAACAGCTGTAATGATTATATTTGCAAAGTATTAGTGAAAAGCAGTGCAAGCCGCACACATAGAATCAACTAGTCACTCACCACTAGCAAAAGCCGCACACATAGAAGCAACTAGTCACTGACCACAGTCTGTATAGGAATGGTGAATTAATTTGTCGGTTATTTTTGAAAATCGTGGACATGTTCAAAAAGTATAAACACAGGAAGAACGAAATTTAAAGTGTTAACTTAACCTTATATATCATCCAAATTAAAACTATGTGGAAGATTTGGAGCAACTTTAAATAAAACAAGGTGTGTAGGTTACTGATATAATAATTGTAATTAATAATTGTATAATTGTTGTAATCTAGAGTTTTTATTGAGATTTCTTCGAAATATTCATGAAATCTTGTTTTATAAACTTGAAATAACAAAAGTTTTTAAATAAAATCTCGAATTTCATTTTGGTGGGAACATATAGCGACGAACTGTTTTTGTCTATATATTCATTGTTGTTGGGTGTTTACACAGGATTATTTCTGCTATGTAACTTTTGAGTGATAACTTTTTTTGAAATTAAATTAGTGCAAAGTGTGAGATTAGATATTTATCTCGTTCGTATTCATTTAAATTCACTAAAATCTAACATTTCGAAATTTTAAAACTATATGGGGTAATGTGAAGATTCGGATCGAAATCTCCAGTTACATATTAAGGGCTCTCCCAAATCAAAGCGAATGCGGGGCGACGACAATTTTTTGTTATTGTTTAGCATTGTGTATTTGTCATATTTTGAACTATTGTGAATGATTCGTTGCAAATTCGCATTGGTTTGTGAAATCTTTTTAAGGTTGTGTGCTTGCCATATTTTGTTTCTTTACGAATGATTCACTATGATTTCATGTTGGTTTAAGGTTTCCTTTATTTATTAGTTAAATCCACACTTAAATCCGTTTTTCTTTTTTAAATCAGGATAAATGAGTGCAATTGAATTAAAAGCTCCTCCAAACCAACACAAAATCATAGCAAAATTCCGCCAAATCTCTTCCATTTTGCAAATTAAAATTTATTTCATATTCGATTAATATACCTACTACCTACTATTGTGCACTATTGAAGTAATAATTGAAAAGTCTACTACGCAAAAATTTAGCTACGAGTAGGGTATGTGAAAATAGATTTAAATTTTCGTCACTTTGTTTTACACTGCTACACATTAATTTACGCCAAATACGTACCAATGTGAACCGGGCCCTAGTTTGGTTTCTATTTATTGAACACGCCCCGTGGTCAGAATTATTCACCTCGGTCTGTCAATTAGATGTCAAAACAAAACCAAATACGGGGTGTCCCTTATTTCATGCAGGATAATTTATGAAATAATAAAAACAAATTGTTTAAGAGGGGCGATTATTTCTCCCCTGTTAGATTTAAGATAAAAAAAATAAAAATCTATCAAAATTAAATTATCTTTTTTGAATTTTACGACAAATTTTATTTAAAATGAAAATAACTTAAAAATACGACAACGGCTACGAGGTCATGCTATAATTTCTTAAAATCCATTCTCGAATCAATTTTTCAAATTAAGTTGTTTCGTAATGATTTGTAAAAAAATAATTTTCTAACTTTAAAGTAAAAAAAGTTAGTGTTTTTGTTAAAACTATTTATTTTTTTTAAGTAATAAGTATTCAATACTCCTATTAAACACTCAAAACCATATACTTAGATGTCGTGAAGTTTAAAAAATCAAAAATAGCTATTGTTGTTTCATTATATTCGATAGAGATCTGTATCAGGATTACTTTTTAACACGTGCAAAAACGTAAATCCAGATCAATACCCGAATCCCGACAGAAGATAATAAAACCCACCTAATATCTACTTTAATACTTATAAAGTGGAAATTGAGAGTTTAAACAACAAATTGAAGTTCCGGGTGTCAAATTGCAGAAAAACTATTTTTTTATTTCGTATTTTCTTAACTATTTTTTTCTTTAGAATATATCAAACAATACTTTTAAAATTATTCTGGATGAAGAAAGGGCCACCCTGTATAATATGCAAGATGCATTGAAGATGAACGGAAATCTGAGTGATTGAAAACAATTTATGGATTATTTTTTTGTATTTTATTATAATTGTGGATGAATATTAACTATTAATTACAATTGTTTGTATACATTAAACAATTTCACATCGATATTTTTGTTTTTAGCTGAAAAATTCTCAAAAATATTTTCCAATTTTCAAAAGAAAAAAAAACTGAGCTGTCAAAGCAAATAAATCTTACCGCGTTACATTGTTGTTGCAATTCACATCTATTCATCGACACGAAGTGAAATTACAAATACAACAATGTAAACAAATGGGTTTTGGAGGGTGAAACGTACGAAAGATTGGCTTCTTGGTAATTGATATTCTCTGTTTCTGAGATCTCAGAGGACTCAGAGCGCTCAGAAATATAAACAGGATTCCTCTCAAAAATTCCACACTTTTCCCCTTAAAAACTGAGACTGAAATTTGTTGGATTCGCTTGCTCAATTATTTTTTGTCGCAGTAAATTACATAAGAAAAAAAGAAAAAGAGAGTTGTTTTGACTTCAATGTGAGGAATGTTGTTTATATTTTATTCTCCTGCTCTGTTAAAAAATTGAGGAAAAATACTGAGCGCTCAAGAAATATAAACTGGCCAATTGGATTGAAAAACTGGATTTTTGTTGACGTTTCAGTATTCACATCTCGCTCCCACTTCTTCAGTACATGAAGATGTAAATACTGAAACGTCAACAAAAATTCAGTTTTTCAGTCCAATGTGAACACCGTCTTTCCTGTGGTATTTATTATTTATTTATCATTCCGAACAAGCCTATGCTGTGTTTACGTTCTGTAACTCTCGCATCGACAAAACCAGTCGAGAAACGATGAAAGTTGAAACAAATTTGTATGAGTTTTGTTCCATTTTTCAATGTTTCTCGACCAATTTTATCGATGCGAGTGTTACAGAACGTAGGCACTGGGCTTACAAATTTTTTGCTAGTTAAAAGTTGAGATTTGTAATTGTATATATAAGTCATATGAGATCTCCCAAGTAATATTTTCCCTCTTATAAGACTATAAAATTCGTAGTAGATTAATTTGAGAGTTTAAAATGTGCTCTGCAATCAGATTCCTATACGATAGTTATGAGGGTTAAGCGGCCTAGTTACTAGAGGTAATTTTTAACCTTATAGCAAGAGTAAAAGATTATATATGAAATCAATTTTCTCTTTTTTGTTTCGTATTCTGCTTTTTGCTTAGGCCTGGTGCCCACTAGGCAACTTTTAGTTGCTCGCCCCGGCAACTTTTTGTTGCTCCCGATTTAAGTACATTGGGTTATATGGGAGACCACCCATTAGGCAACTTTAAGTTGCTCGAAGTTGCTCGCGGAACTTTTTACCGGCAACTTTAAGCAACTGGGCTACTTTTGTTGGCGGCAACTTTATCTGTCAAAGATGACCGTGTTCCAAAAAGTTGCTTGGATGTTGCTTAGTGGGCGATGGCGAGCAACTTAAGTTGCTCGGAGTTTTTTTTACTAGCCCAGATGAATCGGACAAAAAAAAACGACATCGGGGCTTAGCGACGCCATCACAGAAAAAAATGGAGTTTCCATACAGACTATCGATAGCAAGTATGAAATTCATGCCGGTAACACAGTTTTTATCTGGGCTAAAGTTAAGCCCCAAAAATTCTCTGGGCTTAGCTAAGCCCGAAGGGGCTTAGTTGTTGTTGCATTTAACATGTGAATTGCTTAGACCCGACGTAATTTTTTTTTCGTTCAAGCCAATTCGGGCAAGGAAAAAAACACACTTTATGTTAGCTGGGCTATGAGCGTGTTCAGACTTTTGGTATGATTTTTTGATAGGTCATATGAGAAATCATATGACTTCGTGCAAAGTATGGCCTTTAGTTATACCCAGATTATTAAGTGGATTTAACTTTTGTCCCGATAAAAACGGTATTGCTGGACAACTATTGTCGTTTTGTTATAGATAGTTAATTGTATAGAAATGTCAAATATTTGTTGGTAAGATTATTCAATACAAAATGGGAGACCAAGGCAAATGTTGAAATGTCCCGATGTTAAATTGTTCTCCAATTTCCATATGGACATGCAAAAAAACCCAGTTATTATCTCTGGATCTGAGTCGAAAGGTAACCTTTTAATACATATTACAAAAACAACATGGGATCCAAGTTTCTATCGAGCATCGAGGTTTTTCAATAGTTCAGATACTAGTATTCACTCTGACCGGCAGGTGGCTGTTTACCATTGGGCGCATTCAGCTACGTTCTCGACGAGACGAGAACAAAACCAATTAAGGCAGAATGCGTTTTTTTATCTCCGGATCTGGATCGAGGCTATATCTTTTTACACGTTTTATAAAAACAACATGGGATCCAGGTTTCTATCAGGGTTAATTTCAATAACCCAGATACAAGTTTTCACTTTAACTGGCAGAAGGCTATCAACGATTGTGAATGATGTCAGCATTATGACAGCAGTTTTCATTATACCAAACCGACAGCAGAACACAAAAATAGTGCATCCACTATTAAGTTCTATGTGCAGATTCATTTTTATCTGGAAAACGTAGGCAAACGTAACGAAAAGTCATCTGAGTTTTCAGAATTTTTATGACAGCTTGCCAATCAGAAGCCCCAAAAATTCAGATTTCTCTTATTTGTATCTCATTCCCTACGTTCAAAGATCCAGAAATCTGAATTTTTGGGGCTTCTGATTGGTCAGCTGTCAAAAAAAATCTGAAAATTCAGATGACTTTTCGTTACTTTTGCTTACGTTTTACAGATAAAAATTTTCATCTCAAAATTCAGATGACAGCTAATACACAAGACAAAAAATAAGAATCTGCACATAGAAGCTGAACTTAATAGTAGATGCAGCTATTTTGTGTTCTGTTGTCGGTTTGGTACAACTTGTTGGTTTTTTTTAAGTTTTGTTTTTTTTTGTAAGTGAATAAAATAAAAAAATAAGATTGAGAAGTAGTTTTTCCATGGCATTTTGGCTTTAGTTTTTCCTTAACAAGAAGTGAAAGTTATCCCCATTTTTATTTAAAATAATTACATTTGGTGGAAAAACGCGAATAAGACGTGCATTTGGGAGTACTGTTAAGATTTTTTGGTTGCCAGTGAAAAGTGTGGCTTCAACTATTTTCTTAAGTATTATAACCCAAGTAAAAACAACGAACAAGCTTTTTCCAGTCAACTTACATAGTAACTTCCTCGTCAGTCACTTATCTTAGTCACTTATTATGCGACAAAAAAGTTCTTCCTTATATTTAGCCAGTTTATATTTCTGAGATCTCAGAGGACTCAGAGCGCTCAGAAATATAAACAGGATTTCTCCCAAAAATTCCTCACTTTTCCCCTTAAAAACTGAGACTGAAATTTTTTGGATTCGCTTGCTCAATTATTTTTTGTCGCAGTAAATTACATACGAAGAAAAGAAAAAGAGAGTTGTTTTGACTACTATGTGAGGAATAGTGTTTATATTTTACTATCCTGCTCTGTCTAAAAATTGAGGAAAAATACTGAGTGCTCAAGAAATATAAACTGGCCAATTACTTTCAGTAAAATCAGCAGGTTAACACAAGATTATGGCAGAAAAAAAATATATGACATTTGGCTGAAATTTCAGATTTTTTGTGCGTTCAACGTTACGTTTCAATACTGAATTTTCAGATTTCTGCCGATGAATGCACCCATTCTCATCTTTTTAAATTTTTTCAAAATGTCCTCACCTCGCCATCTCTTTCTTTTCAAGAAGTTGAAATGAGATGAAAAAGAGAGACGTCAAAAGAGTCGCCTGACGTAAAGCTCATATTAACATCGTCTTGAACGCATGAACTGACAATTTCAAACGTCAAAGAAGTGAAAAAGCAAAATACAAGACACATACAAAATCTCATACAAATAATTAAAAATCATTCTGTAAACATGGTAAGTGAGGATTTAAATGTGAGTGCCCAGTACCATTTTATAAACATTTAGCCAGTTTATATTTCTGAGATCTCAAAGGACTCAGAGCGCTCAGAAATATAAACAGGATTCCTCTCAAAAATTCCTCACTTTTCCCCTTAAAAACTGAGACTGAAATTTTTTGGATTCGCTTGCTCAATTATTTTTTGTCGCAGTAAATTACATAAGAAAAAAAGAAAAAGAGAGTTCTTTTGACTTCTATGTGAGGAATGTTGTTTATATTTTATTCTCCTGCTCTGTCAAAAAATTGAGGAAAAATACTGAGCGCTCAAGAAATATAAACTGGCCAATTAATTTATTTGTTTATAAAATTAAAATAAACCCAATTGATGAGCAGCCAGAGGCACCATAACGATGTTCAAATGTGAAAAGGATATTGGATGCGATAAGGCGATGCAAAAAGATCCGGTTCAGGAACTGGTTACTAGGGCTAGAAGTTTTCTTTTGCATGCATTGTAGTTTCTGTTTTTTTTCACAAATAAAAACGTGTATATTAAACTCAATTAATATTATAAAGTTAAAACGATAAGTAGGTATATAAAATAATCGTTTGCAACGACGGAGACGAACCAAAAAAGAATCACATAACTAGTTCTTTTCTTTTGGAAGTAAAGAAACAGTCAAAACAAATTGAAAAAGTTTTTGTGGCAATTCATATAATTCTTCAAATGGGCTTTGGAGGTCGAGAAGTATGAAAATAAAAGATCCCTATTTGATAATCTTTGGTGCACAGCAGACGTCAAAAAGTGGTCTTGCCCAACAAATGTCATCTTCAATTTGAGTCAAAAAAACTGTTATACTTTGTAGAGAATTCAATGTCCAGTGCATTATAGAGCTTGATTATACCATTTATGTTTTCGTTCGTTTCGTTTTTCGTCTTTCTGACAGGTACGTACGTGATTACACACAATCAAAAAGTCCATTCGTTTTTCTGACGTCCAAAAAAATGAGGTTCATTTAATGGAAAATGGGCTGTCTCAATTCTTTTTCAATCATATATCTATTTAATCACGAAAAACAATTTTAAAGCTCAATATTAAAAGCTTATAAGCATCCTCCGCCTCTACTCGTTTGTCAAATGATAGACGTCGAAGTTCAACCAGAAAAAAATTTAAAATTTTAATACGTGCTTTCGTTTTTTCATTCCCCCTACATTTCTACACCCCTCACCCAATATCAAAAAGACGAAATACGAAACGTCCCAAAAAACGAATCGTGTAATCAGGCTTATAAAGATCAGTGTAACCAACATCTAGAGATTATCAAATAAAGATGGCAATACTTAGCTGTCAATCTGATTTGCATACAAGCTCAAACGAACGGCTGGATTGATTAGTTTTGGTAAGTATTAGTGAAAACCAGTGTAACACGCACACATAGAATCAACTCGTCATTCAGCACAGGTCTTGTTGCAATTCACATCTATTTTTCGACCAAAATGAAATTATAAATACAACAATAGCCGCGTTTTATTGTCACTCTAACTCATATTTTCACCTCATAAAAATAAAACGATGTGGGTTAGTGCGAAAACATCAATGCCTTATATATATCTCTTTTTCATTATGTCATGCAAAGCCTGTCTCTTTTCTTAACACTGCAGTGCACTGCAGACGGTAAATAGCCGTCTGCCACTCAGAGTGAAAACTTGTATATGGGTTATTGAAATAAACCTCGATAGAAACAGGATCCCTTGTTGTTTTTGTAATACATGTAAAAAGATAACCTCGACCCAGACCTGGATATAATAGGTGTGTTTTTTACGCTAGCCTAGATGAATTGGACGTAAAAAACGACATCGGGGCTTATTGACACCATCACAGAAAAAAAATGGATTTTCCATACAAACTATCGATAACAAGTATGAAATTCCTGCCGGTAACACAGTTTTTACCTGGGCTAAGTTTAAGCCCCGAAAATTCTCTGAGCTTAGCTAAGCCCGAATGAGATGCTTTTTATTTACAGTGCAAATCAAAGAAACTACAGAATTTTTAAATTTCTGGGTTTTTTTTCGGAAGGGTACTGAAGCTAATATTAAAAACCAACGAAAAGTAGCTTTCTGTCGTCAAAAGGGGTACACACCCATAATGTACTCATAGTCTATCTCTTTTTGGCATTCTTATTTCACCAAATGTCAGTTTTAATTAAGTGACTTGTGCTCTGGAGCGCACCTTACTTCCGTAAGGAAAGTTGAACGAAACTCGACAAAACGCTCCACTCCGCAATTATAGTAATGCCATATGCTTTCCGTGTATTCGCTTGTTTTCTTCCGAGCACCTGAAGTGCCCCTCTGAGCATTTTAGTTCTAGCTTAATCCTCCACTGAGAAATTGCTTCCAGAGTGCTGAATTAAGTGATTGGTATTGCCAAGGTATTTCCCATCTTAAACTTGTCAAATTGTTGGGTTTTAAATTTCCCAAAAATATTTTATTGTAAAATCAACAATTTAAAATTCAATCCACCACATACATATTGACTTGTTTAAATAATGGCAACTACAGAAACTCTACAATTTTAAAATATCTGTAGGGCACAATCTAAAAGTTTATCCTTTATTAAATTTTTAAAGTTCCCCAACTACAAACCTCTTCCAGCTGGTTTATCACACACATATTAAAAGCAAAAAAGGCTAAAGACTTTGTTCCATCTTTCATGTCCTACCTAGATACCTACAAACAACAAATACTTTCCTAACTTCGCATAATGTTTTATGTAGGTAGAGATTCATAGAGTCGGCACCTAGGTTGGGTGAAGTTAAGCGAGGGGTTTTCTTAAAGTTTCGATATTTGCATCGGAGGATTACCAGGACGTAATTTGAATTTACTAGGGGACTAACATTTGGGGCATATGTACCTATGTATCTATGGTGTAAAAACCATCACAACTAAAAGTTCAATTCAAAATCGCCAAGTTACAACTTACAAGCAAGCTCTAGAAGTAGCAAGTCCTGTTCCTGTTGCCAAACATTTTCATTCCATATCAAACGATGTATGTAGGTACATAATTGAAAGTTTTAAGCCCCGAACCGGAAACACACACCCAGACATAAAAACAAAAGGAACAATATGCCACAGAGATGCTGTTGCTATACGTACCAAATTTATAAAGTCCTTAACTGTAATCAAGAATTTTGTTGTTTCGTTAGATATTCATTGGTTTTGTGTTTAGGGCGATCGAACTCGCCAACAAATCTGAATATGTAATTGGTATTGTTCGAGAAGCGGGGAAGAGTTAAGTTTCTATTTTGCCAGACATCACAGTTGTCGGATGTTTGTTTGGGATGGAGAGATATCGAGTGTCGTGCCAGACAGAATGTTTTTGGTTGCAACACAAGTGATAAACTTGCCCCTTGTATTGCAAGGATAAGCTATCAGTTTAGAGAAGGGTTTCCAGTGTCTGTTGTAAGAAATTTTTACTTCCGCCAGAACCTACCTACCCCTATTTGAAAGGTTCAATTAGAGCTCACATACGCCACTCCGGTATATCAGTCAGCCTGTGTAAACAAAGAATGCTTATTCAGCCACAAGGTTCATAGTGTTGCCTTAATCGGTTTTCAGGTCAAAAGCGATGGTAGTGTAACTTAAGCATTGTATCTTTCTTGTGTCTTTTTGGCATGCATAAATGCATATACAAAGCTGCCGGAACTTGATTTCCGACTATGACTTTGCATCTATAGGATATTTGTGGGAAACTTAAGAAAAGTGCAGATAACGGGAATATAGGTACATAACAAGAAAATCAATGGATTGAAATAGACATTTTTAGGGTTTACATTCCAGATATTTTGTAAGAAGGCTGAAGTTAATTCGTAAAGTAAAAAACTAACGACTTAATAAAACTTTGAGGTGCATTTTCATTTGTTCAGCTCACTAGAACAAAATTCGAAATTGGTCAACGCAAAAAGTCGCTTAGCTGACATTGATATTCACTCCATGATATCAATTCTAAAAAGAGGTGTTAAGGCGTTGCTACGAGAAGTTTAACAGCTTCAAATAAACTATAGGTAGGTACCCACGTTTGAACGAATATAAGCCTCCGTTGATCTTTACCTAGCTCCAATCGAGTAAGAAAAATTTCGATCTGTTGTTTTTGTTAAACAATTAAAAATATGTATATGTATGTATGCATAAGAAGTGTTAATTTCAAACAGTTTATAAATTTACTATGGCTAAAAGCTTTAAAATATTACTTGTTGTATGTAAGTGAAATCTTTCTTTTATCCAGCTAAATATTTACTTTAATTATTTGAACACCATTTCTAAAAAAAAATTATGTATAAACATGCACCTTGAGACGATCCTACAAACAAAAGTTATTTGACCTAGGTAATTAAATTAACAAGCCTCGCTACTGTGTTCAAATTGCCAATTATAACACTCAGAAGATGAAAGATCACTCAACGAAACTATTTCGTTGAGTTTTTAGATATAGTTATTTTTGACCTCCGCAGTTATGAATTCCCAATCATAAAAATTTATAAAAATCGGTTGAATACTTTTTGAGAGAAAAATACCTACAACACATTTTTTAAGGCCATCTAGGTATACATAGAGAAGATAGAAAATAGGAATTGTGGAGTTTTCTCTGGTTTAAAAATCAATTTTGACAACAATTTTTAATGGAATGAATAATGATGGCGTCCCCTATTACACGATGATTCCTTGCGTCTGACTCTTTTTGAACATAATGAGTGCGAAAGAGAGAAAGATGAGATAGAAGGCCAGTTGCCCTGTGCGTCGTGGGCCAAATTTCCGAGACTCTTTTTGACGTTTCTTTTTAGCATTGTCCGTATTTTCATAATTTTCCTATACAGAGACTCTCTACAAACCACTTAATCAATAAAGAGAACTGTCAATTTGCATCAAGCGTCGAGAAGCTCCGTGTAATTTATGCGTGACTCACAGGATGATTTTCAAAGAGGAATTCGAAAAAAGAGTCAGACGCAAAGAATCATCGTGTAATAGAGGACTATGTAACCAATCATGGTTTCAATAATCGTACAAAGACTGCACCGATGACGTTAATGACATAAGCAACGACATTACTTAAAGTCTGTTCGTGTACTCCACAAAACAACCAAATTCTACCCAAATGTACCAAATTTAGCCCTAGGCTGTTCGCGTACGCAAAAATTGTGTAGTTTTTGGCAGAAGAGAACACTCGCGAGAGGGAAACAAAATTCCCCTTCCTGACATTTTTTTGCCAAATTCTGCCCATGAAATTTCTTTGGGCAGAAATTGTCAGTTTTGTGTTTTGAGTTGAGAACAAATTGAAATTCAATGCTGTGGCCTTGTTTTCTTGATTTCTTATTAGGTTTTTTGTTTACTTTTTGTTGACGTTCAAAAAGTGATAGAAATTTTGGTTCTGTGCGTTCGTGTACTTTTGCACAATTTTACTTCTCTCTGAGAAAATTGCATTTCCATCCCTCAAATTTTGACAGACTGCCAAATTTAGCCCAAAAAGTACACGAACAAACCTCTAATCTACGAACAAACCCATCAGTAAGGTTGTCATGACTTGAACTAAACGTCTGGTCAAACAGAGCGCGATTTGGTATAAGAATTTACGAAAACAAATGGCAGACGGCTATTTACCACTGTGAATCAATTGACGGCATTCAATGTTTCAGATATCTGACTTTTTCGGGTTCCTGATTGGTCAGCTGTCAAAAAATATCTGAAAATTTAGATGACTTTTACTTACGTTTGTTTTGAATTTTCAGATTAAAATTTCTAGTCTGAAAATTCAGATGAAAGAGATAGAAGATGTGTTATGCCAAAAAAAGCGCAAAAAATGTAAATGGGCATTAAACTTTACTGTTTGTCTGATAAGTGTGAATTGTGAAACAAACGCAAACGCATCGAACGAAGTATGCCATGAAATTTCATCACGTTAACTTACGTTTTATCAAGCAACGAACCTAAATTTCACGTTTTCATAGTGGATTATTTTGTATGAATTGTTATACAGTCATATTGTTATACAAAAAAGTGGTCAGCTTCATAATATAACAATTTTTCAAATGGAAGCAACTTTCTTATGTCGATACGCTATCCAGTGTATTATAGACGGTGTTTAGATTGGACTGAATCCTCCGACTTCTGTAGTTTATCTCACTCCCACTTCATGGTGAGAAAGGGATGGCCGAGTCAGGCAGGATTTTTTAATTTTTTTGAAAATGTATGGATTTTTTTGTGACAACTGCTTTCTCTCTCTGTACTTGGCAAACAAATACTACAGAATTCAATGTTATTCAATTTGAAAAGATTTTAAACAAATAAAATTTAGGTTTTGGAATGAAAATAAAATAAGTTAATTCATCAATGAGCTCCGATTTGAGATTTCTTTCAACGACTTCTCAACGTCAAAGTGAGTCTTTTGTGTTCACATTAGTTTGTGCCTGAACAAAAGAAGTTGGATGAATGTCAAAATAAGTCGGAGTAGACTGTCCCATGTGAACACCGTCATAGAGATCAGTGTCAGTTTGATTTTGCCTAAAAGCTGAAGCGAACAACTGTGATGATTGGATTTGCAAAGTATTAGTGAAAAGCAATGAAAGCCGCACACATAGAATCAACTCGTCATTCAGCACAGGTCTTGTTGTTGTTGCAATTGACATCTTTTCATCGACACGAAGTGAAATTACAAATACAACAATGTAAATAAATGGGTTTTGGAGGGTGAAACGTACGAGAGATTGGCTTCTTGGTAATTGGTATTGGCCGCGTTCCGCCGGCTATCGGATAAGTTAACCAAGATAACTGAGTAGCCGATATGTTTGTGAACGAAAGGTTAGCTGAAATCACCCTGACAAAGGAATTGAATTAAAAATTTTATTTACATATATGCAAAAATCTTAACTTTTTTAAAGAAGCTTTATTCTATTTATATTTTCATATTGAGTGGAGTCCAGGGTGATGGAGATAATCATTTTTTAGTTGCATCTAACTTATTAATTTTACTTTAAAAAAACCCGACACAACAGAACTCAACATGAATAACCTAAATTTCTTGTCACATATCAGCTGTTTTGAAATTTATCCTCGGATTACTGAGTATCCCAAAATTTTTGGAATAACTTCAGATTTGTTTGTTGAGAACAGATGATTCATCATCACTGGATAGCAGCGTATTGACATAAGAAAGTTGCTTCTATTTGAAGAATTGTTATATTATGAAGCTGACCACTTTTTTGTATAACAATATGACTGTATAACAATTTAAACAAAATAATCCACTATGAAGACGTCAAATTTCCGTTCGTTGCTCCCCCCCCCCCAAAATCTCTTTGCTAACATTGTTGTGTTTTTAATTTTATTTCATTCACAAATGGTTAAATGAAACGGAATTACAAATGTATAGAGTGTGACAAGGAGGAAAAAACGTAAAAAAACACAGACTATGTAATCGCATTCTCCTCATCACATTTATCAGCTGTTTTGTTCAACTTGTTTGCAAACTGAAATAATGAACGAAGTCGATGGTTCCCATATCCCATCCACATATTTACTATTACCTATTTAAACACCTTTCTATTGATATAATTCAAATAAAAAATAAAAAAAATGTACACAATGAATAACTTAACGAAAAAAAAAAATATAAAATAAACTCCCACAAAGTTTTTCCCTTTCATATCATTGGTCTGTTTCTCTTTCTTCATATTGAAATTTTGGAAACAGGTTTTTTTGCGTTAATGTAGACGTCAAATTAAGAAGCCGACCACCTAATTGTCATCTTCAAATGGATGCAAAAAACTGTTATACATTATAAGGAATACACCATTGACTTATTATATATGGACTGCTAGTCGTATGTTTTCTCCATACAAAATCTCTATATTTAGGGGTTCAGGGATTCCAACAACACAAAGCTATCCGGATAACTGAGAATTAACATCGGAACGCGGGCATTCTGTGGTGTTAAGGTAATTAAAAAAAAGACAAAATGGCGGTGTGATCAAAAGTGAATGAGTTCAGGTAAAAATATGATAAAGGTCATATGCACACCAGAAAGAATATTTCAGACCTTGTGTTAAAAAAAGTTTTGTGACGTTGAAAAATTTAAATAACTAAAAAACCGAAAAAATGCTGGATATTACTTTTTTAGACAAAAAGAGGAGAAATCCTTTTAAAAGATGACGTCTAGTCAGTCTATTAATAGATGTAATTTAAGCTGTTGCTAGACAAATTAACATCTATAAACAAGCCCCAATCTTCTTATGTAATGACTATCTTTGCAAAACACTGTATAGGCATTTCACGTTTATTCCGGCATTTCCTGTTAGATAATGGATAGAACGATTGATTTTTTAATTTAAGAAGACGAAAATGTGTAGTTAAGTGTAGTAAAAGTATTTTTGCTTTTAAATATTGCAGTGGCGCATCTCAATCGAGGAAAAAGTCAACTCCTTTATGTGGATTTTAAGGCGGCCATTAGACCCCGTTTAACTCTTTTGGAATTTTCATGAGTGCGAAGGAGAAAAAACATCTGATTTCCCTTTCGCACCCATTGAATTTTCAAGAGTGTGACGCAAAGAATCACCGTGTAATAGGGGTCGTACTGAGGAAAACATTCCAGGTTTATTGTAGGTACGCAGATGCAGATAAAATGGTCCATTTATTAGAATCCCTTATCCAACTGATATAAATAATGGAAAATCAAAAAGATTAAACCTTAAATTCAAAAATTGTGCATGATATACCTACTTATAGAAAAAGAAATGGAATATATCCTTAAAACAAAAAAATGAATCTACCAAAGTCAGGAAGGAATTCCTTGGAGTGACCATATAAAGAAACACTTTTATGAAAAAAAAACTTCAGAAAAAGCCAAGGCTGCCTTGTAAGTTTGTGGTTTAGTGAAAGAAATTCATTTAAAATAAAGCTGTTCACCACTCGGCAAAACAAACAAATTGTTTTAAGCTGTATCAAAATCTCTTTTGCTTTACTCCTCTCAAGTGTGGAATACAAACAATCTGAGGATGTTGAAATATCTTCTTTTTTTTCAAGGGAGTCTTTGGTCTGGCTTTTATGATACCAAAGTATCGTACATGTTTCATATTGAACGAGGGGTCCCACCAATATAAATTTATCTATTCCCTCAAGAACCATTTCGATTACATCCTAAAAATACTGCGAGTGTCCGAATGGACACATCTAGCATTATCATACAAATTGTTGACAAGGGTTCTTAGCCAGAACCTGAATCGAAGTTTTCTTATAATACGAATAGCTGTGTTGAAAATTACAGATAAGAAGTTTAATGGAAATCTAGACATTTACATCCAATGGTTATTAATACAAAATTGAAAGCAAATGTGTCCTTTCATTTGGACTCATGGACTGATAAATGTTGAGACTTGAAACATTTATACATTCTCATAATTTCTAAAGTTCAGATCAACACACAACGTCCTATTGTTTTGCCTAAGAAAAACTTCTGCACATTTAAAACTTTTAAACTACATTTTAGTTGTGTCCCACAGAGCGGATCAAATCACTCGCCACATTGAGGTTCTATATCTGCGCTTTGTATACCACAACCCAAAATATTAAAGAAGTCCCTTAGCGACGAACGTTAAGACAGCAGAGTTGGTATAATTGGTTTTATTTTTCAACATTTTGTGTTATGTCAACTTGTGATTCTAAAGAAGAAAAAAAAAACATAAATAAAAACTTTTATAGAATTTGACGACCTCAAAACATCTTATTTTAAAACTTTCAGTCCAACAAATCACTGAAGACGGGAGGCGCTGTATAGCCTTTTATTTTGTGCTTGTGCTCTTAGAAAACGTTACACTTCTCCGGCGATGTGTAATTTGAAAGTTCCTTCCTCGAAAACGCCGCATAGTGACGTTGTTAAGTAAACGTCCTAGTACATAGAGGAGAAAAGTTCTATGTGTCTGACCTAGTTTACCACCCAGAATTTGCTTTAACTTAATTAACTTTGACTCACTTTACAAAAGTTCTTAGACATTCAACCACGCTGCTCAATCTCAGTTATACAGTTGTAGGTAAGACCATACCATAGAGTTTTTGGTTCAAAGACTCTAGGAAACTTACTTTGGGGATTGGGGAGATGGTTGAAGTGGTGCAGAATAATTGAAATATTTTGGAGAGTTAAGTAGATGACTATATGAAATTACAATTGTTGCTGTCCTCTTTCATCTAACTTGCTTTTTGTAGGTAATAGGATCTTTTTTGGGGTGAAATTGGGGTGGGGGAAGGTTAGGGTTGCTTAAGCTTGTTGTGAACGTAATAATTACACAAAAGTTTTGAAAAATATAGCAACTCTTCAAACAAAGGTTAAAAGGTAAACCTACTTATACTTATACGTAGTTACAGGTGAAAAGTTCTAAAAACTATTAGAGGTCGTGCTGTTAGGTATTTGTTTGGGAATAGTTATTGTGCACTTTAAATAAATAAGTTTTAACACTTTTAATGGCTCCTTAATTGGATAACAGATTTTGTTGAATAAATAAACTACATAGGTTCAAGAACCTTATAACCTAGCTGTTTTGTGAAAGTTAAGTCCAGCAAAAACTATGTTTTTTTTTGTCGTGCCTAATCTCATAAAATATTTTACTGATTTATACGTGAAACAAATAATATTCTCTATTTTTATGGGTAATAATGTTTTGGCTCCTATTTTGCTTGTTTTATTTGTTTGTTAAATCACAGTGTTTATTTTCCAGTTTTTGTCAAAGTTGCAGTACTCCTTTTCACTCCAACTACTCCAAAAGCATTCGATTGGCTGTTCAGAGTAATGTTTTTGAAGTCTTTTTCTCTTCCCGATTTCAAGAAGGAATAGGTTTGGAACTCACGCATACATACAATAGCTTTTCGTTGAATAACTTGTCAAAAGAGATGAAATCCATTTTGTAAAATGGCGTCATTCCGTAGTGTGTGTGTAAGTTTGACATCATGATGTTTTCATATTCGATTGAAATCAAAATTCAATCAAAAATGACATTAAAAAACTTGTTAAGACAAATGAATTGTCACAAATAAGTCCGAGAATCATCCTGAACTCTAACCAATTATTTTAAATGAAAATTTCTTATGAGGCAGGAAAAATATACATACATATTTGCCATTATTTGATTGACAATTGTGTAGGGCTGTTTACCCCCAGTTTTACCAGTTTCGTTTAAACCTTGAACTAAGTTCAAGCCTTGCATTGTCAAGTATTGAGAATGAAGTAAAAAAAAAGTGAGACAGAAGTTTTTAAATTTTTTGAAAATTTCTGCCTCACCTCGCCATCTCTTTCTTTTTTTAAAGAAGTAGAAATGAGATCAAAAAGAGAGACGTCAAAATGAGTCGCCTCACGCGAAGCTCGTATTGTATGAACACCATCTTATATTCTGGAGGTTGTCAAAATTAGAATTGTCAGAAATAATAAAATGGCTGCGAACGTGAGGACGAAAACACACGTAAACACAACAATAAATTGAAATTGAAACTGTCAAAAATAAAATGGCTGTGAACGTGAGGAAAAAATACATGCAAACACTGCAACAAATATTTACTGAACAAAGTCAAAGTTTACATCTCCACCTGTTAGTATTAAGTTAGCAAAGCATCTTGAATAAATTTAAAAATCAATAGATGAATGACTTGCCGTTACTAAGTCGTAGATTATAGTTGTGACCATTTCGACTTGTCGTTCAATATATTTTATGCTCTTTTGGGAGCTTTGCCAACTTGATATGAAGTAAGTTTACTAGTAATCGACTAATTATATTGTTAACGACTAAATAACGACAAATTATTAAGCAATACAATTTTAAGTCTTAAAAGTGAGTTCTTACTAATTTGGGGAAAAAAAACATAGAACGATGAATTCAAAATTATCAAAATTTATTTACGACTAATTAATCATAAATTATTGAGCCATTAACTATTTGGTTGAAGCGTTTTTTACCCCTTTTTAGAGTGGAGCTATGCTATATTGATGTCAAGCTAAACAGAAAACATTGCACGATCAAATTAAATTTTTTACAACTAAGTAATGAGTAACTAACGGCAAATTATCAAGTAAGTAAAGCACCAAAAAAACATAGAAAATAATGAACAAAAAGTTCGGAATTATCACAGCTTATTAACGACAAATTAATGGCAAATTATATTCCTATCCATTTTTCGATTCGTCAGAGTTGCTTTGCTCACTTGACACTCATAGAAAACAAGTTACCCAAAAACGCATAGAAAACATCGCAAGATAAATTGAGTTTGTCACAAATAAATAACGACTAGCTTCCCGCAAACTATTAAATAGGTACTCAAATATCAATTAAAAAAAAAACAATAAAAAACATAGAATGACGAACTCGAAACTGTTGAAGGTAATTAACGATTAATTAACAAGAAGTATTGTACGTACCAATTTTTCGATCATCCGAGATTTGCTTTGCTTACTTGATATAAAGTAAGCGAAGTAGCCAAAAAACATAGTAAACATTGCACGTTTCAACTAAATTTGTCACAACAAACAGTGCAAAACTTAAAACTCTTCTTTTATATAAAAAGTCAACTACTTTTTTCTTAACCACTTTTTCAAACAACAGTGCGGAATGATGTCGGAATATTTCACTTCTTTTTGAACTGAGTTAAACCTTTATCTATACAACATAATTCAAAAATTCAAAATGTTATTTCCGCTGTACGAATTTCTACCAAATAATTTGAAACTAAATTTTATTAAAACTATTTTTAAGCATTATCATTTTCACCAGAATCATTACAGTCGTTGACAACAAAATAGAAATAAACTTTGATATTATTTTGCAATTGCTCCTTCTTCAACACGAGGATTTTATACTGCATAGCTTGATCCCACTCCAAAGGTAGTCTTGTTCATAGTCTTACAACCCACACAGTACAAACTGAATAAAGCAAAAACGGAAAATAACAAAATCACGAAAATAATTTGTTATTCAAATAAAAAAAAACAAAAAACAAAAAAAAAACGAAACATCCCTAGACTCCCAGATAGGCAATCAATAAAGTCAACCAATATTCTTTAGAAAGCAATGCGGCGACCAACCGTATGCCGCATCCTTCCGAGAGTTCATTATTCAAATATCCCTATGCCTGCAGCAAGTCAAGTCAATATTAAAAAAAAAAGATAATTTGCATATATCTTTAGCAATATCCTTTCCGACATTATCCTCATGAATATCAATTTGAAAAGCGCAACAACGCCAGGACATTCATCATCTGTACATTATACATAATAGCTGGAAGAAGATAGATAAAAAAGAAAAAAAGAAAGCTTGTAAGCTGCAAACAATTATTCCATCCTGTGCCCAGAGAATCCACAAGTTTATCCTAGCCAAACATCTTGTCAACGAAAGGATAACAATGTACTTGCAAGAGGTCTCGCAAGGAAATCTCCCTAGATAAAACATTTTTACTATAGAATCCGATGAAAAATTGAAAATACGATGGACAAACAAGAAAATCTCCTCATCCATATATTCATTCTGTGATGGGGTTCGCGTGTTTTCTCATAAGGATCAAGAATAGTGCGGTGTGTCCCAAAGAGAGGACATCGACTAACAAAAACAAAAAACAACACACACAAGAAAACAACATTCGAATATCCCTTGACAGATGGGAGAATAATAGATAGAAAAAAAACTAAAACAACAACAACAACAACATCAACAGCACCATGTAGACTCTCGCCCCATATAAATCGCCCTATGTCCTTGGTCCTTCAGGGAGATTTTCACAAATAAGGCAATATCTTAGCCTGCGGGAAGCCAACAAAAGGAAGTGGTTATAAAAAGCACCTGATTTCAATTCTATTTGTTGATTGGTGATGGCATAAAGATGCGGCAGAAAGTCCTCCAGGCTTGATGCCGCTCCTATAGTTATGGTTTCCTGTCCTTAGCTATGTTAAACAGGGTAGGGATAGTGTTGTTTACCCTTTAGAAGAAAGCAAACGTGAATTGGAGCTGCTGTGAATCCCTAAGGATAATAGTGTACCTATGCCAATATTTCGATAGATTTGAAAATACAGGCCTATAATAAATGCAAAATTACTATTTTGAATGGAACATACATAACTAGGGGTGGTATTTTGGGAAACGAATTTATTTGAAAATAGCTTGTGGTGCTTTATGATAGGGATTTCAATAGGGTTGGTATGTACATAGCTGCAGATGCGGGTTGGTTGGTTGCTTATGGGAGTGTTGAGTCGTTTGCCTATGATGATTATTTCAAAAGTTTTGATTACTTTGTTTTGAAAAGTGTGATAGTGTTTTTTTTTTTGTACTCGTATTATGACTTTTTGCGTTTCAATTTTAAATTCAAATATTTAAGGATCTTTTTCTCATTAGAAACAAATTCACTACAAAAGTTTTGGAGAACTATAAAAGTGTGATTGTTAATTTCATTTGAAGGATGTTGAGTGATGAATGTCGGGACTTGAATTCAAAACAAAATGTTAATTAGTTTTGATTGTGATGGGCATAGTCTTTTTAATATAGAAGACCTTTACAAAATTTAATGAAAAACAGAGAGATAAGTTTTGTTATTTTGCAGTTTTTGGCTATTTTATTCTTTTCTGGTGAATTTCTTTCTAAATTCACCTGTATGTAGTCCTTCTATCATTATCTTGAATTCTGACTCCTTAAAAAAAATCCTTTAAATTGCGATAAATTGGATTCATTTGTCACAGATCTTAGTGCTAACAGTATGATTTGAAAATAGCTTTCAGGCATAACTGAACCCTTTAGGTACCCACATCAGCATTTTTCCATGAAATATTTCAATTCAAAGTGTACTGAAACGCTCTTTTGGTGGTTCGATAATTTATGATTTGACAAATAATGAACTTAAACGTCAAAAAATCACAGTACCTACATATTCTGAAAGTTATATCTATTTAGAAACCATCTTTCATCAATAAACTTTAAATGGCACTTCAAATTCACTCGTAATTCCCAAACGTATATGTACAAAGAATTTCACATCGTTTGGAAAAAGTTTATGATTTTTTTTTTGTTTTTTTTTTTTTTTTAAACTCTTAAAACTACTCTCTTGAAAGAAGAACAAAATTCCCTCAAGTGTTCAAATCATCAGCCAATTTTCAGTAACAACTTCATCCTCTCCTGTCTTGGTTTTTAAGAAAAAAAGCTAAAAAAAAAACTTTACCGTCATACGAAATTTCATACAAATAAATCCACTTTTGCAGTGAGTTTTTGGTTGTACTCTTCAATGCTTTTCTTTTTGATGTGAAGTGAATGAAAACTTTTCACATTTTCACAAATTGCTCGATTTTTCTTTTCTTCTTAAAGTGGCTTCATTTGTCATTGCCAAATATATGTACATACTTATGTAGGTATGTGTAGTGTGTTTTTTATTTTGCAAATGCATCAACTGGTGCTGAGGTGTATCACTGCGTGAAATATGGACACAGTCAATCATGTTCCATGGCATTAAATGAACTTTTTGGCTATAATGTGTAACTCTTCCTTTTTATGGTGGGTTTGTTGGAAAATCTTGTCAGTTCGATATGCATTTGGTGCAATAGGGTAAATTTGTAAGTTTTTCTGTGGATATGCAGTGAGCAATAAAAAAAATTGTTTTACATTATTCTTAAATATATTTGATGACTATTGTATGAACTCTTTATATTTCTACGGTGTTAAATTTTGTATCTTTTATTATTAATTTGTCCTCTGGTTTATATTATATTATTATTTTTTTACTCTCAAATGAATACTTACCTTTAGGAGGCATTGTTATCTTTCGTTTAGGAAAGGTCTAATTCCTCAACAACGTTTATATGTACCCAATACATGGAGACATGGAATTTACGAAAGATTCTAGACACCCATATTGGAGACCTCACAGATAAAGTACATATTTTCTTTAAAACACGGACATTTAAAGGTAAGTAGATTATGAAGTAGGCCTTTCAAAAATTTGTTCGGTAATACGGAACACATAAACGGGAGACAGCTATTTTTTTCCATTGTAAATGTCCTAAATGTCCTGGTCTGACCAGACAAAGATCTCAATTATGCAAAGGCATTTTTTGACGAGTTGGGTACAAAATCCTGAAAATCAAAATCTCGCATTACGAAATCTCGTGATTACAACCCTCAATCTTATAAATTACCAAATCCCACAAACAAAAAATCGCAAATCAAAACTTCGTAAAATTAAATTTTATTGCAGTAAATACATTTTTTGATGCTAAATCTCGCAAATTAAAATCTCGCTCGAGATTAGAATTTGTGAGGTTTCTTAACTTCTGCAAAATAAATTGAGTGACTACCTTTTAATATAAATATACATATATTTTTCATTCATAAAGCTAAGAGCAGATGGCATATAAAAAGTCCGAAACGTTTGTGAGTCTGACGTCACGTAAAAAGTCGCAAATATGTCGCAAATTCTGTTTTTACATCAGTGTCTGCATAGTGTCTACAATCTTACACAAAAGATGTACACAAGATGTGCAAAAACTGTCCCAAAAGTTGTAAATACATTTGCGATCAAGGTGCTTGCACATCAAGTGTACGCAAATATGATCGCAAATGTTTTGGTCTCTATGCGGGGTGTTCAGACGATGTTCTATGCTACCAAATCCGCATATCACCCTATTCCAACCATATGCAGGTTTGCGGACAAATATTTTCTTGGGCATTGCATTCGCCTTGTGATTAGTTTTTGGTACGTAGAGCTCATCTCGAACTTTTGAAGTGCTTACAAAAAAAAAAAAAAAATAATTCATGTTAGAGACAAAAATTCAATTTTTTTCACATATGCAAAAAAGTCGCTAGCTAATATGCAATCTGTGTGTCGCACATGATCCGCAAATTGTTTGCAAGCATATGGGGGCTATTCCAAAAGGGTTTTTAGACGATGTGCGGTCAAAAGTAGCAAATGATGACGTAAAAATTACGACACAGTCGCAAATGTTTTAGGCTTTTATATACTTTAGCTTTAAGCTTGATTGCTATTGTTTATATTTCAATTATTGCTAAGACCACAAGGAAGGTGTTCCACAATTCGTTATTGTGAATTGGAATTTCGAAAATGAAAATGGATGTTCCGCATTTCGGTTTATTCCATTTTCTGAACGCATTCAAATCACTTTGTTTATGTTCTGTGAATTGTCTGTGAAATTGATACAGTTGCAGTTAGCTGTGTATTTTCTTCGTCTTCGTGCAAAATGTAAGAAAAAATTAAATTGTTTGTCGTTTTTTAGTATTTATTTATTGTTTTTTCAGGGGAAAACATAAGAACATACGACAAGAGAGGGTATTCCTGAAATACATGAAGGAACATCCTAATTTTGCAAGAGGTTTTTTAAGTGAAGACAAATCTCACACCGAGTCATTGTGGGCCAATTTGACCACTTCTTTAAATAGTGAAGGACCGCCAGTAAAAGATGCTTCTGGTTGGAAGAAGGTACTCGTACAATAATAATGCATTTAATTGAATATTTTGTTTATTGTTTGAAATATCTTGTAGGTATGGTCCGACTGGAAATCAAACATACGGAAAAAACTTGCACACAACAAACGGGAAGCTAAAGCAACAGGTGGAGGAGAAAATAATGTTCTTCCAATTTCTGCCGTAGAAGATGGAATTGCGAAAATTACGGGTATCTACAATGTTATTGATGGTATCAAAGGGACTTCCACTTTTGGTACATCTTTCAGTGAATCAGCTTCAGTTTCGAGCAATACACGAAAACCTGAATCGTCCGAAAATGTTCTGGGTGAAGATGGAGCGCAAGATACATCGTATGTGAATCTTCTTCGTGAGGTTTCACAATTTTCACGTGGGTCCCATCGACACACCTTATGACTCCTGGTATTCCGTACTTTTCAAGAAAAAATCTTTTGGAATCTTGGTTTTCTGTTTCAGTCATCTGTAGTTTGATCCACTTGTTGCAAAATTTGGATTGCAAAACATTTAAAGTGTCTTCAATGATTTTACAAACCGTGGGCCTTGCCAAGGCTATGTCCAAGTCATTGCCAATTGATCTTTGATAACTTCCTTCTGCTAAGAATCGGAGTGTTGCTACAAGTTTTTGAATTGAAGGAATCGATGAAGGCCTTGTAAAAGGTTCTATTTCCCGTATAAAAACGCGTCTTTGCTCAATCTAAAATTACCATGAAATCTTAAAAAAAATCAAGAATTTATTTTATTTATCAAAACAATTCATACATTCACATACTCACATTATGTCAGGTAAATCTAATATATTTGATTTGTCTCGCAAAATTTGTCTTCTTATTTTTTCTTTAGAATACTTCTTCCTTTTTTCCCTTAAAATTGCCAATAATATTGCATCCATGTTCAAAGCAGCAGTAATTTCACTTTAGAAATAAAAGTTAAAAATGGATGAACCTTCAGTTTTGACAGTTCGAAGCAATTTCGAAGTTTTCGAAATCGATCGAAATGTAGAACATGCAATTTCATTTCACGTGAAATTGAAAAGTGATTTTAACTCACTTTCGATCGAATTGCAGAACATGGGCGTTGATCTCTTTTCTTAAAGCAACGAATTGAATCTTAAACGATATCTATCAAACAACACTCTTCATTTTGGTATTGTATCTACTGTTTTTTGATTTTTAAACGATTAAAACCAGAGAATATCAATTACCAAGAAGCCAATCTTTCGTACGTTTCACCCTCCAAAACCCATTTGTTTACATTGTTGTATTTGTAATTTCACTTCGTGTCGATGAATAGATGTGAATCGCAACAACAATGTAACGCGGTGAGATTTATTTGTTTTGACAGCTCAGTTTTTTTTTTCTTTGAAAATTGGAAAAAAATTTGAGAATTTACATCGATGTGAAATTGTTTAATTAATTTAAAGTACACAAGCAATAATTGTAATTGTCAGCTAATATTCATCCACGATTATAATAAAATACAAAAAATGAATCCACAAAATGTCTTCAATCACACAGATTTCCAAATATCTTCAATGCATCTTGCATATTATACTGGGTGGCCCTTTCTTCATCCAGAATAATTTTAAAATTATTGTTGGATACGAGTATATTCTAAGGAAAAAAATAGTTAAGAAAAATAAGAAATAAAAGCATAGTTTTTCTGAAACCTGACACCAGAACTATAATTTTTTTGTTTCAACTCCACTAAACTGTCAATTTCCAATTTATAAGTATTAAAGTTGATATCAGGTGGGTTTTATTACCTTCTGTCGGGATTCGGGTTTTGATCTGGATTTAACTTTAGTACAAAAAAGAAATAATGAGGAGTTTTCAAAATCGTTTTCGTAGCACGTGTTAAAAGTAAATCCAGCCCTCTTTTGCAGATAATAAAACAGCAATAGCTATTTTTAATTTTTTTTTAAAACTTCATGACATCTAAGCATTTGGTTTTGAGTGTTTAATATTATAATAATAATAATAATAATATTGAATACTTATTACTGAAATTTTACTTCATACTATAAAAGAAATGAAATAGTTTTAACAAATACACTAACTTTTTTTAAGTTTTAAGTTGTATAATTATTTTTTTTTAAATGATTACGAAACAACTTAATTAGAAAAATTGATTCGAGAATGGTTTTAAGAAATTTTAGCATGACCTTCTAGCTGTTGTCTTATTTTTTAGTTATTTTTATTTTAAATAAATTTGGTCGTAAAATTCAAAAAAGTTAATAAAACAAAAATAAAGAGCATAACATTGCAAGTTGCAAGTTAGTAGTGCCGTTGATTTTCAATTTTTTTTTTTAAGAAAGTTACTACTCTTATCTAAAAGCGGATAAATAATCCCCCCTTCCCATACGATTTTTTTTTAATATCATTTCATAAATTATCCTGCATGAAATAGGGAACACCATGTATTTTGTTTTGCTTTGACATCTAATTGACAGACCGAGGTGAATAATTTGGACCACGGGACGTGTTCAACAAATAGAAACCCAATTAGGGCCAGGTTCACATTAGGTGTGTTTTTTCCTTGTCTGAATGGGCTTGGACGAAAAAAACGACGTCGGGGCTAAACAAAGTCCGTGGTTCAAAATTTTTAATCCATCAATTTCTGTAGATTTACTGGGTTTTAATGATGATTTTGGTTTCATTAAGTTATAAAAGTCAATTACATGCTTGAACCACCCTCAGTTAAACCACAAAATCAGTGAGCTAAGACCCAGGCTTACAAAAAATGACGCGAGCTTCAAGCTAATTTAACAACACATGCAAGCGTAGTATATATGCCAAAATTCTAGTTTGTGAATATCTTTTTTCATTTCGCATAATTATTTAAAAATTCTTCTTAATCACCGTCAATTATTTTCCGTTAAGAAAAGAGTACTTTTTCTATATTTCTTTATATATTTCGGGAGTTGAAAAGAAAAAAATAAACAGAAAAAACAAATTGTTTATCTAAAAGAAAGTAATTAAAGATATTTATTTTCCAGGCAGGCGGGAATTAGTTAAAAGCGACTACAATTTACATTAAAAAAAAAAACCACAACTTATTCTCATAAGGTCCGGTGAGCACTTGATATATAATTTCTCCCTTTTTTATACTTTTTGAACAAGCCCATTGCAGCCAAAGTGAATTTGAAAATAACTGAAGATTTTCAAAAATAACCGACATATTCGTGGTGGGTTGATCCCAACTGTCTATGTGTGCGAATAAATCAGTGGTGGGTTGATCCCAACTGTCAATGTGTGCAAAAACCTAGTGGTGGACTTAGCCCAACTGTCTATGTGTGCGTGTTTCAGTTTGTAGGCAAAGCCGGATGACAGCCAAGGATTGGCTTCTTGGTAATTGATATTCTCTGATTAAAACTTTCAATGATGCTTTTGAACGATAGCTTATGAAAATGATTGGCCCCAAATGCTATAATCGGAGACAAAAATTCGAAGATTAAAGAACTGTCAGACATAAAAAGAACAAAAAAGTATTTTATTCATTCAGGTTCAAGTGAGTATTAACTATTTACCAAACAAAATCTTTGCAGGAGACGATTAGTAGATGAATTCTAAATTGTTAGCAAAGATACAAAACTTCTCTGCCTAAAATCCAACAAGAGTAATAATTATTCATCATAAATCTACAAGCCACGTTTATTATTACACAGTTCACTATGTGTTTTTATCATCATCATAGGGTCTTCTTCCAACCACGACCAAGTTGTTCGAAAGAACGAAGTAACTTCGTCCGCATACACTGATGCTTCAAATTGGGAATGGGAAGAAATATACATTATTTGAGTTTGGAAAATTTTCAGAGAATTATGAACCGTCGATTTGTTGGCACGATGATATTCAGATTTATTTGATATGCAATCATGTTCTTCATGAGCTCTTAGTAAATTTTGTAATTAATTATCCTCTTTTGGAATCAGGTGCTATAATAATATTATGAGTTTACATAACTGTGGTGGAGCAGCTGAATTGAGAAGTATTTGGAGAAGATTTTTGGGGATACGTTCAGAGTATAATTAATTATGGAATTTTACTCTGTGTGTCGAGGGTGGAATTTGATTCGAGAATGTTTCTTCCTTATGATAGCTATGCTTTTTGGATTTTGATGTTTTGAAATAAAATGGCTAAGAATAAGATGTTTAACCATAAGAATTTTGATTTAAGATTTTAATGAATATTGAGTTACGTTGAAATTTTCTGAAATTTCAAGATATTTTGGTTTAACAAACTAACACAACCCGACATTGATATTTCGCATCAGGTCGATTTCATATTATTATGCTTACCAGTCTCGGTAAGCCAGTTTTACAAATAGACTTTTTCACCTGACACAAATAAACCCTTACCTTACATAACAGATTCTAAGCTTAAAATAAGCAAAGATTTCGCCTCTAATATTTATATGCAAATTAATTAAAACAAATAATTCGATACAATCTCTTCGAAAATCATATATTCATGAATTCTGACAATCTAATTAGGTATATATATATATAGTAATTATATTTTCTATCTGTAGGTGAGGTGCATTGTGAGAAAAACTTTCCTGAATTCAATTTTGTAACAATGAATGTATGTTGTTGTTAAAAATAATTGGTAGCTATTTATTATGAAAAAGAAACAAAAGAACTTATTGTTTCAAAAGAATGCATAAATTCATTTGAACGATGGTGGCATTAAGTATAATATCCTTAATGAGCATAATGTATGTTTATAATGCTAATCAAAAGAGCACAAAAGGGGTAAGAAAAATTATCACAATTAAGGATAACAGCTACAGGATATTTAATCAAAGTAGAAAACAATGAGAAATTAGTTTTATTTTGTTAAAAAGTGCAAGATAGATATAAGAAGACAGAATAACACTCTTAAAGGTTTTGTTTAATGACACATCTGTTGAATTTTGTATATTTGTTACCGTTAAAGTACGAAATACTTTAAAATGCCAATTAACTAGTTTAAGCACTTAGTTAATATGTAAATTAACGCCCCAACTAACATATTCTTCTGTTCTTAGCTCCCGAAATTGAAAATTCAATCTTATAAGACTCTTTCAAGTCTTATAACCAAACAAAGAGTAAATATTTTATAATGAAAGCTATATTACTCTCATTACATTTTTATTATAAGACCTAAGATCTTTTTAACTTTCAAAAAATTCAAATTTTGTTATTTTATCAGTTATTCCTCTTTTAGTAGGTGTTTATAAAATTGAACTGTTATAAGAATTTTATTACAATATTTGAACTCTGTAAAAAATAACATTGTTGTATCAATAATCTCATAACAACACAATGAAGTTCTTTTCATAACAAGAAGCTAACAGGAGTTACAATACTTAGTAAAAAAAATTCTTCCTCAGCCAAACTTAAACAATTAAAGACAGACTATAAATTAAAGAAAAGCCCAAAATGTTCAACAATTTATAAGATGCGAGTTCAAAAAGTCTTTTTTAATAAAACTCAACTGCAAAAAAAGGGAAACTGACGATATTAAAAAAAAATCCACCCTAAAAAAATGAAAACAAATTGATTTATGCATTTTTTTAAAGCATGTTGTTTTTTTTTGCGAAGTAAAATGTAAAAATTAGTCGATAAAATTTCAACCGCCACTTGCGGAAAAAAGCCAAGATTATAATAAAGTAACCGTTTTATGATTCTAACATAATATTATTGTTTGACGCACGACAAGATTAATACCAAAGCAAAAATACTTTATTACCATTACCTCCATTCGTTGATTTCTACACAATTCGCCTCTAGTAACTAGGCGATTTAACGCTCAGAGCTGTCGTATAAGAATCAGATTGTTGACTACCAGAGAACATTTTACTCTCACAAATTAATCTACTACGAATCTGGTAGAGTCTTATAAGAGGAAAATGTTACTTGGGTCCGCTGAAAAGCGGAATTTAGATATCGTGGCATTTTCGACAATTTTTCTTGGCTTATTTTCCTTTTCGGTTGTAAGCCCGTGAGCTTATACTTAGCAATACAACAAAGCACTTTCATCTATTCCAAATAAATCATCCCCTTCGCGAAAAGCATAACAACAAAATATTAATCCAAAGAAAAAGGATTATGAAATATCCTTGAAAAATTGCGTGAATTTTTACGCGAATTTGCGAAAATTCTCACGAAGTTTTTAGTTTCACAATCCCTTTGTCTTTGGATAATTTCGTTGTTGTTTTGGTTTTCACCAAAGGAATAATTTATTTGGAACAAATGTTCAAATAAAAAAAAAAACATTTAATTAAAACTAAGCTGCCAGCTGTTGTTGGTTTTGAACGCTCTTTGTGTGCTATTTTGTTTACTTAAAAAAATAATGTGACAAAGGATTGCACTTGCGTTTTTAGGATTCCGGTATATAAATTTCAATTATTCAAACTGTAAAAAAAAAACAATAGGAGTGACAGTGGGTGGGTTTCACTAAAGATCAGTATAAATTTACGTTGTGCGCTGGGTGCCTTGAATTTTTTATTTGCATATTGCCGTGCGTGAGAGCAATAAAATAGTTTATTTCGTCAAAACAAGAAATTCAACTCTGACTTAATTTTCCTGCGGTAAAACTTAGAACTCGATTGTCAAACGACTAAAAGATGCATGAATTGGTCACAAAAGTTACAAAATTAAACGAGACAAAAATATTTAAAGCATGAAATTGTAGGAGCCATTTTTATAATAAGAAAACTGAGTTTTTCTTCAAAAACTCGAAATTTTTGTTTAAAAAAATAAGATTTTGTTAAATTGCTAGAATCACTTTGTTTGGTAAACAAAATAAAAGAAGGACTAATGAACACTTTTTGATGGAGGAATATGCCAATTTTCTTTGTTATAAATTAGACTTTAAGGAATAATTATATGAATAGTCCAACCTGTTACTAATTTTTGGGATGTCAAAATCCGGCTTGACTGAACTATCAGTGAAATAAAGTAATGGAAACAAGTTTTTTTGGATTTAAATACGGCGCGGCGCTTGACTTAGTGAATATTGAAGAGAAATTCCACTACCTCCCCAATCAGACGTTATTTTTACAGCGTAAATAATAAAAACTACCGAATTTAGAAATCTCTGCAGTTAAGAAAATGCTTAAAATGTTAGGAAAAATTGATGAATAAAACAAATCAGGTTTCATGTGGAATAATATCCCCAAATTTGAGCAGAAAAAGCACAATAGTTTAATTTTTTTGAACCTGGTCAATCTTATCTAAAAGGGCTCTATACTTCAAATCATTCATATTCTTCAAAAATCAATTTAAAAAAACTGTGCGTGGGTGAATTTTTCTGAACCCAGATTTAGATTTGCGAAGCCAATTTTTTTTATAATTTCCAAAAAATATTTAAATGCGGAAAAGAGTTAAAAATAAGTATTGGGTGAAAAACTTCAAGATGATTGGTTCGGTAAACAATCAGCCAACATCCTACCCTCAATGAAAAGCTGGTGCAGGATCTGCCAAAAACATTGCCACGGCCAATAAAAGTATGCAGGAGAACCCGAGGTATTCAATTTCGTCAATTTAGCTAATGGATACTTCTACCAATCGATTACGTAAAATAAGGCCCAACGAAAAAGAGCCAATAATTTCTTTTGGGCTAAATTTGATGATATGGATGTGAACGACGTGTGTGGTTTTAACAAAGCCAACACTTCGTAGCTTAGAACAGAGCTGATATCACAAAGGATATTTTACATGATCGATTTTTTCTTCTCAATTCCATGATTCTATGGTGGACGTTGAACGATGTCTATTTGTCAAGAGAAATTAAAAGTTTTAGACCAGACCAAAAAATAAGACTTACACGTAGCTTTGATTGGAAGTCTCGTTTCAATGCCGATTTTTGACACCACGTCACTCTTCAAAGCCACTTCTGAGTACTTACTTAACATGAGAAGAACCTAAACCACTAAATTTGTAGACAAACACAAATTAAGTGAACAATTAATTAAAGAACTTATAGGTATGTATACAACCATTGGTAAGGGTATAGAAATCCAATTACAATGCAATCATAAAATTCCATTGCAATTAGGAGAGAACAACTTATCCTTTGTGGGCAACTTAAATAGAGTACCTACATATGTCATGTTCTACTATGCTCTTCTCAAGTCCCACAGACAAAATAATAATAATAAAATTGCACATTTATATTGCCATCAAAATGCCATTGTAATCCCATCAGCTTTATCCCAATATAGCTATTGCATATCCATTTTCCTCAGAGTGAATAGGACAGGAATTTTAAACGTAAAACACTGGTAGATACCTACCTACCTTATCGTTATCCTTCACATAGAGATACATAATAGACGTAGAGAGAAAACCATAAACTCTTTAACCTTTTCGTATTATTTTCTTTTTCACCATCGCATCATCAGAAAACCTTATCGTCATCGGCTTTAGAATATCGTAAACGACACTGAAGACATTTGGAATGTCTTAGGAAACTTATCCAGGAAACAAGAGCTCCTTATTCTTATCGTTGAATTTGAGTTCTCATGTGTATCCCAGCTCACTCTATGACAGTTAAATTGATAAATGCAACTTACATGACTCTTAAGTGAAACAAGACATATCGTATAGCCCTCTGTTGTCACAGTCATTCTACACTGTTATTAGTCTTTCTATTCTATATAAGATCCTTGACGTTTGTCTGTACTTTTTTTTTGTGTTTTGTTATTTGGTTTTAGATACTCCTACGCCATTGAAACAAAGCCTTAATATATCTTCAAACACATGTACATATATCTAAATATATGTCTAATGTGTCACAAATAGAATTCAAAAACTCACTCTTCTAATATTTACATATTATCTACATTCTACAGGGTGATTTAGAATAGAAAATTTAAGAGCAGGTAACAATGTATCTATTTTTTTTTTTTTTTGGAAACTCTGAGCATTATTTGGTTCTTAATTTATATTAATTATTTTGTCTTTGAAGCATTTTCCAAAAGGATTTTGATTTTTTCTTACCAATATTAAAGGTTGTAGGTAGTCACTATACTTATGAAATGTTACTAAAGGCCCAATGTTGATAGCTATATTCTTTGTCTTTTTATTGTCACCTACAAGAAGGTTCCTAATACCTCAAGGTAAAGGAAACATTTTTTCCATGAACGGGGAATTAATTAATCGCAATTATCTTTAACGGTTAAACTAATTTTGATACAACATTAATATTTTTTAAACTAAAGGCCATGCAAGTTTATTTTAAATCCTGCACAAAAATGTTTTAAAAGAAAGAAGAATTAACATAATTCATTATTTGTTAGTTGTGCATTTTTGTATTTTTTTAGATGAACTCCAAAGAAGAAACAAAAACCTATTTTAAAACTGATTATGCTTTGTTCAGTAAAAATTTTTCAAAAATATATTTTTTGCTCAGATTTTAGTAATCTCAATAAATTTATTACAGAAAAAATGACACCCTATTAACTTAAGGTTATCATTATTGCTTTTAACGACATTAAATTCTTTTAATGGCAACATCAAACAGGCTGAATTACTAACATATTTTCTGCTGTGTGACGAGGATTTTGAAACATTATATCCAACAATGTTGACACCACTTTACGATATCACATTCAATTAGATTCATAAATGCCACACATCAAAAATGACTGCTTCAAGGTGGAAGTTGATTTAGGTTAGTAAACAACAGGTAAACAGAGAATAATTTAAACAAAATTTTTAAGATTGAATTTTTTTATTGTGATTAATTTATAAATAAAAAAGCACACATTTTTATTTTATTTTATCTAAAGTGGTTTTATAATAATAAGGACAGACAGACAGCTTGATTTAAGGAATAAGTATCATCATGGAATTTTTAAGGACCTGTAAAAAGTCCCCATTCATTTAGGTAGGTAGGTACCTATAGTATTTATTTTTCCTTGCAATGTACAGGTATACGATACACAGGTACTATAGGGCAAGTTTCAGATCCCTACAAAGAAATTTCGATATAACAATCAAACAAGACATTATGATGATAGAAAACACGAAATATGTGGGTAGACAAATATCTGCCTGTCTGTTTGTATGCGAATACGATCTTCTTCGAATTTTGAACTTGAGGCTTTTTAGTGATTCTCTAGTGAGGAAAATGAAATTTTTTTTAACTTAAAAAAAAAATAACGGCACTTGCCTTACAACCGTTAAGGGAAAGCGTATGTATCTCCAAAATGGCTCGATTTTTAATAAAAAAAAATTATTGTAGGCAAAGTGTACTTTTTGGTAAAAAAATACCAAAAAATGTTATTTATAGAATCTGCCATTTTCTCATTTTCAAATTTCAAGTAAAATATAAAAAAGTTCTTTTAAAATGTCAATAATAGCTGCATGTCCATATGAACATTGGCGAAAAAAACAACATTTCAACATTTGCCTTGGTCTGCCATTTTGTATTGAATAATTTTATCAACAAACATTTGAGATTTCTATACAAATTATCGATAGCACAACGACAATAGTAGCCTGGCAATACCGTTTTCATCAGGACAAAAGTTAAATCCACTTAATTATCTGGACATAGCTAACTCTATATGGACATAGTTGTTGTTGTATTTGACATGTAAATTGCTTTGTTTTGCTGTCATTTTTTTCAGACAGAATTTACTGGAGTTGAAAAAAAAACACAGCTAATATTGCACAGAAAAATTACATTTTTTTCTTTTTGAAAATTCAATATTTCAAGAGCGGGATGATGATTTTTTTGGAAACAAGGTTTAAATATGTATATTAATAAATATTCAAAATTGACATATTTTTTTTTAAATGTTACCAACATTTTTTATATAAAAATCGGTTTTTTGCATACACTCAGAGAAAAAAGTCAGGTAAATAATTAACCTGGCCCTGTTAAATTTACAAGGTGCATAATCTCATATAACGTTACAGACATTTCAGAAATTTAACTGATTTTGATTGTTTTGAGATTGTTTTTTTTTAATACTGTTTGTTACGAATTTCTATTTTACCACAAATCAGGTTGAAGTAACGTTTAATATGGTTATTTTTACAATGGTTACCTGTTAAATTAAACCTGGCTTCATATTAAAAAAACACTCTGCCAATTAATTTCAACGTGACGCCAGTGCTAAAGCACATATACATACAAGCCAACCAAACAAAATCAGTTTCAACTTATTGAAATTTGGCACAAGTTTTGTATGCAGTGAAGTGGCCCAGAGGATACGTGCTATCTCCATGTGTGAGATGCTCCTAGTTCAAGACTAAGATAATATCACAAAGTATATTTAAAATAAAAAAGTATACAAAGTAATTAATTTCTATATTTTCAGAATAATGCAAAATAAATAGGACGGTGAGCAGCGTTAGAGTAGGGACCTAAGCGCATGGAGCCAAGACATAGTATTAACCGAATACAGGGTTGAAACAACATCATGTTAAATTAACTAGATCTCCATGTTAAATTTACAGGACTTTGAACATTTTATTCATGTTTTCGAACTAGATTTTCATGTAAAGTCAACTAGATTTACAGATTAGCTTAGTAAGATTTTCAGGTAAAATTTACAGATTTACTATTTTAAGCAGTGTTAAATTTACATGATGTCATTAATTATTACCTGAAACCTACTGTATCTGGTTATACAGTAAACCTGATCTACCGAGTTGAAAAATAACAACCTGAAAATCAGGTATGATATGTATTGTATGAACTTGTTTTCGAGCTCTAAGTTATTTAAAGGGTTGTATATACAGTTAAGAGAACGATTTTAATATATTAAACTATATGTATGTTCTTAAGTTATAGGCAACTTGACCCTAAGAGCAAGTATGCACGACTCAGCCATGCGGGTGGACAAACACTGCGTCTGCCTTCAGTGTTAGATACAAGGTGTACTTTTTTGCTTTATACCTATTTCTTATATATAGGGACAGTGACCATTATTTCAGGGGCTTTTTTTCCCCAACACCCCTTTAGTAACGAAAAAGTTTTAGCAGTATCCTTTACAAAATCTTATTTTTCCCAAAAATATTTTTACAACTTTTCTTAAAAAAAAAATTTATAAATATGTAATATTTTTAGTAAGGCTATTTTTGGATAGGAGACTTTTTTTTGTCAAAAAATGGTTATTAATGATACATACCAATGAACCATTTTTTAATTTTTATTTTTTTCAAAACAGTTTTTCTGATTTCGATAGTTTTTTAAAACATTTGCTTCTTGAAAATATAAACAATTTTGCTTGCCAAAATGTTCTCATATAATATTTATTTTGTGGATTTTTAAAGATTTCTTTTAATATTTTTAAAAACCAACGTAACCAATTTTCATGAGACGTAGTATTTAAGGGTATTTTATTAAATTTTTGAGTATTTTAGAAAAAAAATTTACTTTTATGAAAAAATAACAGAACCTTTCATAAAAATAAAGGGTCTAGGAAAAAAATGGCTAAGTGCACTGGGTTGATTCCGAGAAAAATAAAATTGAATGTTAATTACTAAAACAAAAACGCTTAACCCTAAGGAAAATTAATGAAAGTAACAAATAATTTGTTTTGCTAGACAATACTGGAGTTTACCTGATTTCCATATGCTAAATTTGCTTAGCAACAGCATAAAAAACATCTATGAATATGCCCCATTATATCGATTTTAATTTCTGCAATTTTGTTAGTGATACGCTAAAATGAGTCAACGAGCATGTGACGTTGGACCCAAAATTTCGATTTTTTTTAAAATTTCTTAAAAGAACGGAATTCGATATTTGGAAGTGGTTTTTTTTTTATTTTATTCAAACATTTTTAAATTAAAATTTTTTTTTTTTTGAAAAAAGTTTATTAAAGTGACTTGGACCATTTTCGGAATGCAATTTGTTTTGACGGAACTTCAACCAAAAGTATGTTAAATGAATATTTTGATTCATAGGGGAGGCAAAAAAGTGGGTCTCACAATTCTGTCTGTCTGTTTGTCCCTTCGACTATAACCTTAACGGCTGAAATGATTTCCTTTCAACTTGGTATGTAGTGGTTTTTATGTCATTCATCTCTAATATTTTTTACTGTTTTTAACCAAAAGTAAAGGTACCTGCCATTTTTCTTAAAAATAGCTCAACAACAATGATTTTTTGTTTTCTTGGAAGCTGCGTAACTAATTTTAATCAAAGTTCAAAAGGATGAATTCAAAATTTATTTTGAACCGATATTTTCAAAAAAGTAATTTGTGGCATTGAAGTATATTTTAAATTTTCAAAGTATAAATAATATTACACATAAAAATTTGCAAAAAATATTTTCCCACAAGCAAAAATCTTAATATTTACTTAATACGACATCCTGAAATTGGGTTGATATTTTTTTTTTGAAAGTTTTATTTTATCTAATATTAATAAAAACCTAAAATTTGCATGCTAACATTTCCCTAAAAATGTTTTGAAAATTGTATATATAATTATTTGTTTAAAAACTGTTCTAGTGATTTTTAGTTTCCACAAATTCATCATGAATTAAGAGGACATTCTTTTTTTCACTTCAATCGAATAACAATAAACATTTTTCTCTCATAAATTCCATGTCTTTATTTACAATTTTTATAATAATATGACTCTTAAGAGCCAGCACGTGCCACCCAGTTGTGGATTTTACTATTTAGTACCAACTTTTTTTTTTGAATGGTATGATATAAGATGAAAATATCAAAATTAGAATGTTATAATCGATATAACCCCATATTCATAAGTAACTATGATCTGTTTTCCAAAATTTCAGAAAAATCATCAAAAAAAAAGAAAAACATTTTTTTCGAAAACATTTTAGTGAGAATAGGTATTTTTTTTATTGAAAGGTTGTTTTGAATATATGTATATATGTAGGTACTCGCAAAGTGTTTTACGAAAATAATAATATTTTTAATATTCAATAAATATTTTCTTACTTTCATGAATACATTTGCTGAAAGCCGCAAAATTTTACAGCTAAAACCTTTTATTTATTAAATTTTTCCGCTACGTATATAGTGCCACAAAATTTGTTGCCCCTCATAAAGTGCCGCCCAGGGCGGAGCAACACCCCCACCCCCACTACGCTACTCCACTGGTTTGGGCATATGTTTTAATATTTTGAAATTAATCTCTAGAAGTTAGCATCAGAGTCTCTCTTGACCTACCATGCAATAGCTTTAGCTTAGATCTTCAGGACAATCTATGAAGGCGAGTCAATTATCGTCAGTTAAAAAGAAAACCAACGGACATATTGTCCATTCTTACAAAAAAATTCGCATGGCCTATATGAATATCAAATATTTCAAGCTTCCATATTGAAACTCCCTGTTTCCACGATGCTACTTTAAAATTGATTTGAATGTGATTGACCGACTATCATTGTAGAAGAACAGAAATTAAATTTTTTGGGAAGAGTTTTGTTATGGGGTAAATTATACTTACTTGGAATTTTTATTTCAGCAATTCATGAGATATCGATTTCAATGAGATGTTTTTTTTCGTCATTAATACTCGTAAATACTATATACCTGCCAAAAAGAATGGATGTACCTATATCAATCCCATCAAACAAGCTGACGAGCACCCATTACGACTAAATTGTTATTTCAGCAACATAATATAAAAACGAAGTACCTAGATATCATTTTACCAATATCTACTTACTCTAGGTATATCCTCTTATACATATAACCACATACATCCACTTTTGGTTTGTCCTTTATTAGAATGTCCCACTATAAGCTAAACTTAAATCCTTGAAACAAACGACAAGTGGTCTGTGGGCCAAAGCATTCTATTTCTCTAACACAAAAGTATATACATAAGAGCAAACACAACAAACAAAAAATTTCACCCCATAAGCACTGTTGTGAATGTACCTTCATTGTATTCGATAGAGAATATTATTCCATAGCAATCCCTATCATATACATTCGATACCCTATAGCAAAGCTTATTCTCTGGAATATTGGTTGTCTTTATACTTATTGTTCCTCATGCTTTGCAAGGACTCTTATTTACGCTAAACAACGATACTTCCTTTTTCTAAAAACAAAAAAGTAGAACAGAAATACTACAAAAAAAAAATACACATGCACAATATTCAGTATGCAAAATATTTCCTCTGCTAACATGCATAGCTGAATTTATGAAAAATATTCAGGACAAAGAGATATACAAAGAAGGAATTGCAAAAGTCCTTGTGTAGGTATAGATAAATATGACTATACAGTCGTCGTAATATTGGACGAAATATATGTAGGTATTTCATCAGAACCCAACTTGTTGGTATAGTTTTGTAAATACAATTTCTTGTAATTTTATGTTAAGACTTTTTCAATATTTATAAATTATTTAAATTAATAAAAACAGAGTTCTATCATGGTAGGAATTGTACCAAAGGAGAATACTCAATTTTGAGGAACTTAGATGCCAGAGTTTACGGTATAAGAAGCTCAGGTGTTAAAGTAATAAGTTAGGGGAGTCTGCCACCTGACACTTTGATTTAGTGAGCTAGTGATTTTTTGCAAACTCATTCAGCGTCAGTCAAGTAAATTGAAGAACCAGAGATAAGTGAGAAAAATAATCTCAATTAGGTACATTCAACGTTTGTTGATTTTTTTAAACAATCTTGGGTCCCGCAAGCATAACTCAGCTTTTGACAAAAAGCATCTCGCACGTTATAACTTTAACCAATTGCAAGTTTGTGCAAAGAAGCTGGTATTTATTTTTTAAATTCCCAAATCTTTTCTTTTTGACTTTGAAAAAACCGCATATTTGGTAAAATCTCATTTGCATCTGTCTGTATTAAACAGAGAGGAGATTGTAAGCATTCAAAAAAAGTATACGACTTTTAATTAAAGCATACAAATTTTCAGCTCGAAATGTGCAAATTTTCAGATTCATGATCACGAAAGTAGCCTTGAGTCAGTTATTTTAATATAAAATCAAGTGATTGTATTGCGCATACGCCATAGTGAACGAAAAACAACAGGTTATTAAAAACTAAAAACTATCAGATGTGGAGATATGAGAGGGAGGGATATAAATCGATAAAAAGCTAAAATTTCCACTGAAAGTTTTTTTTCAGAAGTTTTTTAATAGTTTTTTTTTCCTTAGAGAACAAAATCATTCCGGTTGAGTTGAAACACCAAAAATAACGGTACTTCCCCTATGACCGTAAATGAAAAGCTTTTTCATCTCAAAAACGGGTCTAACAATTTTGATAAGAAAATCAGGGTATTATTGTAGGTATGGTATACTTTTTGATAAGAAGAAATCTACCGAAAACTTTATAAACGGTACCTACCATATAACGGTTTTTTTAGTTTTAGATTTTCTCATGGTTTAAACGATTTCAGTCAAAATTTTATGCTATTTTTTTTTTAAATGTTTATAATACTGCATAAAATAAAATTGAAAAAATAAATTTTCGATTTTTATAAAATATTTCTTTTTTTTTGAAAATTCAATATTTATTTATGAGTAAATTAATTTTTTTTTGAAACTAGGTTAAGAAATGTATTTTAATACACACTCAAAATTGGCACACCAAAACTTTTTATTTAAGAATATTATTAAAATTTTATATATATAAATTCATTGTTAAGAAAACCCACCAACGATCTAAATTTTTTTTGCACATATGCATATTGTTTGAAGTAATCAAATGGCAAACTTGTTTTAGAGCTTTAAGTTTTTTAACTAGTTGCATATACCATTTAAAAATCTTTTTTTATATTTTTATATTTTTCTTATAATTACTTTCATGTTTTAAAAATTCTTAATTCCAAGCAACTTGAACACAAGAGAAAGTACTTGCGATCCTTTGGTGCATTTTATTTTTAGAACCAAAAATAACGGTAACTGCGATACAATTTTTTTTGAGCAATTTTACATAATCGTATTTTTCTCAAAAACGGCTCGACATTTTTCTTACAAAAAATAAATAAATTACTTTTAGTAAAGTCTTCCTTTGGATGGAAAACCATTTTTTAAAAGACTAGTTAGTTCTCAAAGAACAATTGATTATTTTTTTACATACACATTTCTAATAAGATTACTAATACTGCACTTAAAATATTTTCAAAAAAAAAGAAGTTTCTAAATTTTTAAAAAGAAGGTTTCAAATTTTTTTTTGAAAATTCGATATTTCAAAAACAGCTTGACACATATTTTTGAAATTCTATTTTTGTAGCCCATAGATGAATCCTTACGATTTGCATACGAAAAGTTTTCCATAAAAATGTTTTAGGATTTAAAATGTTTGTTGTTCATACAATCATATTTAATAAAGACTTAAGATGGCGGTCTTTTTTTCATCTCAAACTCTCAACGAATTTTTTTTATCTAATTTAAATATCGTATTTCATACTCTTAAACATTTTTCTCTCATAATTTCCATGGCTTTATATATAATTTTCTTAAATCCTCAGCATCTTCAACATTAGAGCAAGTAAGTGCGACCCAATCGTGCATTTTATTTCTTTAGGCCTTGTTTCATGGGACTAATTTAGGATTATTTTAAATAAAAGAATTACTTGATACGCACTTAACACCTGAAGCGGTTTTCTTCAAATTAGGGACTGAGGTTTTAAGTGATCAACAAAAAGGACATAAATTGAAATTGAAATTGCCATGGAAGGACAGTCTACCCCACTGTAATTATTCTACTGTACAAACATTTTAAAAATAATATTTTTGTCCATTGTTTTAATTTAAATTGTATTTTGTTAAAGCTTTGGTTAAAATTTGTGACAACATTAGTTTAATCTAAAAAAAAATTTCCAGCTTAATGATTAGGAATTCTAATCTTGTTGGATATAGTTTACAGTGGATTTTTGTAAAAGAATTCATGTAAGTTGAACTGAACTTAATACAAATTGCGTATGACAAGGCCCTCACTACGTCACTGATGAGTCCAAGTGAGTAAGCCGGACGAAACGCCGATTTGTAGGACTAAAGGCCATAAAAAGCTATTTTGAATCAATAATTCAACAAGTCCAACTTTAATGCTAAGTCTTCTACTTGGCTGATTTATTTCAGTAGTATATAGAATTTGTATTATAAAAAAACCTTCTAATAGAAACTCTGCCTGGCCCCGGGCAAAAAAAATTTCCAGCTTAATGATTAGGAATTCTAATCTTGTTGGATATAGTTTACAGTGGATTTTTGTAAAAGAATTCATGTAAGTTGAACTGAACTTAATACAAATTGCGTATGACAAGGCCCTCACTACGTCACTGATGAGTCCAAGTGAGTAAGCCGGACGAAACGCCGATTTGTAGGACTAAAGGCCATAAAAAGCTATTTTGGATTAGTTTAATCTGTTGCTTACCTTTCCAACTCTCTTTGGCAAAGATCCAATTGTGTTTCACTTTCTGGCTAACGATTTGACCGATTTCGATCAATTTTTTTTTCAAACAAATCCCTTATTTAAAGTTGAGTATTTTGCAAAAAAAGTTAGGTGATGAGTTTTCGAAATTGGGGCTTTGAGCCTACATATTCGAATTAAAATTCGAAACAAATTTTTAAAAATTTTTTACGAAGTACCTATGTAGATAAGGATGATATGAATAAAATTGAACATTTGATCAAAATTTAACTTTTCAAAGTAGGTGCTTCATTTTGTATGAATAGAATATACTTGAGAGGGTGCTCAACGGTTGAGCATCTAAATATTTGACAAGAACCTTCTCAGAGTGAGCTACCCCAGTCGGTTGTTCAACGTTGAAGTAAATAGCTTTAAATCCTTTTTTGCTTTTCAAATGGTGGAGTTATATTCCAATTTTAAATTTTTAATTTTATACCAGAAGAAGACAAGGATTTGAAAAAAATAATATTGCAATTTATTTATATAAAATCAAAACAGGAAATGTAAATTTCTACGTGAATCATGTCATTGGTAATAATTTAGAATGGAGGGGTGGTGTCCTAACAAATAATGCACAAACTTCGGATTTTATTTCGCTTTATAGGGAAGATGGGGAAGGCTGAAGTACTGTTTAACTCGAAAACAAGCTATTTGTGAACGATTTGGATAGGTCAATCAACGTTTTCCTATATTTCGGTCGTGGATCCAAGGTAGAGGCTATAGGGGCTGAAAACCCCCCCTGCAAATATCCAATCACATTATAATGTAATAATTAATTGTAATATTAATGCAAAGTCAGGGCTAACAAAATTGAATGAAAGTATTTTTTCCCTAGCCTTAAATAAGGACGAAAAATAAAGTTTTTCTTACCACTTTACGCCTAAAATTTGTTTTTCCAAGCCCTTAAAATACTTGGTAAGAAAATGAGAGTCGGGCAAGTAAATTCGCATGTTGGAAACTAAGGTGGGACTTAACAACTTTACAGATGTTAGCTGTTGTTTTCTCCAAAGGATACTCAACAAAAAACGGAATTGGGGTTTAAAAACTTATTTGTTAAAATGGATTTTCTTAAGCCCCTAGAAGATTAAAAAAAAATAAGGTAGGGGACAAAAATGCTGCTTTTTTGGTTAAGTCCTTAGAGCACTGAGCGAAACAAAAGAGGTAAGTTCAAAAAATTAACATGTTAAACGTAATTGAGAGGCTAAGGAACAACATCTGATATTTTCACTTTAAATTTTTTTTCACAAATTGAAAAACCAAAATTCAGATACCTAGGTATCTGAGCATTGAGTGTAAAATGCTACCTTTGTCCTTGAAAATTTTGTTTGATGAAACTTTCAATAAAGCTTTGTTAACAGTGTCCGTGCGCAAAAAAAAATCTATTCAAATATTCTCGCATGTCAAATTGAGGTGAAATGCAAAATTAATTGTTTGCTCGATTGGTTTACAGTTTCATGCAAAAAAAAACATTGATGTTATGAAATGTCATGCAAAACAATGGACCAGCAATTGTTTTGCACGCAAAAAAAAGTGTGGTGAATAAAATATTTTTTTGGATGGTTGGTTTACACTCCCAAAAAATAAATAAAAATTCACCTAATGGTATAATTTGCATGAAATTGTTTTTGCATCCAAAAATAATTATTTTCCAGTTTATTAATTTATGGTAAATTAATGACTCAATGGGTGGTTTATGCCAAGGCAAACATTTTTGCCTTGAATATTATACAATTTGGTTAACAGAATAGGTGGAAAATATTTTAAAAAATTTCAATTTTTTCGCATGGGAACTTTAAACTAGGCTTAAAGCACGTTTATTTTATTTAAAAGTAAATTTTTTCCTAACCTCGTCTGTTGATATCTTTTGGGCTTAGTTGAGCCCAAAGAACTATTACAATTTTTAACTCTAAAAACTGTTTTTCCGGTGCCCAGATATATGCGATATCGTTTCTATCCGTTCAAAGTATGTTCAATAGTGAACAAAATATTATCACTCGGCAACAGTGGCTTTTTCATAGAAAATTTAAAAAATCCTTTACCGAACTGGAATATTTGAGATTATAAGTAACTGTAATCTCTGATTCTCACGAATTGTATCACCACAAAATTAGGTATATTGGGCATGTTTTATTGAAAAAGTTATATCTAGCACAATAAAATTTCCCTTTGCAAACAACAACAGCCCAAAAAGTGTCGATAGTTAAGTCAGTAGAAAAATGGATATAAAAGTTGAGATAGACTTTCGTTAAGTATAAACTTATGTGGCGCCAGATTCGGGTTGAATATTAAAGTTGGTATAGCGTTTTATTGGTGCTTGATTTACTGCGCTAGCTATAAATACCAATAAAACGCACCTATTGTTCATGTCTTTGGTTTTATTCAACATTAAATTCAACATCAACAACTGAAATGGCGAAATTCATCATTTCAATATTAGTTGTTGTCATAAAAATCACTTCGTTAAAAGGGTTACAGAGGTTTGCAAGTGAGATACGTCAACAACCGCAGGGTATTTGGGGACTATCACCTACTAAAAAACATAGTAAAACGATTTTGCTCTCAAACTCTTTGCAAAAAGGGCATTATGCCCTGGAGTTCTTAAGAACTTTTCATCAATAAGTAATTTTCCAACCAAAATCACATTGATTTACTTTACATATACTCTGCTGATGTTATTTGTTGCATATATCTATGAGCTCGCGGAGCTATAGATTAAGTTAATTTCCATGTGAAAAGCTTTTGGATTATTTTCAATTACAAGACCGAAAGCCCCTTAAGGAGTTTACATAAGTTCGTCGGAGGGAACTATACCTAAGTATATCTACATATGTACTATTAAACCGCAATCTCAATTCAATCATTCTTATTTCTTTTCTTTTCTTCTTTTTTTTTTAATTTTCTACATCTGTGGATTCATCACCTGCAGCAGGATATTCTTAAGGATACCACCTGAATATCGTCAAGATGAACAAGGCATATGAAAGGAAATAGCAATTCGGATATTCTGCATTTGTATGCGATTGGCGTACAAAGAGGTTAAAGAGATCAGCCCCAAGCTGCATGGAGGTAAAGAAGTTCAATTGGCGGTGATGGCGGGCGTCTTTACATAGGTAGATAAAGAATAAATGTTGAATAAAATCTTAGTTACTCGGATGAGTTGAGGAGTAAATTCTGGAATAGTCCATGTGTGTGTATCTAACATTTGCATAATAATGAAATTCATCGTTTTCGAGTACCTATACATTGTGTTTTTTTAAAGTTGGCACAACAATAAAAATGTTCGAGCAAGAACTAACTCAGAAAACATATTACGTTGTTTTTTTTTTTTATAATTTGATTGGAGAGCATTGAATAGCTTTTATGCGACTGTGGAAGCTTTTTAATAATGTATGCTTAACGAAAAAGTACTCACGAGAAATTTCTGTTATTGACAAGTGTGACAAAATTGATTCAAAAATGTGACATGAACATTGAACAAGTTAGTTTGCTCGTTAACGACTTAATTGATTTCAATCAAAATTTGTATGCAGAAGCTTCTTCAAAACAGAAATAATATTGCATATCAAAAATTTCGGAAAATATAAAGTTCAATGCAAATTTGGAAAAAAGGTTAAATTTGCGGAAAAAATAATTCAAGGGAAGAAATGCCATTACATATTTGTATTTAAGTATAAAAAGTCCAGTAAATAGAGCTAAAAAGAGAGGGGTTACCCTACAAAAGGTCGGGTAGCTCTAAATTTTTGATATGTTATTTGGTATGGTTGGTAGGTGAAAACTCCAAATTTCCACAACCACGCCCCTTCAAAATCTTGAAAAAACATCATATTTTTTTTTAGGTTTTTGCCTATAACTTATTTCCGGTTAATATGATTCTAATTTCCTATACAAATATGATTCGAAAAGTATTTTTGCACAACCAATTCAAACGACACTATGGAGCTCCCAAAAAATCCTAAAATTTCGTATTTTGGAAGAATTTCAGTTTCCTCCCTCTTTACAGCACAATAACTTTTTAACCTTCAAGTTCAGGGCAAAATTTGTTATAATCAAGCTTGTAGATAATTTAATTGGCTACCAACTACATGTAACTACAGTCGAATTTCTCTAAGTGGAACTCCCTCTTAATTGGATTTCCCTGTAACAAAAATGTTTCGCAATACTTCGCTCAAGTGTCCATAGTGTGAATATTTCTCTCTAAATCGAATTTTTGCAAAACTCTCTCAAACTCGAATTGATTTTAGTATCCCGTGAAAGTTTGGCTTAGAGGGACTTGACGATATTTTTATTTTGATTTACTAAAAATATATTTATCTAAACAACACCCGAATTTTTATCATTATTTCCGAAAATATTGATTTTAAAAAAATATGACTAAACACTTGGTCAACCCAAATTTTTCTGACTCTCCTATTTATACTTCAAACGATTCTGGTGGTTAGACAAATGGATAAAAAATTCTGTATTAAAAAGACAAAACAACATGTTCAAAAATCTGTTAACTTTGGGCTCTTTAATGTGGACTTAAAGAAGCAATATTTTAAAGTGAAGTTTTAATGTTTCTCTCAAACAACGCAGTTTTTTTTGTATGTCTAACTACGTAATTCACTTATTTTGTTTTCAAAATTGTTAAAGCCGTTATTGAGATTTAATAACTATTCTCTAAAGGCAGTATGGCATGTACTGTTATTTTTGTGGCTTAAAAAGATTTCAACTCCCTTTTTGGTCCACTCAAATTGTGCTCGGATTTGATTTTTGCCTTGCTTTCGCGGAGAGACTAAAATTTCTTGATGTTATATGGAGAAAAAAAGCAAAAAAACTAATGCAGAAATGTATTTCTGGGAGTTTTTCACTCATACATAGCTTCAAAAAAAAAAAAATATTCGTAAATTTCGTCATAATTTCCAACAAACAAACAAACCGTTTTTGCCTCAGAAATTGTGTATGCTCATTTTGAAGTATATGAAAATTGTTCTTCAATTTTCTTCGAAATTCTCTTTGAATCTCTCAAATACCGACATTCATCTTCTGGAAATCATTATTTTGTAGTTAGCTTTCGTCATAAACTGCCTTATTCAAAAATGTGCTAATAATCCAGTCAATTTGTGCTAAAATGGGCCCTTATTTGCGAACAAATTGTGGGGTGGTTTTGATTTTTGTCCTGATTTATGTTTTCAAGGGGCCTGTACCTTTATCTCAGTTTGGCGACTAAAATTTAGTGACGCAGTATGCAAAAATTCACAAAAAGTGGTTCAAAAATTCATTTTTTTCTTGCAGGTTTTTGCATATTACCAAAAAACTTTTGGTTTTCTACAAGGAACATCGCCGTGCAGTTGAAAGTAGGTATATATAAAATTTCGAAAAAAACTTTAGTTCAAGGTTTTTTCCGCAACAATTCATTCCTATTTTTCTCCAAGAAATTCTCACATGAAACTTATGAATTTGGCATATTTCCAAATTAGATAGTTTAAAACAAAATCTAAAAACTAATTATTGATTTCTCAAAAAAGAATGAAGAGATTTAATAGTTTCAAAAACAATTTCAAAGAAAAATGTTTGCAATTCAGAATGACCATACAAAGTAATTTGAAAAGAAAACACCTCGAGAAATAATAACGGGTGATTTTTTAGCTGGTTTGGTTTTGGCAAACACTGGTTTTGACAGCTGACGTGTGTTTAGTACCTTGTGTCACTGTCAAACAGCTTCAGTTTGGTTTGCAATTTAACCATGGATCGTCTTACAAATGAACAACGCTTGCAAATTATTGAATTTTACTATCAAAATTCGTGCTCGGTTCGAAATGTTCATCGCGCGCTGCTTCCATTTTATGGTCGGCATTCTCGACCTTCTGAGCAGTCTATTCGGAAGATTGTGACCAAATTTCGCACCAAATTTACTTTGTTGGACATTAAACCACCAACACGTTTACGTACTGTGCGTAGTGAAGAAAATATTGCGGCCGTATCAGCTAGTGTGACAGAAGACCGCGAAATGTCGATTCGGCGCCGTTCCCAGCAGTTAGGCCTTTGTTACAGCACTACGTGGAAAATTTTGCGGAAGGATTTGGGCGTAAAGCCTTTTAAGATACAGCTGGTGCAAGAACTAAAGCCAGCCGACCTACCACTACGCCGAATTTTTGGTGAATGGGCTCTTGGAAAGCTGGCCGAGGATCCGCTTTTTTATCGAAAAATTGTGTTCAGCGATGAGTCTCATTTTTGGTTGAATGGGTACGTAAATAAGCATAATTGCCGCATTTGGAGTGAAGATCAGCCAGAAGCATTGCAACAGCTACCAATGCATCCCGAAAAAGCCACTGTTTGGTGCGGTTTATGGGCCGGCGGCATTATTGGGCCATATTTCTTCAAAGATGATGCGAATCGCAGCGTTACTGTCAATGGTGAACGCTACCGAGCGATGATAACAAACTTTTTTTTGCCCGAAATGGAAGTTCTTGACTTGCATGATATGTGGTTTCAACAAGACGGTGCCACATGCCACACAGCACGCGAAACAATGGCGCAATTGCGAGGCGAGTTTGGTGAACAGTTAATTTCACGTTTCGGGCCGGTCAATTGGCCGCCTAGATCGTGCGATTTGACACCATTAGATTATTTTTTGTGGGGGTATGTCAAGGCTAATGTCTATAGGGACAAGCCCGCTTCGATTGACGCACTGGAAGCCAACATCCATGCATTCATTCGTGAGATACCGGCCGATATGTGTGAAAGAGTATGCCAAAATTGGACTCAGCGGATGGGCTACCTGAGACGCAGCCGCGGTCAACATTTGCATGAAATTATCTTTAAACATTAAATTGCAAGGTTCAAACTATCGATTCAAATAAATATTTCATTCATTTTTTCGAATTTTTTGTGTTTTTTTTTTTTTTTAAGTTCTAAACCTCTTAAAAAATCACCCTATACAATCCCAAATTTGCATCAAAAACACATTCTTTTTCAAAATTTTATATTCAAAAATATCAAAAAACGTGATGTGATATAGCAATTCTTAAGCAAGATTCAAATTAAGCAAATCAGAAACCATCAGAAAATTATATTTTGGTTCATGTTAATGCAAAAGATTCAAATTTTGTCACACAAAGTAATTAATAAGTGTTTTCGAGTTGATTTTGTGTACCAGTAAGAATATGTCAGTTTTCAACAAGTGCTCGAATCCAAATGGGTTATTGAAGAAAAAACGTTAAACAGAGATTCGTGGGAAATTATGCATACATTAAATTGTACTTTAATAAAATTTAAGAATAATTGATGGTTTTCGTGAAAAACTACAAAAAATGCATTTTTGCATCATTTTTCCATCTTACTTCAAAAAATTTTAGTCGCAAACCTCGGATTCGGATTCAACACCCTCACAAAAATAAGCAGCAATCAAAATTACTCCACAATTTTTATGGCAAAAACACAACATGACAGGACTATCTAGAGCAGTGTTTCCCAAACTTTTTTGTGTTATGCCCCACCAAGACATTTCCAAAATGTTTATGTCCCCCCAACATATTATGCTTGATTTTTTACATTCAAAATTTTATAATGTTCACTAATAATCTTGAATTACTACAATTTAAGAAGATTTACTAAAATCAAAGAATTTAGTTTATAAATTCAGCGATTAATTTTCCAGATGGAAATCAATCACTTCACATTCGAAAACATTGAAACATGTCAAAATTTGAATTGTAAATGATTGTCTGAAATATCAAAAAGGATAGCGAAGCCAAACATCTTCGTTTATGCTCCCGGCTTCGTTTTTGTTAAAGGCTAGTTTCACACACATTCAGTCTGTATTCGTTTTATTTTCAGCCGGGCCTGATAAGTGAGTAAAAACCTTTTTGAAAAAAAATTATAAATATTACAAAAAAGTGCAAATATTCAAGTCAGAATTTATTTGTATCGAAATCAAAATTATGAATCATTAGAAAAAATATCTTGGTCAATTTTTGGCTTTAGAGATTCTATTTTGAGCCTTGATTCTGGTTTCAACATTCAGTTTATTTCAGAAATTTGGGTATTTTGATATTGGTCCCAGGAAAATTAGACTTTCACTTCGAAAAAATGCTGATAAAGCTTAATTCTAGTGGAGAGCTTTATTTGAGGTCTTAAGCATTTCCTGAAAAGTTCTGTAAATTTGGTCCGGTGCTACATTTTTTAGGGGAGAGGTTAAAAGGGGCAACATTTAGTTTTTTTCTTAATTTCTCGAAAACTAAGTTTTCTTTTTTTAAAAAAAAGTGAAGGTAAAATTGTAGCTTATGTTATTTTACACAAAACCAATTAACATACTTTTTTCCATACAAGCAATAGATTCTGAAAATATTATGCAAGAACTTCACGGTAGAGTAAATTTTGTCAAATTTTTTTTTAAAATTTCATTCATTAATTAATGGACTAAAGCTTTTATTCGATTTAAGTTTGGCTACATCTCCTCTTTATAAAACCAAGTTTTCGGGGTGCCCGGGGTAAGGGGAAGACCACCATCTTGAAAAATAAAGTGATTTGGTTTTTGTTCAACAACTCGAAAAATTTGCTTTTACCTACAATAAAATCATGCAAAAATAACATTTAGACAAAACAATTGTCTAAAAATAAGCTGTTAACAAACACAGCAGGTCAATTAGTCTCGAAGTTATAGCGTATCAATATAACACTTTGGATTTTGTACTGCAAGTGGACAGATAATAGTTTTTTGCTAATATCTCAGGACAGCAGATTTTGAGAAAAATACCAACTGCGTTGTTGTTAGGAAGATTAATCCACGCCAATCTCTATACGATTGATTTTATTAGTACAACCAGAAAGGAGATAACGACTTTTGCAAAATGTTCTGCACTGTGTCTAAAAAGAGAATATACGGTGAAGCCACTAAATTATTTTAGTTTTTAATCCTGACATAACCCAATGTACTTTTATCACTAGTTTAAGATATGTATGAACAAATATTGGTTCCAGCCATGGTTTTAAATGAAAATTAAAATTAAATACTGATTAAAATACGTTGCTGGGTCTTGCAGCCCTTTTATAAATTAATATTTAACTTTGAAAGAAAAAATGAAAAAATGAAAAATTAAAAAAAGGAAAGCAAACAAAAAAATAATACCTTAATCAAAATTTGGACTTACCGATTTGTGTAGAGGCAAAAAATAAAACCTGCACAACAACGAGCTACACACACAAAAGAAAAGAAATAAAATTACTGCTGAATTAAATATCAACATGAGTCGACTATCCTCTGTTTTACTTGTGTTCTTTTGATGTTACTTTGGATTTTCAATTTGCATTAATATCAATGTTATCTAATCTTCAATATGGAAATGTAAAAATGTATTTATTAAAAAATTTAAATTAAATATTTAATTTAATTTCATGCATTACAGCGAGTGGATGTGTCAGCAAGCAAAAGTGATTCAATTTTGCTATGCAGTATTATAGGTACTCGAGCCAGTATACATCCAGTGGAATGGGACCTTCAGAAATGAATTTTCCAACAACGAGGAGTAAGAAAGTTTTCTTTAATATAATTTTCCTTAAATCCTTGTACGCGAAAAAAGTTTTCATTACATAAAATGTGTGAAAATTAAAAAAAAAAAAACTGAAAAAAAGTTTGTTCATAAAACGTGTATTGGACGATGTAAGTATAGATGGTTCCCTAAGAAGCTAAATGCCATATGAAAATATAGGAATATATATCCACGTAAAATAGGACTTCTTAAAATTGTGATTATGCAAATAAAAAGAAAGAGTAGATTACAAGACAAACTTTAATGGTTCAAGAATTTATATGAACTTAAATGAAAGGGGAATGGGAAGGTGATAGAAAATGTTCATTTTTAATTACATTATAGTGGTAAAATAAATCACCTCCTAGTCTGGTTTGCTTGAACTTGTTTTGAAAGTTGAAGAGGCTAAGAATAGCAACACAAGAAATTATACAAAAAACATGAATGTTTATTGAAAATTGTTATACCTAATCCATGAAACTCTTTCTTGCTAAAAAATTCTCAAGTAGTACCAGTTTTGGGAGGAGTTCATAGAAGTAGTTCAAAATTTTTTCGTTTCATTAAAAAAAAACCCTTTCACTTTTTTGATTCATATTATTAATGACATCACTTTGATGTTAGAATTTGGTTATATCTTCAGTAATATTTTATGAAAAAGACTATAACTCTTTTTAAGGTGATTGTATCGAGTTCATTTTGATTTTATAAGATTGGGAATTAAAAAATACTCTTAAATCATGTGTCAAATAAATAAATTAAATTTAGTGGCGTAACAGCTCTAAAAGAACCAGGGCCTAGTGATTAAGAACTCTCAACCATTCCTGTGTGCATGTTTGTTGGCAGGAATGAAGGGGACAATTTTTTGCCGAGTCCGAACGGCTAGATGAGAAGCACTTATTCATGACAAGTATACTCTTGGAGGGTTTGTTAGTTCCTCGCGAGAGGCAGTACCTCGGAAAAAAACACTAACGTTTTTTTCTTTAGGTGGCAGTGGCCGGGAATCGAACCCAGACCTTTGGCATGACAGTCCTATGCACTAACCTTTATGCCACGAGTTACTACAAATCATGTGTCGTATGCTTATATTATTCCAAGATAAATATTTGACCTTATTGGCCTTTCATATCCCTCATTCCAGAACTTTAAGAGTGACTTTTTATGGAACTTAAGTTTTTTTTTTCAATTAATTTTGGATACAATGTATAGTAGATGGTAAAATTCTGCATCGACACGAATCTTTAAATTTTAGTAATATAAATATTTGTCTTACTTTTTCTGGCTTTGCAATTTCCCAATGCAACGCGTTGAATCCAATGAGAGTTCGCTATTCATCGACCAACCTCTGGTTCTCGACTTATAGGTCTATGTATGAAACAAGTGGGAACCCTTTTCTCGTTCTTCTGACAATGCTTGTTACCTTGGCAATATTTCTTAAAAGTAAATTTAGGACATGAACTATTAGTATATTGTGATAAAGCTCAACTTGTCAGGTCAAAATGGCAGGTAAGTATGCCTTCATATCGTGCACTAACGCCCATAGTATAGTTAAAATAATTGAATTACTCCGTAACGTGCGGGACAAATATCTTGCGTGTGGGACACGTACGAAATTAAGATCAATTTTTGGAGAATGCGATGTTAGATTTTTTGTAAAATTGTAAGCTAAGGTTTCTTATCACTATGCTTAGAATACTAAAAAAAATACTTAACTTGTATGCAAAGATAATATACAAAATCGTAATGGAAAATCTTATTTTTTTACAAAATAAAATTTCTGTTTGCTCAAATTAGGCCAGTCTACTTATAAACATAAAACAAAAATATTAACCGCCCATTCTTTAAAATGTCACTAAACCTATTAAATAGTTTTTATTAACAGACTTTGAGCCTAAATCCACGATTTCTAGAGGTAGTTCCACAGGAATGGTTGAGAGTTGAAGGTCACTAGGCTCTGGTTCTCCACGTACTGTTGCACCACCAATTTTTACTTGCGATAAAGGATAACAACCAACGATTATAGATTATATCAAAAAAGTGGGTGGCACAATTCTGTCTGTCTGTTCGTCTACAGCCTAAATGGCCCCATCAATTTTCTTCAAACTTGGTACATAGTGGTTTTTGGAGATTATACCCACACGTTTTTTTTCATGTTTTTAACCAAAAATAATGGAAACTGAAATATGATTTTTTTTAGAAATCTAACATTATCGTATTTTTCTCAAAAACGGCTCGACAACTTTTCTTAAAAAAATTCAATAAACTATTTTTAGTAAAGGCTTCCTTTTGGATGGGAAACCTATTTTCAAAAAATGGATATTAATGGTACCTCCCCAAAGAACAATTTTTTAAATTTTCGATTTTATTAAAAATGGTACGACTGATTTGAATAAATTTTTTTACACAGAGGCCTCCAAAATTAATTTATATTTTTGTGTACTTAAATTAAAAAAAAAAAAAATAAAATAATATGATCTATTTTTTGAAACTCTATACCTAAGAGCTTTGTAGTACTTTCTTAAATATTTTTAGAAAAAAAATTACATGTATGAAAAAATAACGGTATCTTTCATACAAAAGTTAAAAAACCGGAAAGGAAAGTATTTTTTTTTCTCAAAAACGACTGCAACGATTTTGATCAAACTTTTTCCATTTACTAAAATTAATACGATAATAATATTATAAAAAATTATAGAATTTTGCACTTAACAAATATTAAAAGTACCTGTCATAGAAGGTGTTTTTTTATTTTGAATTTTCTCATTATCAACTGAACGGATTTGGATAAATTTTTTTTACACAAATTTGAGATAAGATTAAATAATATTGCATATCAAAATTTTCTAAAACAAGTTTCAATTTTTTTTTTGAAAATTCGATATTTTTAAAATGGGTTGAAAATTTTTTTCCCATTTTATTTTTATTTGCAAATAAATAAATACTTTAGATTTGCATACCAAACATTTTCCCTATAAATGTTTTAAGAATTTTATATCTACAAAATTATTTTTTAAGAAAACCCCTCCAATAATATTTAATAAAGAGTCAAGATAGTGTTCATTTTTTCATCTCAAACTCAAACTCTCAACGATGTTTTTTCAGCTAATTTAAATATCGCTCATGCTTTTTGTAGTACTTCGTGGCATAATGGTTAGTGCGTAGGACTGTCATGCCAAAGGTCAAAAACGGAAATGTTTTTTTTTGGAGGTACTGCCTCTTGCGAGGGACTGACAAGAGTATACAAGTACTTGTCATGAATAAGTGCTTCTCATCTAGCCCTTCGGACTCGGCAAAAAATTGTAGGTCCCCTCCATTCCTGCCAACACAACAACACGCACACAAGAATGGTTGAGACTTGAGAGTTATTAGTTACTAGGCCTTGGTTCTTCATGAGCTGTTGTCCCACTAAACTTATTTCATGCTTTTAAACATTTTTCTCTCATAATTTCCATATCTTTGTGTATAATTTTCTTAGACCCACAGTGCCTTGAACATTACAGCAAGTACGTGCGACCCAGTCGTGCATTTTTTTTGTATTCAATTAAGGAAATTATAAAGAAATTATGATTTAAATTGTATTCAAATTCAAAGTCCAAGAACATATTATAAATATAAACGGATTTCAATTAATGAATTCACACAGATCCGTCAAGATAGCAACATAACACACAAAATTTAAAAATCTAGAATGCAATAGTTAAGTGCTAGTTAGGTGCTAATAGAAATACCAGAACTAATGTGCTGTCCAGTAGGTTGCAAAAAGTTATGGCCCCTATTATGACTTGCGATTCACCTAGTTGGATGTTCGACTCAGCTCGAACGTTCGACATTTCAAAAATAAAACTGCGATTTTGTTCAAAACCAGCAAGAAATACATTTCGACATCGACAATTGAAGCAAACGTTAGCAAAGGTATTGAGTGACATTCAAATTTGTCAAATTTTAGACATTTTAGCCATAGCGATGCGAACTAAATCTATGCGAGTCACAATCGGTAATGCCACAAAGTCACATTCGAACGTTCGACTCGTCGAATCGCAACTTATAATAGGTGCCTATATTTCATTTTTCAACTTCAACCCGTTCGCCCTTCCGTGCAGTAATTTTTAATCATTAAGGTGCATTTCTAGGCCACTCAAATCGTTCTGCGTTGATATTGCAGCACTAAATTTGCATCTAAGTAGGACGTAATTTCTCCATCATTAGATTTTCGGAATCGTTTGTATTGGTGTTATCTTGACGTCAAGGTAGCCCCACCACAAGCTCCACAAGCCTGTTTGAGAATGAAAAAGTGGGAATAAAAAGTTGATATGCACCTTTTGAAAATAATTTGGAGAGACCTTTAATTTGAGACCAGTTTTTTTCAATTTAAAATCATTTTTGCATCATTAGATTATTGATTTTCTTTAGTGGTGGTGTTATCTTGACGGACCTAACTCACACCAAACCCCGAAAAAACTTAGATTTTTATTTGAACAAACGAACACGCATGGACTGAAAATTAATACAAATTAATTAAATGATTTAACCCCTTCAGTCATTTACACTACATTCCTTCTGAGAGGCCGTATGATATTCAAATTAAGTTTTTCAATAATTATCATGTCAATAATTATCCTGTCAATCTGTCAGTCAATTAATAAATAAATCAATAAATTTAATAACAAATAATATGCATTGCTTTTGCAATTGAATTATCATTTTAAGTTTACCTTCTTCACAGTTTAAACCCAATTTGCTGAGATTTTTGACTGATTTTTATTCAGCAGTTACAAAATTAAAATTAAATAATTTAAAATGAAATAAATTTAAAAATGTCAACTTGCCGAGAAAAATTTAATAATATTTTTATGTTCGCTCGAAAATGCGCAGTACTTGTTGGTGCAGATGTTTTCAAACCAGATTATCATTTTACCTGGATGACTTACTTCGTCATCATAGCTACAAACACCTTTTTCGGATTATCTGGATACACTATCTATGTGGCAATTTATGTTGACAACAATGATTGGATTGCCATATGCCAAGCCTTGTGCATGGTTGGAAGTGCAGTGCAGGGCCTTGGCAAATTGTACTCTTTCACAAAGAACCGAATAATTTACCGTCAAATATTTAATGAAGTTGACAAAGTCTACAAAATATACGAACAAAAGCATATTGACTACCAGAATGCTCTAAATAATGCGACCGGGATAATTTCAAAATTTCTGAAATTCAATGCAAGTCTCTATATTATCGGCACTTTAGTCATTATATCTGTTCCGCTTTTCTATTTGTTATTTTTGGGTGAAAAAATTTTCGTCATGCAATTTTTAATTCCTGGAATTGACCCAAAAAGTGATATTGGACATTTGATGCTAATTGTAGCTCATTCAACATGTATCCTGATGGGATCTTTTGGAAACTTTGCCGGAGATATGTTTTTCTTTACGTTTTTGCTACATGGTCCATTGTTTAAAAATATTTTAAAGATCAAATTCGAAGACTTGAATGAGATATCAACTAATACAGAATGTTATAACAGCGAAAGAACACTTCCTTTGTTGCAAGACATCGTTAAGTGGCACCAGAAGTACTCGGCGTAAGTATCATAAGTTTTTACTAGGAATAAATGTATTTTCTTACAATTCCATAGCTTCACCAAGACTCTGAGTGACGTGTACTTTTCAGTTTTGTTCATTCAAATTTTTACCACTTCATTCAACATTGGCATGACAATCTTTATAACATTCATGGGAGTTTGGCCAGCTGGTTATGCGTATCTTATTTACTCATTCATAATACTTTACACATATTGTGGCATGGGAACGGTGACCGAAGTATCCGTGAGTTAATATAATTTTACTATTTTTTTTAGTCGATGGATAATAAATTCTTTGCCAAAATGTTCATATTGCAGAATGACGATGTTTGCCATAGTGTGTACAATACTTGTCTTTGGTACAGACTGTCAGTGGGGGAGCGTAAAATTTTGATTATAATGATGATGAAGGCTCAGAATCCGACATTTTTGACAGTTGGTAGTGTAATGCCTCTGTCAGTTACAACTGGACTGTCATTGACAAAAACAATTTATAGCTTTTTAATGATGCTGTTTAATTTTACCGAAGAGGAACAAATTTGAAATATTTCAATTTTTGTAAAAAAAAAAATGTCAATAATGATATTAACTATGCATATTTTATAAAATAGTTTTAAAATTCAAGAATTGGAGAATTAAATAATAATTTTTGTCTATTTTCTTAAATTAAATTATTTTTTTTTTTAATTTTGCAAAAAAAAACTATTTGATAATATATCAGTTTAATGTGCAAAAGCTTTTCTAATAAATCAATTACGCTGTCTTCCTTTATTGCGCCACCCCAAGGGGTCGGATTCAAAGACTTTCTGGGCCGGTGCAATTAAGTCCATTCGCTCTAGGTGACCCAGCCACCTCAGTGTTCGGCTTTTTTACCTTTATGGCTAGGTCGGTGTCGCTGTACAGCCCGTACAGTTCGTTATTTTATATTTTTCTATGAACATTCTCCATCTATACAGAGGTGCAGACGGGACCACCACAAATCATCCGGAATATTTTCTTCTCAAAACAGCCTTAAATGTTCTCATCCGCTGTTAATCTCATCTGTCCATGCCTCTGCGCCATACATCAGGATCGGGATGATAAGCGTGTTATGCACGAACATTTTAGTCAGAGGCGGTACTAGACCAAAACGAGACATGTTATGGGGGCCTGGCGAAACGTAGGTTTATAGACAAAGATTTTTTTATCTTAAAAATCTAGTTTCAGTCATGAAATCTTTTAGAACTTGTTTCACAGCCAGCAGAATGTGTCGTGTCGTGGCATGATGGTTAGTGTGTTGGACTGTCATGCCAAATTTATTCCCAGTCGCTGACACCTAAAAACTGACATTTTTTCCCCGAGGTACTCCCTGTTGCGAGGAACTGACAAATCCTCAAAGAGTATACTTGTCATGAATAAGTACTTCTCATCTAGCCGTTCGAACTCGCCAAAAAATTGTAGGTCCCTCCCATTCCTGCCAACACGCACACAGGAGAGAGTTGAGTTGGTTGAGAGTTGTTAGTCACTAAGTCCTGGTTCTCTACAAGCTGTTTCACCACAAAATTTATTTATTCATTTATTCAAAGTGTCAGGGCCGGCCCGAGTGAAATTAGCGCCTTGTGCTAGCTGCTACATACTGCTACATCATGAGTGCCCCTCAGTTGCGGTTTTTGGTCATTTATTTCTTCATTATATCGAAGTGGTAGACATTGCCATGCTTTTTTTTCAAGGTATCCCCAAGAGGTGGACAAAATCTGTGACTTTGCAAAGATTTTGTGGGGTAGTTTTTTTTTTTACTATGGGTGTGAATATGAAGGTAGACTTATTTTTGGAAAAGAAGATACATAAATATATATATATATCTATTTTTAGACTCAAAATGGAAATCAATATTGGTGTGAGCTATTAAAGAAAAATGAAAATTAAAAAAGGAGGTAAGAATTGGTTACGAGGAAGTGGCTTTTTTAATGCTTGCTCAATGCTCTCATTGGGTTCAGCGCTCTGCGCACCTGCAATGCTTGCACATATAGCTTGTCCGGCCCTGAACAGCGGTTAGTAACGCTTCGACTACTTTAATCTTAAACTGTTGTTTTCGCCAGGCTTTTGAATTTTCCTCTTTATCTACTCAATTTGAAATGATTTTAGTAATTTCATGTTTGTTTGGAAAAATTTTCATAATCATAAAACTCGTTCTTTAATATCAGAATTGAATTGGATATTATTACATACTTGAAGCTCGAACCAGTTCTAAACCTTAGTTTATCCACAGAAATAGATGAGCTAAAATGCTGATTCACGGATTAAATGAGTATTCATATTTTCTTCAGAAATTGAGGAAGACAAAATTAAGGCATGCCTATCCAACTTTTAAAATGTTTGTTTTCCTTATTTTTAAATTTTCACCTTTTGATCCAAAACCAAAACATTGAAAGTAAAAATGTAACCCTTTTAAACTTAATATGTTAAAAATGTTACATTTTGATCAAAAGTTAAGTAAATAATTAATATGTGCCTATTATTGAACTAAAAAATTAAAAAATGTCATCTTTTGTTCCGCAACAGCTTTTTCAAGTTGAATATTTATTAATGCATCTAACTATTTTGAAAAAAAATTCCTTAGCAATTATTAAGGGTTCTGGAACCTATTAAAAAAAATCCAAAAGTGAAAATGTCACCTGTAAGCTCTACACTTTTTAAATATTTGAACTGTACAGCTGACTCGTATTTAAATAACTTAAGCAAAAACGAATAGCATTTGAATTCTTGAAAAAAATATAATTTCTTAAACAAAATTTAAAGAATCGTTAAATCGATTTTTTAAGAGATATGTTGTATATGTACAGTCTGCTGGGGTGTAAAGTACTATGTAGATATTTCAAAACAAAAAATCCAAAGTAAAATTTTAACAATTTATTACCTATAAAGATATAAATTAAATTAACAAGATATCAGCTACTATTTTCGAAAAACTGTTATGAAATTTTTTCTCGATTTTCCATTCCAATCTCAATTTTTTTGGTATCAATCTCTTCAAAAATCTTTGAATTTTAAGAGATTTTTTAATCTACCGACAACGTAGCCATTCTTCAATGGAATTTGGTAGTTTACAACTTAACAGAGAGGGGATAAACTATTTTTTTTTATAGAAAATGAGTATTTCGTTCCAAATCACCCAGTTGACCTAAAATCACCTTTTTTCCGGAGCAGAAAAAATTCTTCAAAAATTTCTTATTTCTTAGAGGTTTTTCAATCCATCGACAACTTAGCCATCCTTCAATAGAATTTGACAGTTGATGGCTTGAAAATTAGAGGACAAACTATGATTTGACAGGATAAGTGTATTTTGATCCAAATATCACCCAATCGCCCTAAAATCACCTTTTTCTGGAGGAGTAAAAATTCTTGAAACATTTATAATTTTTTCAGAACATCTTTTAATTCATCGACATCAAACCATCCTTTAATGGAATTTGACAATTATTGGCATGACAGATAGAAGAAAAATTATGTTTTGACAGAATAGGTGTATTTTGATCCAAATGTCAGCCAATCGATGTAAAATCACATCTTACCGGAGCAGTAAGAAAACTAAACATTTAAGATTTTCCTAACAGTTTATATTCCAATCAAATTAAAAAAAATATAAATTTAGTTGCGCAACAGCTAATGGAGAGCCAGGGCCAAGTGACTAACAACTCTCAGCCATTCCTGTGTGCGTGTTGTTGGCAGGAATGGAGGGGACTACAATTTTTTCTGGAGTCCGAACGGCTAGGTGAGAAGCACTTATTCAAGACAATTGTACTCTTGGATGATTTGTCAGTTCCAAGAGGCAAGAGGCAGTACGTCGGAAAGAAACATTTCTGTTTTTAGGTGGCAGTGGCCGGGAATCGAACCCAGACCTTTGGCATGACAGTCCTGCGCACTAATCATCATGCCACAAGGTACTACTATGTTGTTGTTTGTTAATTTAGATTCGATCAACGGTGCAGTATTGAATTGACGATTAGATTTAATCGAAATCGAAATAAAAATCGAATCCGAACAGTATCGAATAAAGAACTAAGTGAAGTAAAAATGATCGAATAATCGATTGTTTGAAATATTCGAATCATTTTTTTGATCGATTCTTGAACGATTCGATCAGTTAAAATGAACGATTTACACAGCACTACGACATTAAAGCTGCCTAGTGACGTTCTGTTCGAGGCCTTGATATTGAGTTTCCTTTTATTTTGACAGCATATATTTAGTCAACTCGCCTTCATTTACCTTTGAATCTATCTTGGCTTTCTTGTCAAGCACCATAGACATTACGCCTTAGGTGTGTTTTTTTCCTTGCCCGAATGGGAAAAAAACGACGTCGGGGCTAAGCAATTTACATGTTAAATGCAACAACAACTGAGCTCCTTCGGGCTTAGCTAAGCCCAGACAATTTTCGGGGCTTAACCTTAGCCCAGATAAAAACTGTGTTACCGGCATGATTTTCATACTTGTTATCGATAGTTTGTACGGAAACTCCATTTTTTCTCTCTGATGGCGTCGCTAAAACCCAATGTCGTTCTTTTGGTCCAATTCCTCTGGGCTTGCTAAAAAACACACCTTTTGTAAGTAACATTAGCTGCGTTTTTATACAGTCTATGTGGACTTTGGCCTGAAAAGAAGATATCGGGACCTTTCAAGATTTTGCCCTGATCTGCCATTTTGTATTGAACTATCTTACCAACAAACATTTGATATTTCTATATAAATTATCGATAACATAACGAAAGTTTAATCTTGGCATTACCGTTTTTATCGGGACAAAAGTTAAATCTACTTAGTTATCTGGACATAGTTGTTGTTGTATTTTACATGTAAATTGCTTTGCTATGTTGTCGTTTTTTTCAGACAGTATTATTTTGACCTGCGAAAAAAAAACACAACACATATTTTCCATATTAGAAAATTGTTTTTGTGTGGAAAGAAAAAAGTATTCTAAGGAATAGAAAATACAACGAAATTGACAATCGGCTTATTTTGTGTCTTTTTAAGTATTTTATAATGCTGGATTTAATTTTATAAAAATATTTAATTATACCCCTTCAAGCGCTTATTTGTTAACTTATTTAAAATATTGAGCTTATGAACTTTAACTTCGATAACATAATGGCTGAGTTTGGAGTCAGTAAATGTGTTTATTTAATAATTAATGTGATAGACATTAGTTAAATTATTAAATAAATTCATTGAATTGATGAAAATTACAACATTGGTTCCAATTATCAAGCTACGAGCATGTTTTCAAGCATATTGCGACAATAATTTTTGCTTATTTATGTTTTAATTACTATAAAAAAAACGGAACGTGATGCTAACATTGAAATACTATATGGCAAAAAGCAGATTATTGGGATTGGGAGCTGTCGTTTTTCTTATATCAGTAAACAGTCTGTCAAGTTAAGTACTTCCGAGTTGAAACAATTTTCTTAAACCTATAAATTGTTTTAATTAACTAACCAAAAATTTTACTTGTGTTTAGTTTCTTAGCTGCATTTTCTTAAAAATCAATTAAGCGAGTAATTCCTTTAAGCGGGTTCAATTAACCGTATAAAAAGCTGTTCTATTTCTATAGGAAATTTTCGAACGGTCATTTTTCGGTCAATTAAGCGGAAGCGTCAATTAAATGAGGTATAACTAAATGGGGAATACTGTATAACAATTTTTTTTGTCTTCGTCATTGGAACTCTATCTGTTGAAAATTTGTTTATACTATTTTCCGATATAAAATATTTATTTTTTATCCAGCGGGTCAAGTTGGTCCGCCTGGTCTAATTTATTGCACACCTATCTTGATGAAAATATAACGTCACTTTGAAAAAAAAACTGAATTTTTTTCAATTTTGCAAATCGAATACAAAAATTCAATATCATAACTAACAAAATTACGAAAACTTTACTGTGTTGAAAAATTCGCATATTTTCATCACAGTAAAGTCTCTAACAAACCAACGCGAATTCAGAGCGATTTGCACAAAAAGAAACAAACTCGTTTATTTTTATATTTTTACCCAAAAAAACACAAATTAGCGCGTGGTTCTCTTATGGCAGATAAAATCACAAATGTCATTTTTTCGCACGCAATAAATGACCTGGGAAGTTAATTGTGAGTGAAAAAAGTGTAGACTTCGTTTTGTATCAGCAGGGCACTTTTTTGGTTGTGTGTAATCACGAAGGTACGTAGCTGTCAAAAAGACGAAAAACGACACAAACGAAAAAACGAATCGTGTAATCAAGTTCTTAAATACTCGTTAAACCCATTCAAAAAATCAAAAGAAATGCAAATAAAAAAAACACTGGGAGCCACACTGTTATGAAAGAAACAACTAAATAAACACGAAGAAACACAAATGTCATTCATCACTTACTTAATTAAATTGTGTGTGAAAATAGAGTATAGACTCCTCTCCAATAAATATGCAACAATTATCAATTGCGTTGATGGAACAGCGTTCTGCAGAACGAAAGTAAAACTAAATTTTTCGTTTATAATTTTGTTGTCATTTTTGTATGGAATTTTTCATTTCGCATTAGCAGCGTACTAAGCTTTATGGGAGACTTTCTTAAGAAAAAACTACACTAGTCACGGAAATTAAAGGAACACATTTTTGTTCAATTTTTATTAGTGTTTTTTGAAATGCTGTATCTTTGTCATGAGTGGTCGTATTTTGTTAAAACAAAAACATTATACAGTTTTATGTTTTTTTCAACAAAAAAAAATTAATAATTTAAGCTTAGGTTAATTTGATTTTAAGTTTTTTAGTATGAAAAATGTTTGATTTTTTTTTAATTTTGGTTGGGAAAATGTACTTTTTATTTCATTTTAAGTCAAACAAATATCTAAACAATACGAAACTGTGAAAAAAGCCTACGAAAATTGTTTTTTTAATTCATTTTGATGACGACTACGTGATGTATAGGAACAACACAATTTGTGCCTTTAATTGGTTTGTAAGACTTTGAAAATTTGGCAAAGAAAAACGGTTCTGCGAATCAATTTAAAAATTTACATAAATATTGATGCTGTAGAAGTCTATAAAACGGCATACAAATAGAAGTTCTCAAATCGAAATTCGAAAAGTAACAAAAAATTTACCGAAAGACCACAAAAAGTTTTGTTTTGGTACTTTTTTTAAACTAACGGTGAAGTGTAAATTTTTTTTTAAATATTAAAAGGAACATGTTAAAAAATTACTCAAATTTTCAAAATTGTCCTTAAATTTTGTATGACGTCATTTTTTGCTAAGATATTGGTAATCAGAGCCAAACGTATCTTTTTTCATTAAAAGTCAGATAAACCATGCAAAACAAAAAAATTGAACGATCACAAAAAAATTGAATTGAAGCTGAAAAAACAGATTAACTGAATATTACGAGTACATTTAGTTAACTTAAAAAGAATTAATTTTGAAAATGTGGACTTTCAAAAAAACACAAAAAAATTATTTGATGCCAGTTCTTACAATTAGGCAATAACGTCACAGTATCTGTAAAATATTTGCAAACAAATGCCAAAACAAAGAACATAAAGCTGTATAATGCTTTTTGTTTCAACAAAATACTCTTTGTCATAAGTCATACAGCTTTTCAAAAAACACCAATAAAAATTGAAAAAAATGAGTTCCTTTAATTTTCGTGACTAGTATAGTGTGTAATAGAAAGGAGCATTTATATAACTCGTTGCATCAGAGAAACTAATACCTTTATTGATCAAATAGATATTTGTATTGCACTGTCGAAGAGAGTGTATATGTACTTTGCAGTCGTTGGAGTGTTGTGAATTAATATGGTCATTGCAAGTTATAATTGCAACCAAAGCAAAACATTCTCATATCATATACGTGTACTTTGTTTCTGTCAATCAAATTAATTAAATACATAATCAATACACAAACCAAAAGAGATACGTGTCCTTAGAGTCTCACATAAGTCATCTAACTCTTCGCTGGTAGTTTGATTTTTAATGTTTCAAAGTCTGACACTCAGATTAGAACGAATACAAATTTTTCCAAGAAAGTATGAAGAGCTGCCGAGAGAGATTCGGCGATATTTTTACGATCTGCCGAAAATGTAGTGCCGTTTGTGGTGCAGATGTTTTCAATCCAGACTTTTGTTACACCTGGATTACATGGTTTGCAATGTTTTGTGCCTTAATTTTCTTGGCACTATCAGGATACACGATCTATGTTGGGATGTACATTGACAACGATTGGACGGCCATAATGCAAGCCCTGTGCATGTCGGGAAGTGGAATGCAAGGACTCATTAAATTCTTTTCGGCTTCGATGAACCAGGTTGCCCTTCGGAAAATTCATAGAGGTCTCGATAAAGTTTATTGCACCTACGAACAAAAACATATCGATTATCAAAATGTTCTAAACAATTCAACCAGCGTAATTTCCCGCGTCCTTAAATGTGCGGCATTGCTTTATGCGTTTATAGTCGTAACAATGTTATCGGTGCCAGTTTATTATTATTTCATGTTTGGTAAAAAATTATTAGTTATGCAATTTTTACTACCCTTCATCGATCCGTTTTCCGATACGGGCTATTTGATAACAAGTGTAGCACATGCTGTTACAATAACGATTGGGGCTTTTGGCAATTTTGCAGGTGATATGTTTTTTTTCATGTTTATATTGCACGTGCCGCTTTTTAAAAATATTTTGAAAGTCAAGTTCGAGGACCTTAATAAAGTGTCGTTGGCAACAGATGACAGCATTGGTACAATGCCGATGTTAGTGGATGTAATAATCTGGCATCAGGAGTATACAGCGTAAGTTATTTCTGTACTAAAGATAACACAAATATTAAAATTTAAATCCTTTCAACGAAGAACATCACCTTAAGCGGGTGATTCAGAAAACTAAGCAAATTGCTAATACCTAAGTTAATCGGTGATGAATCCTTAAAATTTTATATTTGTGTATTCAACTTAAAAATTTATTCTGTTTTCTATTAAAATCAATGTCTGGAAAAGAGAGTAAAAAAAAATAAAAAAAAACTTCAAACACAAGATCTTTTATGGAAAATAATATTTGTGTTTTTTGTTTTAATTTTACGAGTTTCAGAGTTTGATGAACTAGTTTTATCCCAAAAACGTTTCTTCTGCCAAAATCACTCCCTTAAGAAAAGTTTTAAATAAATGTATTTCCACCTTGAATCTAACTTATTTATTTAAATTTCAAATTGTTCTTTTGGATCACCCTGTTTTCTTTTTAATGTTTCTCTAAATTAAAATTTTGTCTTACAAACCATTTCTTATCTTAATTTTTTGTTCTGTTAAAAATATTGATTCTATATTCTAGGTACTTAAAGACCCTGAGTGAAGTATACTTTTTAGTACTTTTTGTTCAAATTTTAACAACAGCCTTCAGCATTGGCATGACAACATTTATAGCTTTTATCAGAGACTGGCCAGGTGGATATGCCTACCTAATTTATTCATTCGTTATATTATACACTTATTGTGGACTTGGAACTGTTACAGAAATAGCAGTGAGTTTGAAAAATTTCCAAAGATGACACAAAAGTTTAAATAAAATTTTTAATATATTTTCTTTTATAGAATGATGATGTTTGCGATTATGTTTATAACGTTTGCCTTTGGTATCGATTGCCTATTCGAGAACGTAAAATGTTGATGATAATGCTTTTGAAGGCACAAAATTCAACTTTATTGACCGTCGGTGATATAATGCCACTTTCTGTAACGACTGGTCTTTCATTGACAAAGACAATTTATAGTTTTTTGATGATGTTATTTAATTTTACTGAAGATTAGAAATTTATTGAAAATGACTAATTTTATGATAGTCAGTAAAATACTCGTAGTCCAGTTACAGTATTTACTCTTCAGATAAATATAAAATATGCATGTTTTCAATAGGTATGTAATCTTGTATGCTTTGGAATCATCAGTTAATGAGAATTGTACTTAAGATCCTGGAAATGTTAAAGAAATCATCAGATTTTTATTATTTATGAACTTGTGTTAAAATACTTTGTTCATACAATATTAAATTAGCTTTTATTCAATTGTTTATACTTTAAGTTTTTGCAAATAATTTATATTCATTCAATAAAAATCACTTCAACTGTTCAGAAAATGTTGTTCTTATACATATATCTTTTTCCGAGTGCAAATGGTTATGAGCAGACCTGGGTACTTAAAGCATAAGCACAAGTACCTTGTACTTGAATTTTTTTAAGTACCATTACAATTCCTTGGTACTTGTACTTAAAAACTCCAAAAACCAGTACATGTACTTGTACTATACTTGTAATATACGATTTAACATGGGCAAAATTGCAACAGAAGCTTTTTTAAATGACTTATGATCAGCTACCACTACTGAATGACATAAATAAAAGTACCGTGAACATGGGTAAAATAGCAACAGAAGCTCTTTTAATTGATTTTTCATCTGTAACCATTACCAAATAACATATCCAAAATCGGACAAAATCCGACCATGTTTACATCCCGAAAATCTATATTCAAAAAGACGGATCGACTGGGGTGTTGTTTTAAGTTGTTTTTTTTTTTTATTACGCAGTGATTTTAACTGTTTTTGTGTGTAGTAATCAGTTGCGGATAGTTAATCATGAAACACCACAGTCTTGGTATTCCTCTGTCATGTCCCGCTCCCAAGTCTTAATTTTTTAATTATTAAAGCTTGTTGTGTCGATAGGCGTGAAAGTGTTCCATTTTTCCGACTAACTTCATGAATAAGTCCGGGAACCGGGATGCGACTGTAAGTATAGATCGTCGTCTTAGAGAGTAAAGCAGCTAACTCCTATCTTGCATTTCTAACATAAAAATATTTAATTAAAACCGTTTGCATTACTTGAATAGAACCAAAATTACATTTAGTATTTTTCAACACTCGTTATTACTAAATTCAGTGAATTGAAACGACTTGATTGATTTTTGTATTTTTTTAACAATTTTTGAAGTGGTTTATAATGGTAACAAAAATGTGGAGTTAGTCCCTTTAAACTCTAAGCCGACAGTATCGTAGCTTTTAAAAAACGGTATACCAACAAGTGGCTTTTGTCCAAAAATTTACAAAACTATGGATTTTTCAGTGAGCTTTGGTAAGAACCCCCATTTAACTAATAAAAGCTAAGACTGTCTTATATACGATATTGATATTTTGACAGCCTTATTGCTTATAGAAAAAGGTGTTTACACTTTCTTTAAAAATTTGAAATCTATTACAAATTAAATGAAAGTATGGTAAAGGTTACTTTCTAAGCTATTTAATATGATTTTACTCAGTTTTATTAACACTTTGTTTTAAATAAAAAAGCAACGAAGCAAACTAGACAAGTCTGCCCAACAGACGGTTATTGTTAATTATTACACTGAAAGCCGATTTCATGAACAAAAACTAAAATTGCTTTATCTAAACTCCTTCTTAATTTTATCAGACATTTAAAATTATTCAATTTCACCAATCTAAAAAAGGAATATTTTAGGGACATTTTAATTTTACTGAGGTTGCCTCACATCCCTGGATATAAATAAAGAGGTTGTTTCACTCGCACATGCGAAAAATATCGTTTAAAGGCTAAATGGCTTTTAAAATAGTTTAAAGTCTTTCGTGAAATTGGTCATGAGGCTATCGGTAGCTATTCTGTTTAAGAATAAGCTAGCTATCATAGAATAAGATCATGGTTGCCTAAGGGACTCGATAGACTCAAATTTAATATCTCTACTGTTCTTTTTGTACCGTTCGTCACGTCATCCGTGATATACATCCTTCACTGTAGAGGTCTACGTTTAGTCGAAATAAGACCTTACAATTTATAGAAGCACTGAGGAGCTCATAACTGGTGGGGGAAGGGCTGGTCGACTGCACCATGACTGTGGTATTTTTATTTCTTTCTTCAGTTTTTGCTGACTATAAGTTAATATTTGTCGTGTCTATCATTTTCTAAATCGGGGGTGTTTTTTTCCTCAGTTTCTTAGACTAAAAGTGATTTGGGGGAGGGGTCATGACTAGGTGAGGGGGATGACTGGTTAGCTTCATAGCCTTTCCTAGGATAAGCAACTGATTTCTGTACATAAAATTTTCTTTTTAAATTGCGTTATTAAAATAACAACCTAAACCAACACCAAATTAATCCCCCATTTTGAAATTTGTTTTTGGGTTGTTCCCCAAAGTAATGGACACTGAACAAAAATTTATCAAAAAAGCTTCTGTTGCAATTTTGCCTATGTTTAGGGTATTTTTAGCTTAGATTACCTGGACTAATAGTTAAATTTGGAGAAAATGTTAGTAATTTTAAAACAGACAAAAAAGATTACATAAATACATACTTCAATTTCATCTCATATGGAAATGATAACTAATTGAAAACTACAACAATACGAACTTCGTGTAAAGATTGCACAGTGTTATCAGTGCTGATGCAGCCTTAGCCTTGTCTATTTTTCAAGCAGTCACTGACAGATACTTTGACGGCTACCAAAGTGCCAAATCACTGTTGTGAAAAGTGTTTGCCAAATTACTTGATACTTCCCAATTAGGTACAATTTTTCATAATTTACTTGTTTTTTATTGACTATATACCTACATTTATATAAATAATTATGTTTTCTGTTTATAAATTGTAGATCCCGATGATGGAACATAGTGTCAAAATAAATCGATCTTCTTCTTCTTCACTGATTTATTTCAGCAGTAGGGTAAGGGAGGTATATACAAGCAATTTTTTTGTCAAATAAAACCAGGAAAATGTAAGTTTTTGCTTTGCTATTTTTTTTTTTAAATACAAACGAAATTATTTCGCAATAAATTCTTTGTGACCAACAATTAATTTTACTGACCCAATCAAATACAACAATAAATAGGAATTTAACCCAAAGTATACTTGAAAAACTTGGTCGTGGAGACGATGTAAGAACTGCAAGAACTACTCGTACAATAAAATATTGGATTTTTAAACCCAATACAGAATACAGAAGAGAACAAACAAATTTCAAATTAATTTTACGCCTTGCCGGTTAAATGGTTTGGAAATTTGATATTTCAAATAAGAAAATTTTGTTTGTATTGAACCTTTTTAAAAGTAAATATCATATTGATTTATCATTTATGCATTCGAAAAATTGGTGCTTAGTAGCTAAAAAAGATGAACCTGTACGAATAGGTATAATCAACAACCCCAATTTTAAAAACTTCACAAAACAAGCAACCGCGTTCATATCGGTTTCTGTGGCTTAAATCAATTTTAGGTTAGTTTTGCGTGCTTGCGCATCATTGTTAAAATGTTCCCTACGATTGAATGTTTGGGTTGCGAGAGGAGCTCGGTGGTTCATATTATCCAAATATATTATAATGCCCGATCTTTCTAAACATAAATTTGTATTATAAAAAACTATAATATATAAATTTATAATACAAAGTACCTAAAAACAGTCATTATGGACAAACTTGTTTTGAGCTACCAAATGTTGATCAATTAATACTTAAAGAAAGTATTAATGCAAGCAAGAATAAAAATATTGTATCCAAATCTTTAAGAAACCAATCCCGAAAATCCCGGGATTGGAGCATTGTAATCCTGGGATTTTTGGGGTCAAAAAATGTTTCGGAATCCTGGGATTGCAATTTCTAAGTGCAAGGTGATTGTACTTAAGCACTAATATACTTTATTGTGGTTCGATAAAGCATATAGAACCACATAATGGAAATTAAACTATTGCTTGGCAAGTTGGAAGCTATAGAATTGCAATTTTTTGAAAATACGAGTTACGTTACTAAAAAGTCTTCGATTTTTGTTTGGATAAGTTGGTGACGGCCCTGGAAGCTAGTAATTTTGAGGAATTGACACTTAAGCTGGCCATACACAACGTAACCAAAGAGCCTAATGGCCCCGTATCGATGCAAAATCTGTCGTGTGTGGTGTGGATCGGCTGCCGATCCATTTGGATTTTCAGCCAATTTGAAATCCAACCGAGCCAAATGGATCGGATGGCTCGGTCGTGTATGGCCAGTTTTAAGGTTATCGCAGATCCAAACAATTATAAGCAAAAAACACAAATCCAAAAGAACGCACAGCAAAAAGATTTGTATTCATTTTTAGATTAAAGGACACAAGCTGAAGAAGTTGAGGTTAAATAATCAAGTTATATCCTTTTTCGTGACCCTATTAATTGTAAATAAAATATACCTATGGTGGGCTTTAGATCTTTATTGCTTATATTTTATAAATATTTTTAAAAAATTGTTACATTTCGGGCGTGGTTAAACCCTTCTTCTGACAATTTTATAAAAAGTTATATAAACAACTTATTTGTTTGCTTGTTGTTTGTATCTGTTATAATTGTTTGAAAATCATTTAAACGACACAATTCAAAAAAACGTTTTGCTTATTCGAATAATTAAATTCAGTTGCCTATTGGAATAAGCAAGACATTTTTTGAACCGACTTTTTAAAGATTAAAACAAAAAATTGTAACTTGGATTATGGAAAATGATCTCATTAATGAATACCAGGCTGAATTTAGAATAGGTTACTCCACTAATGATAACATTTTCGTACTTCGAAGTATTGCAGAATCGTTTTAAATAAGGCCCAAACATTATATACTATGTTTGAAGACTTTAAGTCAGCATTTGATGCAGTTTATAGGAATGCCTCGATATATAAGCTGTATGGAATGGAAACGTCGTGGAGGTTTACTAGCGTCATTCAGAACCTGTACAATTCTGATTGATTTCAGACAGGTAAAGGAGTTCGACAGGGATGTATGCTGAGTCCTTCCATTTTGCACTTTATATTAAAGATCTTTTTAGCTGTCTTCCATGTGGTATAGATAACGTAGGAATCAATATTAAGGTATTGTTATTGGCCGACGATATTGTTCTTTTGGTGTATTCACCGGAATCACTACAACTAATGATTTATCGGTTGAGTGAATACCTACATACTGTAAAACTTGGAAGTTAACAGTGATTCTGGAGAAAACAAAAGTTATGGTGTTCAAGAAATGAGGTGGGAGATATCGTAATAGTGAAAAGTGCCGTTACAACGGAGAAGATATTGAAGTTGTCAATGAATATAAATACCGTGGGGAACTTATGACCAACAATCTGAATATGAAGAACCATTTGAAGGATAAACTGGCAAAAGGTAAAACTCCAATTTCTACTGCCTAGAACAACTTTTTTTCAAATAAAAATATTTTCCAGAGGCCAAATTTCGAGTTTTTGAAGCAGTTTCAGAATAGATCATGGTGTATGCTGCTCAGACATGAAGCCATAAAGAGTACGAAATAGTGAAAAATTGTTAAAAGTTCTATATAAAGAGGCAATTTTTCAACTACTCTGACTTTTTGCCAGAATTAAATAAATAAATAAATTTGGTGGCACAACAGCTCGTGAAGAACCAAGGCCTAGTGACTTACAACTCTCAACCATTCCTGTGTACGTATTTTTGGCAGGAATGGAGGGGACCTACAACTTTTTGCCGAGTCCGAACGGCTAGATGAGAAGCACTTATTCATGACAAGTATACTCTTGGAGGATTTGTCAGTTCCTCGCAAGAGGCAGTACCTCGCGAAAAAAACATTTCTGTTTTTAGGTGGCAGCGGCTGGGAATCGAACCCAGACCTTTGGCATGATAGTCCTACGCACTAACCATCATGCCACGAGGTACTACATATTTGCCAGAATTATGTAACTAAAATAAGGAATATCAGAATTTCTACACTAAATAATGCTAATCAAATTTTGACCTTGTCAAAACGACCCCAACTCCTTAGAATCTATATAATTTTTTTTTTTTTGAACCACCCCCCTCCCCCCAGGAAGTGAAGCTGTATACGCCGCTGTCCAAATTATATAATATTCAAGGCAAAAATGTTTGCCTTGGCCTAAACTACAACCATTGAGTTATTAATGATTTACTATAGGCCTAAAAATGGAAAATAATTATTTTTGGATGCAAAAGCAATTTGCATACAAATGCCTTATATGTATGAATGTATTTTTTTTTTTAAGTGTAAGCAAACCATCCAAAAACATGTTTTTTTATTCACCACACTTTTTTTCGCATGCAAGACAATTGCCGTTCCATCATGCAAACAATTATTTTTGCATTTCACCTTAATTATTTGCACAGATTTTTTTTTTTTTTTGCATACGGGAACATTTTTTTTATTCACCACACATGCAAAACAAAACGGGAACTAGGCTTTATGTGTGTCGAAAATTTTTCATATACTATTTTCCGATATAAAACATTTATTTTTAATTCAGCGGGGTAAGTTGGTCCGCCTGGTCCAACTTATTTCAAACCTAGCTTGAGGAGAATATTCCTTCACTTAAAAAAAAACACCGAATTTTTTCAATTTACGAATGGAGTAAGTACTTAAATTCAATATCATAACTTACAAAATTACAAGTACTTTACTTTGTTGAAAAATTTGCACATTTTCATCACAATAACATAAAAAGAAACAATTTTGTTTTTTTCTTTTACATTTGTTCACAAAACAACACAAATCAGCACGTGGTTCTCTTTTGGCAGATAAAATCCACCTAAAAACCAGTTTGGCACGCGTGAAAAAAAAAATTAGGTACGTTTGCTTCATATAGCTCTTCTTTTTTTCTGAGTTTTTCTCGTTGTCCAACTTGCCCAGTGGTCCTGCTAGCCGCGCTCTACTCTACTTGTTCTTGTGCTCAAGACTCAAGAGGCATTGAAATTATGACAAATGCTTAAAAGTATTTTATTCTTTTAAACATTTGTCATAATTTCAATGCCTCTTGAGAATTAAATCTGAATTTTTGATTAAAAAATATGAATAAGAATTTATATGAATGAGAATTTATTGATACCCACACAAAACTTTAATTTAAAAAAATTAAAAAATCGAATTTTCAAAAAGAAAAAAATGAAACTAAAACTAAAACGTGCTGTTAAATATTAATAGTTGGTAAGTGAAAATTTGTATTAAACTCTAAGTGAATGGGTTTTAAAATAGGCTTATATGTCGTTGACACGTATGTTTTCAAAAAATAAAAAATGTAATATTTTTTAAAAATCCAAAAAATTTGTATTTGAACACTTTGGCCCACAATACCTACTATAAATATTTTTTTAAAAGCTTTTGCATACAAAAATTTATAAAAACCAGTCAAACCAACGTCATACCGTTTCAAGAAAATCGAAAATAAAAAAAATGGTTTCTTGGGAAGACTATTTATGACAATTATTTATTATGAGTCTTTTCAAAAAGTAGTTTATTGTTTTTTTTTTAAAGCTTGAATCTGTTTTTGAAAAAATTATATTTCTTAAACTGGCTAAAAAATTATATGACCCGAAGTATTATGTTTGACTCTGTAAGTTAAAATTTTCATTTACGGAAAACTTTTTCAAGAAAAAACTATAGTAGAAATGAACATTTATGTTACACGATGCATCAGGGAAACTAATACCTTTATTGATCAAATAGATATTTGTATACACTGTCCAAGGGAGTGCATGCAGTAGTAGAAGTGTTGTGTATTAATATGGTAATTGCAAGTAATAATTGCAACCGAAGCAAAACATTCTACACGTGTGCTTTTTACTTTGTTTCTGTCAATCAAATTAATTAAATACACAATCAATATACAAACCAAAAGGGATACGTGTCCTTAGAGTCCCATATAAGTCATCTAACTCTTCGCTGGTAGTTTGATTTTTAATGTTTCAAGGTCTGACACTCAGATTAGAAGGAATAAAAACTTTTCCAAGAAAGTACGAGTATGAAAAGTTGCCGAGAGAAATTCGGCGATCTGTTTACGATCTGCCGAAAATGTAGTGCCGTTTGTGGTGCAGATGTTTTCAACCCAGAATTTCGTTACACCTGCATTACATGGTTTGCATTGTTCTGTGCCTTAATTTTCTTGGCACTATCAGGATACACGATCTATGTGGGGATGTACATTGACAACGATTGGACGGCCATAATGCAAGCCCTGTGCATGTCGGGAAGTGGAATCCACGGACTCTTTAAATTCTTTTCGGCTACACTCAACCAAGATGCCCTTCGGAAAATTCATAGAGGTCTCGATAAAGTTTATCGCACCTACGAACAAAAACACATTGATTATCAAAATGTTCTGAACAATTCAACCAGCGTAATTTCCCGCGTCCTTAAATGTGCGGCATTGCTTTATGCATTTGCAGTCCTAACAATGTTATCGGTGCCAGTTTATTATTATTTCATGTTTGGTAAAAAAATATTAGTTATGCAATTTTTACTTCCCTTCATCGATCCGTTTTCCGATACGGGCTATTTGATAACAAGTGTAGCACATGTTGTTACAATAACGATTGGGGCTTTTGGCAATTTTGCAGGTGATATGTTTTTTTTCATGTTTATATTGCACGTGCCGCTTTTTAAAAATATTTTGAAAATCAAGTTCGAGGACCTTAATAAAGTGTCGTTGGCAACAGATGACAGCATTGGTACAATGCCGATGTTGGTGGATGTAATAATCTGGCATCAGGAGTATACAGCGTGAGTTGTTTAGTGTACTTAAGCTTTCGGCATAAACATTATAATTTTAATGAAGAAGAATACTTGAGCGGGTGATTCAGAAAACTTGGCAAATTTTATTAGTAAGTTATTCGGTGATTAATCTTGAACATTTTATATTTTTAAGGGCTGGCCACGATACCTAACTAAACGATACTTTTTTAAGTATCGTCTCAGTATCGTCAAAATCGAAAAATTTGTATCGTCTCGGTATCGGTATCGGCCTCGTATAACTCAGTCTCGTTTGGTCTCGTATAACAAAGTCTTGTCTTGGTATCGGTCTCGCCTCATTTTGGTTTTGTCTCAGTAAAAAAAACAAAATGCACGACTTGGTTTGTTCTTGATCTTCCAGTTGAATGCTAAAATTTCTTGGTATTTTTAAGATTTTATAATAATCATAACATACAAAATATGAATATAGATAGTATGTTAATGAACAACAATTTTTTAACTAGTTTTTTTGTAGTCTTAAAAAATTTAAACATAAATTCAGCGTCAAAATATTATAGCAGGAAAACAATGCTGTTACAAAATCATTGGAGCCGTTTCCAAAAAAACAAAATATGAGAAAAAAATATGAGAGGCAGTTGGTGGACTTCATTAAAGTCACTTCCTCCAGTTTAAAGAACCAAGTCTGAAAATGTCATCCAAAGAATTGGTTTCAGAGAAACAAAGCGAAAGAAAATTGGTCGTGGAAATTCTATTTTTGGTTCTATTTTTAAATAATTGCTTAAATTTCTCCTTAGTAAAGAGAAAAAACTGTGAAAATGTCATTCAAACCAAAACCCGCTACAAGAATTTTTCATTTGTAATTCAAACATTTTTTTTCTGCCAATAATACCGAAAGTATCGGTAAATTTAGGTGCCAAAAGTACAGTTTGGTCTCGGTATCGTTTCGGGTGTTTTAGGGCTGGTATCTCGGTATTGCCACGGTTTCCGATACAAAGGATATCGAAACGTTTCTGGTATCATAACCAGCCCTATTTTGTATTCTCTCTTAAATTTATTTTGTTTGCTATCAAAATAAATGTCTGGAAAAGGGAGTTTTTTCAAAACAAACAAACTCCAAAAAAACACTCCAGGCACTAGATATTATATGGAGAAGAGTATTTGTGTTTTTTTTTTAACTTTATGAGTTAGTTCAGAGTTTGATGAACTAAGTTTTCTCCCAAAAACGTTTTTTCTGCCTAATCCACTCCCTTAAACAATTTAAAAAACATACTTTTATTTCTACCTTGGTTCTTACTGATTTATTTAAATGTCAATTTGTTTTCTTCAGAATCACCCTGCATTCCTTTTAATGTCTCTCTTAATTAAGATTTTGCCTTACAAACCATTTTTAATCTTGATTATTTGATCTTTTAAAAATATTGATTCAATATTCTAGGTACTTAAAAACCCTGAGTGAAGTATATTTTTTAGTACTTTTTGTTCAAATTTTTACAACAGCCTTTAGCATTGGCTTGACAACATTTATAGTTTTTATGACAGACTGGCCAGGTGGATATGCCTACCTAATTTATTTATTCGTTATATTATACGCTTATTGTGGACTTGGAACTGTCACAGAAATAGCAGTGAGTTTGAAAAATTTTCAAAAATGACACAAAAGTTTAAATAAAATTTTTAATATATTTTCTTTTATAGAATGATGATGTTTGCGATTATGTTTATAACGTTTGCCTTTGGTATCGATTGCCTATTCGAGAACGTAAAATGTTGATGATAATGCTTTTGAAGGCACAAAATCCAACTTTATTGACCGTCGGTGATATAATGCCACTTTCCGTTACGACTGGTCTTTCATTGACAAAGACAATTTATAGTTTTTTGATGATGCTATTTAATTTTACTGAAGATTAGAAATTCATTGAAAAGGACTAATTTTATGATAGTCAGTAAAATACTCGTAGTCCAGTGTAGTCCAGTTACGGTATTTACTCTTCAGATAAATATAAAATATGCATGCTTTCAATAGGTTATTCTTAAAAACCCTAATCATTTCAGTTTTTTTTTGAGTGCTTTGGAATCGTCAGTTAATGAACAGTGCTTAGGAACCTGGAAATGTTAAAGAAATCATCAGAATTTTATAAGTTATGAACTTTTGTTAAATTACTTTATTCATACACTATCAAATTAGGTTTTGTTCAATTGTTAATACTTTAAGTTTTTGCAAATAAATTTTATTTATTCAATAAAAATCACTTCAGCAGTTCGGAGCAAGTTGTTTTTATATATCCTTCTCCGAGTGCAAGAAGTTATGAGCCTAGGGCAGAAGAAATTTTTGAAAGCATCTTTTACGAAGTTTAATGCAGAAAACTTTCATTTATGGAAATATAAGCTAGAACTTATGGGTATGTGTTGCTGAGCCACCAGCGCACAGTGTGGCAAATCGCACATCTAGCGGTATTAAATTAATAACGCTTGTGGTTTGAAGTTTTTGCTTAATTTTTTTTTCTTAGTTAAATGGAAAACACCCATAAAATGTATTGTTATAAAATTTTTTTTTTTATTTGGTCGAAGTTCTTGGAAAATGAGTGACGAATTCACCGTTTTTTTCACATTTTTAAAAATTATTTTTAAAAATTTTATTAATGCACAAACTTGATAGCTGATTCAAAAACAAGCAAAAAATTGTATGAGAAGGGGGGATCTATCTCTCCCCGTTTGGGCGGGAGGGGCATTTTTTGAAAATTTTGGCTAAACAAAAAATGGGTTGCACAGAGCAAAGATAAGTGCACAAAATAATTTGCTTTAGCTTTTTTTTGAAAGCTAGTACACTACTGCTTTGTATTTAATATAAAACATATGCCTAATCAGTAAAATGTTCTATAAATTCAATTTTAAAGTAGAAACTTTCGTTAAAAAAGTTTTTTTTTATTATTAAGTGTAGAACTTATTTTTTTCATTTTTATTTAACAATAATAACTTAATTAATAATATTCTTAAATACTTAAATCTAAAAGTTCGACAACTTCAGGTTCCAAGCTGCTTCTTTTCCTTTTTGGAACGCTTCTTAAGCCAGCTATAAATGGATCCGAGGTAATAAGAAGTCTATGTATAAGGTCTGTCATTGTGTCTACTCTGGATGTTTTTCTTGTGAAGAGTTCCCTATATTTTCTGTTATCCTTATTTCTTGCCTCTTGAGCTTCTTCCGAAAGTTGGCCGATCGGAAGGATGCATGATTTAATGACCTGCTTGCCATGAAATAGTACTTTATGCACACTTACTGGCATATAATACCATTTGTATTTTTCAATGTACAAATTTCTTATTTTTGTTACAAAATTATCGAAGGCGTCAAGATTGATAGGGAACCCAGAAGAAAGTGCTTCTAAGACAATGTGAAATCCTCTTATTAGCTCTATTTCGATGCCTGTTATTTCAGCTGTCTTGTTTTCATTTCTGAAGAACCGTCTCGCTGTATTGCCATCGTTAGAGTTGCCAGCTTGTTGGGTGGGTATGTCAACCAGCAACCCAGTTTCTCTCCTAAACTTTTCTTGGATCATTTTTTTCCTACTTTTGACTTTGTCTTTATGTTCCTGGGTTGTCACTTTCCAAACTTTTACGTCAAGTCTGTAGGCAATGTGAAGGACGCATTCCATAAATCTGATCCAAGAATGGAGTGGAGATAAACCAAACGACATTGCGAATTGATTTTCATTTTTTTGTGATAAGATGTTTGGACTGTTCATCTCCGATGGCCTTGCTCCACAAATATAACAAGTTTGAGAAGATGATGTCACCGTTGATGAAAGGGCAGTACAAACTTTTCCATTTACCATTGAAAGTAACAAAATGGGTTTGATGGCAAGTTCAAAACCGTACTCATCAATCTTAACAGTTGTTAAAGAGTTACCTTTTTCTAGAACTTGATCTACTTCACGTTTTATCAACTCTGTCGTTTCCTTTGCAAATAAAAGCTTTATTGGCCGGCAGTATCTCGTTGATGAAGGAGCTTGGTTTTGCCAAACGATTCGTTTTTCATCTCCCAAATGGTAATACATTTGAATAGGGACCATCGATATACTAAAGAGGTTCTCCTCATAGAAATCTCCATCACTCGGTTTTTGTTTATACGATTTTTGTTGTGCTCCATCGCATCCCCATTTGAAGAGCAATGTTAAATCCTTCAAGTTAACTCTATCGTGTTCTGAAATTAATGCACTTTTCTGGGACGAACATAAGCGCTTAACACTATGCTCCACTAAATCTTGGAGTTCGCATTGTGCACTGGACTCTGTAATTTCGCATTTTTCTGGATAACACTTTTGCTTTGATTCCTTGATCTTATGATATGAGGGCAACAAATCTTTTGCTATGAAATTGACTTTTTGACGGATAATTTCATACTGATGCGTTGAAAGCTGTGCATCCACAATAAGTGCTAACGCTTCATCAGTAGATAAGCTCATTTCGGAAGATGTTCCTCTTTCTAAAGACTTTTTCAAAATTGTTCCTTAAAATAAAATGTACATAAATGAAAATGTTGAATATAAGTAGATATTTTTTTTTTAAACCAACCCCTGTGCGGCGAACTATTTGACAGCTTTTTCAGCACATTAGCAGTATCCCTTTTACCACTTTTTCGTAGATTAATTTCATGTGCAGCCGCAATTTCATCACAGCTGTATTCATTTAAAAGAGGTTGCACCTTTAACTTTTTAATTTTATCACAGCAATCATCAAATGATTTTCTTGGTCTACCAACACTTTTCGTATTTGACGAAGATGGAATTTCACATAATGTTTTGAATGGCAGTACAAAATGTTTATCAAGCCAGGAAGCGTTTTCTTTCAAAAAGCGATCAAGATGTCTAGAACTTCTAGACCACCTTTGATCAAACTTTTGGCAAAGATTTTTTATACTCAGTTTGAGTGCTTGTATTGCATCGTCTGTAAATTCAAGGCTAAAAAAACCCAAAACAAACAATAAGAGCGCATCAACGCGCTTTATTTTGGTTTTTGAAATCCAGACCTGAAACATTTCTTTTTTAGTAACATGGAAGTCCATTCTGAAAATGATATAAAGAAAACGTGTTTGTTCTCAAAACTGAAATATTTGAAAGATACATACATAAATGTACATACCACATGGCACAAAAGACGAAGACACATACTTTTTTCATAAGCATTTAATGACAAAATCAAGAACATATGTATATTTAGTTTAAAACGAGAACGTATAACGGTTTTATCAGTCAGTAACCACCTTAATGGAAACTTCCGACAGGCTTTAAAGGCCCTTAATCCGACCCTGTCCAAAATCCTTAAGAACTTTCATAAAATTTTGCGACAGGCCTTAGAGCTTAAACTCCCTCAATCCGGCCCTGTCAATAAAAATTTATAAAGTTCATGCATCTATGTTTAATTATACTTATTTTATACACCTGTATGCATATATTCATTATATTGCAGAGGAAAACAACAACAAACTTTTTTTCTATTATTCTGTCAGTTCAGAAGCATTTTTTGGCTCGTTAGCTATGATGTAAAATGGCTTAAATTTAAAGGCGCGCAAAAATGCGCAAAATTTTTTGATAGTTTCAATAAGGAAAGACATTAAGCTTTGCAATGAACATAATTATAAGGCGGAACTATGTGGAACTTAGCTTTTCTGCTCCAATGATTGCAAAAATTACAAAAAAAATACACATTTTTTAACTTTATCTATCGCCACAAAAAAATTTTAATACAAAAATTATATAAATTTACTTACTTTAATATTCTTTGATAAATATATAATTTTAAAAAAATAAAACTTTTAGTAAAACACGCACTCTAAGTATAAAAACTTAATGAAAATCTAAGTGCCCTGTACAACCAAATTTGGTAACAAATTAACACAAACTGCAGCTTCATGGCTCATTTTTTTTATGTTAATATTTTTTTTCCCAAAAAATTCTCTTATATCGTTCAATTTACTGTTTAAGCTTTAAGAAATACTGGTTTTGGCATCAATTGCAGCATATCATTTTTTGAATAAAATGACGCTAGATGTGCGATTTGCCACACTGTGCAGCGTCTGAACCAGATTCCGCTTTGAAGAAACGTGACGGCTTTGATCATTGGATTATCCGTGGAAGATAAGTCAACTTGCATGCTGATCTAGAAATCCAGAACAGCTCGTCAATTTTGGGAAAATACTACGCAGTGATTATGAGAAGAATAGGTTGGGAAGCAGCGTACGTCTTATCAGGAGAGTTTATGGAATGAAATTTTCTATGGATTTCAGCATATCGAACCACATTATGGAAATTAAATTGTTGTTTGGCAGGTTGGAAGCTATAGGCGAGCAATTCTTTGAAAATTGGCTGTAGCTATGTTACTAAACAGTCTTCGATTTTTTTTTTTATATATGTTGGTGACAGCCGTGTTAGCTAGTAAGTTTGAGGGATTGACACTTAAAGTTATCGATGTGCCAATCCAAGCAGTTTTCAGTAAAAAATCTGCTTTGAAATCATTCGTAAATACAAAAGAAAGCACAGCAAAAGGATTTATATAAATTGATAGGTCAAAGAACACATTAAGAAGGATTTGAGACGGAAGTTGAAGAAGTTGAGGTAAAATAATCAAGTTAATAAGGCTAAAAAAAGCAATCGAGAACTAAATGATTACTGTTGCTCTTCAATGGCTAATGACAAGAGTAAAATATTAAAAAAATGGTTGGGCTCGTTGCAAAAGCCAAAAAGAAACTGCAGGACCATTGGTATTACGTAGAGGACAGGCTTAGCTTTCAGTTGATAGTCCATTTATAGAAGTTTCTTGTATTATAGGTACACGTACCCCAAAATGCAACCTGAACGCTGCAATTTCTAACAATTGCCACCATCAGATAAAGCTTGTCCAAAAAGTAGTTTTGTGAATGTTTGACTTAAGCAATCCTTTGGCATTTTCTATTTTAATGGACCAGATAGCCAAAGTAAGCGAAAAATTCTATAAAAGCTATGTACATATGTAGGTCCATTATAAGGCGTTACAAAGAATTTTTCAATTAAATTCTTCTTTGTTCATCTCATACCAGTTTATCGGAATCAACCAAAATATATTTTCATTACTATGTATTTTTGCTGTATGATAATGATACCTATTTGAATTTAAACGTTAACGTTAGTTTTCAATCCTTTAGTATAGAAAACTATGAGACCTACATATAAGTATACCAAATTTCTTGCAACAAAACCACTTCAAACGAAACGTGATATTAAAAAAAATTGAATGCGTTATCATACGTTTTGAAGTTATTTATGAATTGCCAGACAAACGAACAAAAATATAAATTCATATACGAGCACATACCAACAGTTTAATAATAAAGCAGGAATTTTCTAAAATTAAAACACAGTAATGTGCAGACATTTTGTAATAATTTGTATTTATGTCTAAAAATTTTGAACTTAAATTGTTGAATGTGAACGAAGATCCAAAAAACCAGAAAATACACAGAGTATTCAAAATGTCGAAAACTCAAAGATAAAACTAAAAATCGTTACAGATTTCTTTTTAGTTTTCGTTAAAAACTTTTTTAATTGATCATTCGTAACGTGAAGTTTTACGAAACAATTACTGCTTTTAAGTTCGAACATATTTGGACGCTCACATTCTTTTATCTCGGTTCTAACCTTAGATCTGAATAGTTAGGACCTATACACGATATTGATGCTCGAAGAGAATTTTTTGGCTGTTGCGAGGAGTCCGACTATTTTTTTTAATTACGAGTACTATCTTTTCTTAACACTGCTTTTTACATTATAGCCCAGTCGGATTAGACAAACATATGAGCTGAAATGCAAAAAATTAGATAGGGGTTTTTGTAATCTTAATGGTTAGAGGAGTTCATTAAGAGTGTAAATAAAAGTTTTCGACTTCCTAGCTCCATTGCGTTAGCCGCCATCTTGAATTTAACGAAAATTGGTTTTTGGGAAATAACTCGCCTATTTTTAACTTTTGAGCAAAAATTAACTTAACAAAAGTTGTTCAAAATTTAATTATCTACAACTTTGGTCATAATCTTTTTTTTGGACTCGATTGATATTTTTCGATTAAATCGAAAAAAAAAACCTATTTTAAATTTAGGAAAAACTGAGTAAAATCATAGCAAATAGATAAGAAAGTGGCGTTTACCACTTTTTTCCATTTTAACGAAATCCCTAATTTTATAGAAATGTTTGAACTCTAAATTGGTATTATGAAGAGGACATTCTTAGCTTTCATTTATATTAGTAGCTTACACTTGTTGGTATATTTAGGGACTATTAAGTGGAGAGAGTGAAAAAATCAAGAGTTCAAGTTGAGCTTATTTGAACTTTTAATTTGATTTATGTTTTTGTAAAATTGGGCGTTGAGTTCTTTGAAATGGCTGTACATCTGCATATCTGCTCAATTTTCGCAGAAATAACGCAGATGATTTGGATATTGTTTTCATGAGCAAAACAAAAGATTAGAAATGGCTTAAGTAATATTCACCTCAGCCAAGTAAAATTTCCTTAGTATAATCTTGTGAAAACAGTTTCAAAGTGTTACAGTAATAAGATCATTATTTCAATCTCTAAGGACTAGTTTTTCATTGCAAAATTATTTTTGCCTCGGGGTTAAACCTAAGTTAACTTCAGAGACGTTTTGTTCAGTTTAAGTTAACTTCGAGTTAACTTACCCACTTTAGTGAGTTAACTCTGGAACCAACTCAATGTACCTTTTCAGTTGTGGCGCCATCTCGATTTCGATAGTGAAAGTTATTTTCAATTCAGTTGTGGTGTCGTCTCTCTTTTCATGCGTGAATGGCGTGGGAGGATGATATCCATACATTGATGGCCCTCGATGTGCCGCACATTGATGGCCCTAGATTTTTGGAAACTGAAAGATAAAGTTTATCCTTAACTGAAAAACTGTTTTTTGGGTAAACTCGGAGTTAAATTATTTTCAGGATTAGCTGACTCTTATTGAACTCAGAGTTAACCCTGAACTGAAAAATTGGCCCTTAATTTATAAAGATAAATTTCATCCAAGTCCAGTGTCCAAACGATTCTAACTTTTATATTTCGAAAATATTTACCCATGGCTTCTAAAAATAAGCCAAGTTAATATAGAAAGGTGTCGTGCATGGCCCTAGCAAGGGTGAAGAATAGGGATACAAAATTAATGCTTACAAAAGAGGTTGGGTGCAATCCACACTAGCAACATCCCATTGGTGTCCTCGTAAGCTAGAGTCCCGATGAAATTTTACTACAGTAGACGATCGATTTAGTGAATTTCGAAAAAGTGAATTTTTCACAATAGTGAACACACAAAATTAAAAAAAAATAATGTTTTTTTACAAAAATGCCTCGCAAGCATTTAACATTGCTGGAGAACATTGAAAAATCGTTTTGATTTTCTCTTAAAGATTAAGTAAATGTTAAAACATTCAAATCGAACAAAATGTGTATTTTGCATCAAATTCATCTTTTGTAAGCCTTTAAACTTCCCGCTCGAAAAAATGAACAATCTCAAAGGCGTCTACTACCTTCGAGATATTAGAGACAAGAAAATGTTGTTTATTTAGTGGGTAGGATAACATCTACTTGGAGCAAATATAATTTGTTTGTTCTCAAAATGTTGGGTTTTTTTTTCGCTTTAAAAATTTTTAATTTCTATGGTGAAAAAACCCACTTTTTAAACTGAATGTCTTTTCTGCTTGAGTTTGAGTTCAGATCTGTCCCCGAGTTTTGAAAATTTTATCCATTTTCAAATGTAAAATTACTGTTGGGCGCATTCGAATGATATAATCGATTATAATCAATTTAGGTAACATCTCGGCATATCTCGATTCTTCACTTGAATCATTCGAATTATTTTTCATCAATACTTTTGTAATTACAAGAGTAGTAATACCTCAAGAACCCGAGATTCAAGAACAGAAAATGAGAATGAAAGACAAATAGGAGAAAAAGAAACACACATAATAGAACAATCGACACGTTGATTATTTGTATACGTGTATTCAACCACTCGAGTCAACGCAATGGGAGCTCAAGAGCGGCACTACATTTGAATTTACTTCGAATAAAGAATGAATGGATCATTCGAATGATTTTCCTACCTACCTGCTTTACTATTGTAGTAAGTGTAGTGAGAATGAGAACTCGAGAAGTCGAGATTCAAGATAAGCAAGACTGTTGACAAGAGTCGAGTGGATAAATATAATTACACATAGACAAAAATCATATCTTGAGTTCTCGATTATGTAGGTTCTCGTTTCTCTTTTCTTGGTTCTCGACTCTCGAGCCCGTATATAGATCCATATCTCGAATGATCATTCGATTATTATGATCACTCGAGTACTAAAATCTCGATTGTTGAAATCATTCGATTATGCCCATCACTATGTAAAATCTAGTATACAAAAAATTTACACTTGTTGTGCAATCACTTTTGGCATTCACTTAAGTTAGGATAGCAATCCTTATGGCTTAAAAAAAATGAAGAAATTTTACCTTTATTTTCTTTAATATTGTAGCCACTCACAAAAGTATCATTTCACTTAAATAACCCAAATATCGAGCCACTCCCGCTAAATTATCGTAAGCGTCAAAAAGTAAATTTTACTGGAAAGGAGTTTATTTTCTGTATTGTTTATTGTTATTGTTTTGTTTCGGTTTATCAAATTTCTTGAAAGTTTAAAAACCAAATGTTTGTACTTGTCATTGAATTTTGGCCTTTCGAAATCTTGACTCTACAAAAAGTAAGCTGCCTCAAAAAAAAGGTGAGAAATGGGTCAACTTTTATTTTTCTTACGAAACTTAAAATAAAACGCTCTACTTGGAATCTTTGCACGGAGTCACAACGATGCTATGGAAAGATTTAACATTCTGTTGAAGACACATTTCCTTCCGGTCGAAATTTGATTGATGGCAATCCAAATGCCCTTCTAAACATTTTCTCTAAACTATGAAATTATCAAAATATCGGCCGTTTTCAAAAATTGGTTTGATCAACTTCAGTCAATTTATTTGCAAGCAAATTTGGCATTTACAATCACGATGTCTGGCTTTTCAAAGTTTTGTTCGTCAAATAGATTTTTTACTGATAAGCTACACAAGAGATGATGCTTTTGAAAATATCGTACACAAACACAATCTATTTCATACCAGTTCGGTCAGTATAATACCTAGCAATAATAATTTCTCAAATTTTCCTCGTTCGCCTCGTGTTGGCATTCACGACATGATGGCATCTTTCACGGAACGCATCGTGCCATTTGTGATACGACACCTTTCATAGCTAGGTACCTGGTGCATTTTCCCCTTTGTCCCACCCCTTAACATGGCCTGTGGGAAAATTTCTGCTAGGAAATGGATTTTTGACAGGAATTTGCAGCTTAAAAAAATTTGTTGGTGTTTGCATTTCTATTCCGAATTTTGAAGTTCACCAAATAAAGGTACAGTTAGCAAGTTAGCATCGTTTATCTCAGGAACCAAGCATGCTAGGAACTTGCATCAGTGAGGTTTGAAATTTGTATTTTTTTTTGCATTTCAACGATAAGTTCAAAGTTTGAGATCCTTAATTTAAAAAACTTCATAAGATTGCCTTCAAAATGAAGTTAGCAGGTCACATCATAGGGCTTCAAATTAGCAGTTTCTTGCATTTAAAGTATGTTCTTCTTAAGACGGCACTTGTTTGCATAAATTAACTTTTTTGAAATTCACTTTCTATAATGTCAGTACAATTTTCTTGGACAGAATACCAATGCACATCCAATGCTGTTTTGTATAAATTTTTATACAATTATTCATTAATATCAAATCTTTCTTAGTTTCTTAGCACAGCACTGTAGGTATATATATGTATCTACCGAAGCAAACAGATTAACGGATAAACTCTGTGTAGTAACAACAAACATATAAACTGGCTGACGTTCACTTGTGTGTCAATGGTAATGAATATTTATGAGAGATTTATTCAACATGTCCTAACATCCTGATGCTGATATTACTCGTACATATATTTTTCCCAACACTCACAGCATTTTGCCACTTCAGCACCATCATCACCTACTCAGTATTGTCATTAGGGACACCCTGCGCTCAGGGATTTTGCGTTGGTATTATATTCACTGCGGATGGCATTATGACAATTTTCCTTGTTACTTGTTGTGTGATGTGCAAATTGAATGCAAGGTTGATGTTGATAGCCTGGCGGTTAGTGGAATGATTGATGAAATCCCTGAAATTAGCATCCAAGGTTGTAATATGAGAGAAACAATTTTTAAATTATTTGCTGAAGGGCATCATTCGTATTATCTTTCTTGTTTTGAGTGAAATTTGTATAATATTTACAAGTCCAAAAACTGTCATGTGTTTTTGATAAAAACATTTTTTTAATTTCGTATTTCTAAGCCACTTCATTGTCATATACTCATAATAGAAAAAAATGCATTCATGCCTAATATAATGTTACAAATCTACTCTATATTGCAATGTTCTCATATTTTAAGCCCAATTTATATTGATTCCAAAATGTGAAAATCCCAACTAAACATTTTTAAATCCACTTAGACGCACAAAAGCTGGCAGCAATCATAAAAATCCTCACTTAATGCTGAACCAGTAGAAATGCAGTATATATTAATCATTACAGTTTTATTGCGGAATAAATCCCCAGGTGCTTCCGTAGATTACACTTGTGCTCTGCAAGGGCACTGGGAAAATAAATAAAATCACAAGTGTCACAATTTGATCACACAGATTTTTATTCAAATTTAAGCTTCTTTTTGAATAAATTTCTCTTGGATTGTAAACAGTATACCAATAAACTTCATTAAAAAGAGTGAACATCAGAGATCAAAAACTAATTTATTTTAAATTTTAAACACAAAAACAATTGTTTAATTTTCCGCTGAATTGGAAACAAATAAATTCCAAATCCAGGATATTATCGCTTAGTGGATTTTCAAATTAACTATTTAATAAATATTTCAAATTAAAATGTTCACATTGTCATTGCATTGCATTGCAATTGCAACAATATTGTATAAATAAATATATCAAAAAACCATGGTTTTCTAAATAATATCAGTGTATATATGCCAAATAAAATCATTCCATCTAGAAAATTACACATTCTAATGGTCGGGCGTAGCGAATTGGTCAGCCAGCATCAGCTATTGAATTAACATTAAATGGCCAAATGATGTTCGAATGCTCAAAGGACTTGCCTTCTCTTCAAAATGTTTTGGCTTTGGCTCTAGTACACATTATGCGGTCCTATTTAGAATGTTTTTTCTTTCACTATTTTCAAATAAATCACGTTTACATCCGTAACGTCGGATAAATATGGAAGGTTGTGTGTACAATTTTACATTATTGCTTGATGTGGCCAACAACGGCATCAGAATCAGCACCGGGATAACGAGGATAATGGAAATGTCTGTCTGTGGCCACAAAATAGGTCACAGTCATGGATGAGATGAAAGCAAAAATGAATTTAATTTTTTTTTTTCGTTTTGCCATCTGAACAAAGATTTATATTGTGTTAGAGCAATTTATCTTTTAGTCAAAAATCATTTATTAAAAAAATTAGGGTAGTTGCTAAGTTACACCTTGTAATTTCAGGATGAACAAAAAGAGAAACAAATAAGCCATTTTCTAAAGGATTTGTTTTGCTAAAATACTTCTTGGGAGTGAGCAAATGATTTAACGCTCGACTTAAAGATGACTTTGTCAACTGCTGAAATAATTAAATTATTTCAATCCAATTTATATCTAGTAGATTCAAGGTTTGTCATTGGAAAATCTTCAATATCACTAATTATCTGAATTTACTTCAAGGTTATGAAGAATGTTTTAAGCTTGGGCCTTAAACCTCGGAGCTGAAAAATAATAGACTAAAACAAGACCGACATTTATGGATCGGCCTTGCGATATAGTACATAATAGGTACTATGTATTGTTGCATATATGGTAAGTTATACATTCGTAAAAACATGAACTTGAGATTTTGATCAAATTTGTTATTTCGATGATCGATGAAACGAAGACAAAAAAAGTTGATCTTACAATTCTGTCTGTCTATCTAATTGTTGAGATACAGCCTAAATGGATATATACAGGGTGGCGCACCAATTGTGTTACAATAAGAAATTCAAATAACTTTTTTTTTAATCGATGTATTTCATTTATTTTTTTTTATTGGTTAGAAAATTAAATTTTATTTTAAATAGTTAGTTGTTTTTAAAGATTATAGACCGCAAATGACCTCCACGCTCTCCCACGCATATGCGGCACCTGATCAAAAAATTATTCATTGCGGCCTGAAGAGTTGAAGTTGGGATCGCCTCAATTATTGTCGTTATGGACTGCTTTAATTCAGTTAAATTCCTGGGCCTCGTTTTATACACCTCTTGCTTGACATAACCCCATAAAAAGAAGTCTGGTACAGTCAGGTCAGGTGACCTTGGGGGCCAGCGAAGAGTGGAGTTCCTAGAAATTAAATTGTTTGCGAATTTTTTGTTTAGCTCCGCCATAACTGGTCTGGCTATATGTGCAGTTGCTCCATCTTGCTGAAACCAAACGCTGTTGAATGGTGTACGTCTTCGGCGCAGTTCTGGGTAAAAAAAACTCCTTCAACATCTTTAAATAACGGTCCCCATTGACAGTAACGGTTACACCGTTTTCTTCAAAGAAGTACGGCCCGACAATACACCTTGATGAAACTGCGCACCACACAGTGACTCGTTCTGGGTGCAGTTCCGTCTCATGGAGCATTTCTGGATTAGACTCATTCTATATACGGCAATTTTGTTTATTTACATTGCCGTTAAGATCAAAATGGGCCTCATCAGCAATGAACAAACAATTGATCAATGTGTTGTCTTCTTCGGCCATTGATATCATTTTTTGGCAAAATTCCAGGCGAACAGGCAAATCCTGAGGGTTTAACTTGCTAGTAATTTGGACTTTGTACGGAAACAAGTTTAAATCGTCATGAAGTATCCGTTGTAATGACCGTCTACTAACTCCAATTTGCCCCGATAAATTTCGGGTCGAAACGCTCGGATTGGCCTGTATTGCAGATGCTACTGCTGCGATTGTATCCTGAACCCGAACATTGGCATCTCGATGGTACGGCCTTCGTGCGATGCTTCCAGATTCGGCAAACATGTTTACAAATCTCATAATGGTCCATCTACTCGGGGGATTACCGCCAAACTCCCACCTAAATTCTCTTTGGACGGAAATGACGGACTGCAAAGCATGGTACCGTTGCACTATCCAAATTCTTTTCTCCGTATCCCAAGCATCTATTTTTATAAATCTAAATAGTAACCTACAAAATAAAAAAAAAAATAAGCCGATTACTCACACAGAAAAAAAGTTATTACGTTTTATTTTTGTAGCACGATTCGTGCGCCACCCTGTAGATTTTTTTAGAACTTGGTGCGTAGAGTTTTTTAATTCTCCACATGTTTTTCTCATTTTCTTAAAACCATACCATTTTCTTAAGCATTATTACAAAATCTTATTTAAATCAAAAATGGCTCCACAACTTTTCTTAAAAAAAAACAACAAACTTCTTATAGGCTTTCTTTAAATAAGAAATCATTTTTGAAAAAAATTATTAATGGTACCAGTTTGTTTTTATATTAGGTTTTCTTCAAAACGTAAATTTTTCTAAATACAGAAAATTCTAAGAAATAATAATATTTATTTTTCCCAAAATGTTTAAGAAAATATTTTTTGGATTTTTAAAAAAATGTTTCAAAACTTTTTTTGAATATCACATTTTGAAAACTACGTAGTCGATTTTTTGAACCTAGGAGTTATCTACGGGTTTCTTAACACCTTCTAGGATATTTTAAGAAACAAATAATTTACTTTTATAAAAAAAAAAACAAATGGCATAATACCGTTAGGGATTTTTTTCTCTCAGAAACGGCTACTACGGTTTTGATGAAACTTTTTTAGGTATGGCTTATTTAGTTCAATCTACTACTACAAATTATAAAAAATTAAACAACTAGTAATATTGCTTAGTTAATTAGTTAATTAATATTAATTAATATTAATATTAATTATTATGGATTAAGATTTTTTAGGTATACATTTCAAATTAGTTAATTCGACATCTATTACGTATATGGGTTGAAAATTGTATTTAAAATTCTCTTTTCATTTTCACAGGGGAAGGATTTGCATACTAAAATGTCAGAAATTTTTTTTTTGCCTATAACCTTGTTTAGTTTAAGAATTTTAACTTGGAATTTTCCTTAAGTTGAAATGCATTTTTCCTCGGTAGTACAAAAAAATAATAAAAGAGAAGCTTTCTTGGTTTACAATTTTTTTTTTCGAAAATTATGTTGATGACGTAAAATCATCTGGTTTTCAGTGTTCGATTCAAAATTTATAGAAGAAGTATATAAAGAAAAAAAAAATACAGTACCTGATTTCATAATTTAAAAAAAAAAAAACAACAGTATATATGTAGTTTTTTTGAGTTTTTTTTCTTAAATTTTGAGTTTGAAATTTATTTTTTCGATAACTATGAACAGGAATAACTTATTTTCGAAAACGTATTAAAGAACAGAGCTCAAGGTAAAACAAAATATAGCACTTTATTGTTAGTGTTGCCATTTGTTTTTAATTATATTTTTTTTTTTAGTTCTTAGTATTATTTTCAGGAAATTTCTCCTCCTGCTTGAAAGGGGGAGATAGACCCCTTCATCTATGTTAGAAAATGTTTGTGTTACGATCCTCTAAAAAATCCTATCATTATTTTATATCACAGTGATAATCATTTTGGGCCCGAATCAATCAATCACTTTCAAAAATTGATCTTTTTCGAAATCTAAATATCTTTTTAATGGGTCCTCGTATCGAAAAAGTTTTCATAGGAGTTCTTATAGAAAATATTATTTTCTATAAGAAAAGTATAAATTATTTGCCAAAAACATCACCATTTTTGAGTTATAAGCAAACAGGGGGTATTTTCGTCAAATTAACGTTTTTTTCAAACGCCTATATCTTCTTAACCATCAGTTGGGGAAAAAATTATGTTATAATATTTCTTGTAGAAAATTATGTTATCTACAAGTTTTTATACACTAAATTTTAGTACCGTGTACCGTTTCTTTTATTATTTCCTTAAAACTCGGAAATCTCGAGGTATATGGGTGATTCTACAAACGATGGAATTTTTGCGGCTCCAGTGATATTATAATAACTGTTCAAGTATTTCTATCTGATTGTTTAAATAACTATAAATCAATGTGATGTCTACGTGGCCCGAAAAAATTATTAAGGTCTCATATATTTTCATTACTCCGCTGACGTGTTTTCTTCCCGTTTTCGATGAAAAAATCATTTTTGTATCTTACGCTCGTTTGCTATTTCATGTGTTAAGAAACAATTTGTGCGAGAGGTCTTGGAATGCCCGTTCAGTTTCTCAGTCCTCCGATGAGTTTTTATAGAAAATAATTTTATGTAAACAGGTATAAATTTTAACATTTTACTATGGGCTTCGTAAAACAATATTTTTTTATTTTTTTTTTCGCATTAACAATTTTTAGTGGCAAAAACGATGAACATACTCGGTTCCCTGGTCTCAATCAGTCAGTCCCTTGACCTTTAATTACTGATTTTATTTCTGGAAGCCTCAAAAATGGACAGTTAATGCTGCTTTTCTTTTAAAGTACCTGTAAAATAAAAAGCACGACTCAGTCGCACGAACTTGCTCTTATGTTCAAGTTGCTTGAAACTAAGAACTTTTGAAATATGAAATTAATTATAAAAAATATACGAAAATATAAAAAAAAACATTACAATCGTTATAAAACTTAGAGCTCCAAAACAAGTATGCCGTTTGATTACTCGAAAAAATATGTATACATAGTGCAAACAAAATTTTAATTGTTGAAGTGGTTTTCTTAAAAATTATTTTAAAATTTTAATAACATTTTAAAAAAAAGTTTTGGTATGCCAATTTTGAGTATGTACTTATATACATTTTCAACCATAGTTTCAAAAAAAAAATTCATCAACTCATTTTTGAAATATTGAATTTTCAAAAAAAAAAATAAAAATTTTTTTAAAAATCCTAAACTTTTTTTATTCAAAATTTTTATATGCAATACTATTAACATTTAAACAAAAATTAACATACAAAATTTGACTAAAATCGTGTAAGTCGTTAATGAGAAAATCAAAAATTAAATCAAACGTTATATGACAGGTACCGTTTATAAAAGTTTTCGGCAATTTTTTTTGTTATCAAAAAGTACACCATGCCTATAATAATACATTTTTTTTTTTCAAAATCGTTCGAGCTGTTTTTGAGAAAAATAAGCTTTTCATTTACGGTTGTAGGGCAAGTACCGTTATTTTTGGTGCAAAAGAAAAAAATCAATTTCTCTTGGGAGAGTTACAAAAAAACCTTGGGCTGTAGGTCGATATGCGGACAGGTAGACAGACAGATAGAATTGTGCCACCCATTTTTTTCGTGTTCTCTATCATCATTTTGTCATGTTTGATTGTTATCTCGAATTTTTTTTGCACGAATCCAGAACTTGCTCTATATTACCTATGTATGTATAATTTTTTTTTTTTTTTTTTTTTTTTTATCCTATGGAAATCTTCAAAAGACACTCGGTAAGAATCGGTACCAAGTAGTGTGGGACTCTTACCGCACTAAAACCACCGGTGAATCAGGACCAATCTATGAAAGATCGACAAATGATTTTTCTTTCTTAATTTATAAATCGCATTGTGGGAAGTTTAAGTTATAACACTTTCCATAGCTTTTAGACCACCAGTTCATGAGGCTTGGTTCTTCTTAATCTCCGAACATTGTCTCGTACATTTAAGACGGTCTCCATTTCGGAGTTGGTATGACTTTGCAGTCGCTGATTGTGTGATACAGCGTGTTTTTTAACCACTTCTGTAACCATTTCAATTTGAAGGTCACGATGTAGATCGCTATTTCTTATATACCAAGGGGCATTTATTATTCCGCGAAGGAATTTTTGGATGGGTTCAGCATTTGTTTTCTTTGAACAGCCCTATAGTTGGATGCCATATGTCCAAACGGGTTTCAGTACTTGCTTATATAACGTTAGCTTATTCTGGATAGATAGGTCAGAGTTCTTTCCTAGTAACCAGTACATTTTTCTGTACTTCAAGTTTAGTTCGTCTTTTTTTCTTTTTGATGTGCTCTTTCCATTTGAGCTTTGCATCCAAAGTCATTCCAAGGTATTTGGCAGTATTGGAGTAAGGTACTGTTGTACTGTTTATAAGAATTGGAACATTGTTTATTTTTTTGTTTGTAAGGTTTATATGCGTCGATTTTGTTTCATTTAGTTTGATTCGCCATTTTTGTGTCCAATCACTAACTTTATCGACTGCATTTTGCAGTTTTTGTATAGCCTTCGTATCGGATTTATCTGGCACCAATATTGCAGTATCATCAGCAAAGGTGGCCATGATAGCGTTGATGTCCACTGGAATATTCCTTGTATATAACAGATACAGGGTTGGTCCTAGGACACTTCTTTGTGGTACCCCAGCTTCAATTTCTTTAGTTTCAAGTAATTTTGGTCGTACCGTACTCTTAAGAGTCGGTTCGTAACATTGGACTTCAGTATTTCGTAGTACTGCCTGGGAAGATCCCTTTGCAGTTTGTACTCAAGTCCCAAGTGCCAAACCTTATCAAAGGCTTGAGCAACATCTAAGAATATAGCCGAGCATACTTGTTTTTCTTCAAGTGCCTTTTCCACAACATCCGTAATCCGATGCACTTGGTCTATCGTGGAATGTTTATTTCTAAATCCAAACTGATGGCTCGGAATCAGTCTTCTTTCTTCTATTATTTTTTTCTCTTGAGTTCGAAATTGTTGGAGTACTTTCTTCTGCAGCCTGTTGCACATCAGCAATAAATTGTTCTACTTGATGATCAATCTGTTCATTTGTTTGCATAGGGGATCTTAGGTTTATAAAACTTTCAAGTTTATCTCTGAATTCGTTCCAGTTTGTTCTTTTGTTCACGAGCTTAGGATTACTTTTTTCTATTATTTCTGCTTCGCTCAGTGATAATATTACTGGAGTATGATCTGACGATAAATCGTAATTACCTTCGACACTTATATGGTTTCGTTTAATACCTTTTACTACGAAAAAGTCTATAAGGTCTGGTATTTTGTTAGAATCAGATGGCCAATATGTTGGCGAGCCAGAAGAATAAAATTCGCAGTTGTATTTGCGGCCTGCTTGATATAGCCGTTTGCCTTTCGTTGTTATGAGCCAGGATCCCCATTGGGTGTGTTTAGCATTGTATGTATATTGCAAATAAAAATTGTGTTTATACAAATGTTATAAGGGTTGGTTAAGTTTCATTAAAATTAGAGCTATCTTATTCGTTAGACAAATAGACCCAAGAATAGTCATTTTCAACACATAAACAGAAGAAAGGACTATTAGAGAGGGGAGTGGACCAAAGGAGATAATAAAGTCAATGGCAGCCCGTTATTTTTGGAGTGATGAGTCAAGGTGTGAAGTTGGAGTGGGCGGTGAACGAAATGTTATTAGAAATTCAAGATAGACTTTTCACAGGGACTGCCTTCAAAAACCTGTCAAGTTTCCAGCATCTTGAATGATATGAGGATGCATATTTGAGCGGGCAGCATTCGGGCAATTTACATATAGTTAATGGAATTATCAATGCTCCTAAGTACCGGGATATTTTGCAAAATGAGGTTTTTCCATCAATACCACGTCCTCAAACTAGTGATGGAGACTATATTTTCCAACAAGATATTGTGCTTCTTGCCATACAGCAAGGTCTAAAATGTCGTTTGAGTGGTTATTTGCTGAAGCAATTCGTTTAAAGACTCTGAATTAGCACATAATTTGTGTTGACACTTGACAGTACTACTTCACTGATAAAACCACGGATTTGAACTGCAGTAAAAATATTTTGAGTTTGACCTAATCTAAAGCTTAAAGTTTTAATTAAATTTAACAAAAACAACTACAAATAGATCTCTTACTACATATTTTACGACACGATTCTATATAATATACAAAATTGGATTTAGTTCCACCGAGAACAACTTACAACTTACTCATTTATTATATCAAAGCACTTGACTTTCTCTACTTGACTTCCTCTGTAGTTCACTTCCTTAATTTTCAAGTGCTACCAATTCCTTATGCAAAATGAGAACATAAACATTTGTACCTTCATAACCTATGTTTTACGAAGTGATGTCATAAAATTTACTATGCAAACCAGGTAAGGGGATTAAGTCTTCGAATAACACAAAATCCCTCAAGAGTATGAAAGAATATTTATTGAACAGCTGTATGAGCTTATAGATATAGACTTATGTGTGCATACATTTTATATAGCTTCTACAATTCCTGTATTACTATGAGACACACATATTCATGCTTTCTAGGATTTATTAATGTTTTTCATCGAAACAGGATAAAAGTCTGTCTGCTCTCATATCTATATATTATTATTTTCTCTCTCTCAGTGGTCACTTTGTGATTGTTATTTTTATAGGATTTTGTATAATATGTATTTCTTTTTCTTGTTTTTCTCATTGTGATTGACATTTCAATTTCATTCTTGATCGTTCAGCTGAGATTATTTCAACCATCAGATTGCTATAGGGAGACAAATAAATGAGAACCATCAGACTTGAGTTATTCTTTTAGTCTCCCATAGCATCAAGATTTTCATAGTAGCTATGTAGTTTAAATTGAAGTTGTATAATACAAGAAAAGTAATCCATAAAATCATGATCAATCGGTTTTCAAGTAGGTACCTATGTTTATTTATGTTAAGAAAGTACATATTTTTCTTTGCAAATTAATTTATGAAGGTAATAAAAATAAATAAAAAGCACCCTCTGTAGGGAAAGGCAAAATGATTTTAGTCGGAATTTGTCCTGTATTTTGTTTAATTATTTACGATGATTTTTCACCAGAGCACATTATGTTTTATCTGAAGAGAAAAATGGGAGGCTATACAACAAGACTCAGAACACATTTGGCATAAAACAATTTAAGCTGTTACTTTTTTGATTTTAATTTTGGTGGGGGCAAAAACCCCCGTTTATTCGGCTTAATACAAGCTAATTCTTAATCTAACTTAATAACTAAGAACTTAAGCTAACGTTAGTGAGTGGGAGGGCGATTCAGAAGCCGGAGTTTTAAGGAAGGAGTACTGAGGTTAAAGTCGAGGGAGGCCAAATTCGAGTTAACACCCCGCAGCATGCGAGAGATAGGTTCGTTGGAGCCATAACAGGTTCGATGGTTCGTGGGCATGTAAAAGAGACGAGTGGTACGTGTATTACGAGGGTTAGTTTTAAAAGAGACAGAGTTGTAGAGCGACATGCAGTCAACGGAACCAGAGAGTAGTCGATGAATGAAGAGAATGTCTGATATATCCATTCGTTACTCCAACGAGTCTAGGTTGATTAGTTTAAGGCGGTCTAAATAGGGAGGCAAAATAAAAGGATTATTCCATGATAGACCTCGAAGAGCAAAGCGTAGGAAACGACGCTGGATGCTCTCGATTCTGGAAATATGTGTAAGTTGATAAGGGGACCAAACTTGAGACTCTTATTCGAGGAATGGACGAACAAATGATATGTATAAGGACCGGGTTACGTAGGGATTGGAGAATTCTTTAGACCATCTTTTGATGAATCCTAGCACTGAGTTTGCTTTGAGAATGATATCGTCTATGTGAGAAATAAAATTAAACTCAGGGTCACATAAAATGCCAAGGTCTCGAATATTATCGACGGAGGGTATGGGTTGATTATGGATCAGGTAGAGACGGGGAGGAGATTTCATGCGTTTGCGTGAAAAAGTGATTGATTGACGACGTTTAGCTCTAGGCAATTTTTTAGACACCATACTGAAAAATTGTCAAGATCTTGTTGAATGAGAGAAGAGTCATGTCTTGAGGAAATGGTCTTGAAAAACTTGGTATCATCGGCGTACAGAGAAATAGAAGAATGTTTAATGATTCTTTCGATATCGTTAATAGCAAGAATCAATAAAAGTGGACCCAGGTGGCTTCCTTGGGGAACCCCAGAGCTAGCTAAGAAAGGACAAGAGGTGGCAGATCTAAAACGAACGCTGTAAAAACGGTTTCCAAGGTAAGAAGAAATCCATTGTAACAAAGAGGGTTCGAAGCCAAGATTGAACGAAGATGATTGAACTATTTCGAAAACTGAAACCTTTAAGAAAAATAGTAATGTACTATGTTTTTGTAGGAAATTAGTTTTTGAATTTGTTTATTTTTATAATTGTTAGGGAGATATTCCTAAAAAACTCTCTCAAATTATGGCTGCCTTCAGTATCGGCAATATTATGTCGGTACCCACTTTATACAATTTAAAGGGTCATGCCATTTCAAAACAACATTAAATTGCCTTTGGCGATGTCAGAATTTTCAGAACACTCAAATTCAATAAACCTAATGCAATCCAATGTACCCTACCGAACAGTATTATTATTTCATATATGCACAGAAATACGAAAACAAATACGACAATATAATTATTGAAAGGATAACACAAAAGCAATAATAATTGAATAGTTTCTATTTTCAACAACAAACAACAACAACAATCTAACAGAGAATTGCCTTCACCTACATAATATGTATGTAGGTACATAAATCCTACAAGTGCCATAACTTTGGTTCCCTAACATCCTTATACCATTTTTTTATATGATGGAGTACTGGTTCTGTCATGGTAAAATTCTATGTATTTTATCCATTTTTTTCGTTTTTTTTTTTCATTTTTCATATATATGTTGTTCCAAGTAACATGTTATTGTCATTTCATGCTTGTTTGTTCAATATAAATCATATTGTATAGTTCAAAGACCAATTTAGTTGTGTTTTCAATGCGCCATCATCATAGTAAGGAGTGTGGGTTGTTTTTGACTATAGGGTACGCAAAATAGAACTATAAAGTACTTTTTTTTTTTTTATTTATGTTCCTTCTACGTATTTTGATATCAAACAAAATCTGCTGCTATGCAGTGTTTTTGAAAATATTGAAAATGTTTGGCTTGTTTTATGAATGGGGATTTTTATTACCTTCTTGGGAACCATATTTTCTTGTAGGAACTATGAAGATGATTACATTATGAATTCGTTACTAAACTTTGAGCAGGAAATTTAAATAAAATGGAACTTATAAGAACCATTAAATCTTGTCATTTAATTTTCTTAATGTTCGCTCAACTTCCCTTCATCATGACATCTCTAAGGGTTAACAGAAGAGGTTTTTTCTTAAACTATATTCCGGTCAATTATATGATGTGTTGTTGGCGGGAGAATTGTTACTAAGAAATTTTTTTAAAATAATTATAGGTAACTAAACAATCTTTATTTCCAATATGTCTGATTTCATAGCTTACTTTAAGGGATTTTAAAGGTCATCAAACTTTAAAATAAAATTTTCTGCCTCACCAAGTGTTTTTAAATTGTTCATTCTTCAAAATGTTTGTTTTTTAAACAAAAATTCCGTTCTGTTGGATGAAATTGTATAATTAAATGATGTATTTAATTTTAGGTCTATCTAGATAGGTAGCATCCAGACTATCGTAGGTGAGAGCAGTGTTGCCGAATCAAAAAAAGAATATCATTATTTATATCATGATTTACCCAAAAAAAAATCATGAGAATATAAAAACACCGAAAACTTATGCTCACCCAAATTTGAAAAAAAAGCAAAACATTCTCACATGTAGTGTTGATTTGATTTTTACTTGTATAAACAAAAAACAGGAGCCCAATTTCGGAAATGGGAATGCTTTTCCGTGTACACATTCTGTTCACGCCCAAAACAAGAGTTAGTAAATTTGACTGATTGTCCATTCGATATTTGTCAAAAACTTAAAACTCACTCTTGGGAATTGCAAACGATTTTCTGTGTACACAGAAAAAACCCACTCTTGCAGTTTAATAAAATTAAAAAACAAAAAATTAAATGAACATCTGGCTTTCAAAATTCTGTTTGGTCAAAATTCTGCTCTTTTTTGGTAAATTCTGTCTGGTCAAAATTCTGTTTTCCCAAATTCTGCTTATGAAAACTAAAATTCTGTGTAAATAAATACTCATAACAAAAAAATTTTTTCTGATTCTTTCATGACCCAGAGTCCACAGAAAATTTTGGATGTCAGTGATAGCAAAAAATGAAGCATATGTAGTTGTCAAAAGCACACGGAAAGAATTGAAAGATCACCAATTGAAAAAATTGCAATTGCAAATTACAAATCATGTTTTATTCGTAAATCACGGCATTTTGATCCAAAATTAATACAAAAAATTGTCATTTTACATTCAAAACGTAGCAAATTGCAAAATTTGTTTTTTCGTGATTTGCAATTAAAATTCATGATTCAAGCTTGTACTTTTAATTGTAAAATACAACTTTTTTGGCGAAATTTACTCTCCAAAAGAATAATTTCAAAAACAGCATTTAAAATTATTGAATATTTTGTAATTTACATTGTGCAATCATTGATTTACGATTTTTTTTCGCAATTTGCAACTCCATCAGAATAGTTGCAAATCACAAAATAAAATCGTAAATTACGACTTTCTTGTCGCAATTAACTTCTCGATAAGATAAAGCACAACAACATGGAATGTATCTAATCGTTAATGTGTGACACCAACAATCTATATTGCAAATTGGCATAGTGGTTGCATGCTCACTCCGCTGGAGGGTTGCGTGTTCAAATCCAACTAGAGTCAAGCGCAAACTATTTATTTCAAATAAATAAAATAAAATGCGTATACCTGCAAAATAAAGAGTTTTTAGCAAGATTGATCTTTCAAAGTGGCAATATCACAAAATAAAAGTGATGATCACAAATCTTTTTTGCAAATTTACAAATTGTGCAATTGAGGAATGTTTGGATCAAATTGCGATTTTTTGTTCGCAATTTTTGTTTTCTCTCGATAGAATAATTGATACTTAAGAGTGTTGATTTACGATTTTTGAGTATCAAATATCTTCATTTTGCTTGGTTTCGCAAATTGCAAACAAATAGTCGTACATTAAGAAATCCCAAGCCAAGGTATAAATCGGGATTCATTTCATTTTTCGTGATCTGATCCAAGAATTCTTTCTGTGCATGAGCAAAGGCTATTCCTAAAATGAAAGCCTTGGAGTTCATTGCCTGTTATGGACTGCAAGGCTTTAATTTTGGGAATAATCTTGACTGAAATTTTCGACACCTATCTATGTATACTTGTTTTTTTGCTATCACTCACACAAAAATCGTCACATATTTATGAAGTTTAAAGTTTTATTCTCTTAATATTGCTTTCAAGTCGTTTTTTATGACTTGCGCTATTTGCTTATATTTTAGAAAACTTTTCTTTTTTTAATTAGCTCCCCTTTTTTACTGTACTCACCCACATGAGTTTTTGCGAAAAAAAAGTTAATTTTTCAGGTTGTTTATGAGCTAATAAAACCCGCCTTTCATTTTCCAACCAAGCTTTTTAGTCAGCGACTCAAAGCATCGGCACTGTTTTATGTTCTTTGGAAAACTTCCGTATTTGGCTTTTCATTATCAAAAACAGACCAAAATTCTGCCTTAAGATGGTATGTATTTTGTTAATTTAAAATCGTTTCAATTATGTATGTATGTTCTTACTACTTTGAAATTAGTTCCACTGCAAGAAATCTGTTTTTCAAAATTTGTATTTTTAAATACAGAATTTTGATAAACAGAATTTTGAACAAACAGAATTTTGTTCATGCAGAATTTCGTACGGCTAGAATTTTGAAAACAGAATTTTGACATGCAGAATTTTGAAAGCAGAATATTGACCCTACAGAATTTCGACCCCAATCCACAAATACTTATTAAATCATAGGAACATTTTTGTTTTCTTCTTTTTATTTTCTTTTTTTAATACTTTTTAAAATAAATATATACACAATATGTATTTCAAATTTTATATGTTTATATGTACATAAATATTTTTGGCATGAGTTTTGTGGAGGGGTCAAATACAAGCATTTTTTACAATTGAAGGAGGGTCTATCTCACCCCGTTTAGGAGAAAGGGATGATTTTCGAAAAAAAAGACTTTAATAGAAAAACAAAAGCTTTCGGTTTTTTGTGTTCGATTTAGAATTAATATGAGCATTAAACACAAAAAGTAAGATAAGTTTTCCATTTAACAATTTTGAGATAAATTGACCCAAACATTTTTTTTTATCAAAATTTTGAGTTTGAATGCAATTTTTGGAAAACTCTTGACACAAATATTATAATTTAAATGTAGGCTTAAAGAACATACTTTTGGTATTTAAAGTGTTGCCGTTGTTTCTAATATTTGTTTTTCCATTTAAGTAATTTTTTTCGAAAATCGACCCTACCTCCTATACGGAGCAAGAAAGAACTTGTTTTGATCTTGTGCATCCTGATATTGTGGATTGCAAAGAAGTGTCTGACAATTCTCAAAAAAATATTTCGTTGATCGCGAAGAAAATATAAAAATGCATAATTAAACAATTTAAACTTATTTTAGGACGTGTTTTCTTCAAAAACAGCAGATAGGATCGTTTAGTCAGTTCGTCGAATAGTAAAAACTAGAATTTGTTGAGATTTGAGCTTGGAGTTTCCTTAACAAATTTATTCGCTATTCGCTCATGTGAAAGGCACTTCAATTGTTTGTCTACTTTAAAATCAAAACAGTTTCAATTTTTAATGAGGCCATTTGAATATACGAGTACTAGCCTAATAATTGAGTCAACCTCAAGTCTATTCCTGGGTAAAGAATGTGTCTTCCAGTACATAACGACTCAAACGATTCGTTAATATTTTACTTTTCAAACCAATTTAAATTGACGTCAGGGCCTTAGGAAAGGAACAACTTCTTGATATGATACAAAATTTAAACTGACCATTGTGCGAACCGGATTATAGAATGAGAAAGGCTCACAATAGTCTACTAATAGACCGGAAAATGATGGGTATAAAGGAACAAATACATGCAAGGGTTTTTATTATTGAATATGTTTGTTTGGCCCATAAGCAAGCTTAGAACTGAAAATGCTGCTAAATTACCGCTTTCGTTTCTGGAACACTGGCCACTTTTCAATGTTTTTGGTATAACTCAGAAACTAAGCATGACATTGCGTTGATAGAGAACACAACAAAAGTGGGTGGCACAAATCTGCCTGTCTGTTCGTCTATAGTCTAAACAGCACGATCGATTTTCTTTAAACATGGTATATAGTGGATTTTGATGAGCGGTACCTACCATATAATTTTTCTTAGCAAATTTACATAATCGTATTTTTCTCAAAAACGGCTCAACAACTTTTTTTAAACAAAATTCAAGACATGACTTTTTGTAAAGGCTTCCTTTGGCTGGAAAACCATTTTTCAAAAAATGGTTATTGACGGTACTTCACAAGGAATTATTTTTAAAATTTTCGATTTACCTCAAAACGGTATGACTGATTTCAATATTTTTTTTTATACAGAGGCTTCCATAATTTAAATATTTGTATGTACTTAAAAAAAATATTTTTTGGATTTTTGAAAAATGTTTCAAAATATTTCCTTGACAATCAAATATCGATTTTTTTGAAGCTCGATATTTAAGAGTTTTTTAGTACTTGCTAAAATATTTTTTTGAAAAAAATGTACATATATGAAAAAATAACAGTACCCAACACACAAGTAAAAAAATCGGGAAGGAAAATATTTTTTTGTCTTTAAAACGACTCCTACGATTTTAATTAAACTTTTTCCATATTTTTAAAATTAATACGGTCTTATACAAAAAATTATAATTAATTTTGAACTTAGCAACTATTAACAGTTTCTGTTTATAAACAAATTTCAAGTAAGATTAAAGAATATTGCAAATCAAAATTTTCAAAAAAAGAGAAGTTTTTGAATTTAAAAAAAAAAGTTTTTTTTTTTTGAAAATTCGATATTTCAAAAACGGGCTTACATTTTTTTTTCAAATTTCATTGTTATATGTACATAAATAAATACTTAAGATATGCATACCAAAAATTTTCCTGAAGAAATGTTCTTAGAATTTAATATATAAAAAATAATTTTATAAGAAAACCGCTCCAACGATTTAAAATTTTTGTTTGTCCGTACAATCATATTCTATAAAGAATTAAGATGGTGTTCTTTTTTTTTCATGTTAAACTCTCAACGAAGTTTTTTTTTTTTAAAATAAATTAATTTAGTGGCGTAATAGCTCATGGAGAACCAGGGCCTAGTGACTAACAACTCTCAACCATTCCTGTGTGCGTGTTGTTGGCAGGAATGGAGGGGACCTACTATTTTTTGCCGAGTCCGAACGGCTAGATGAGAAGCACTTATTCATGACAAGTATACACTCTTGGAGGATTTGTCAGTTCCTCGCAAGAGGCAGTACCTCGGAAAAAAACATTTCTGTTTTCAGGTGGCAGTGGCCGGGAATCGAACCCAGACCTTTGGCATGACAGTCCTACGCACTAACCATCATGCCACGAGGTACTACAGTTTTTTTAGTTAATTTAAATATTGTATTTCATGATTTTAAACATTTTGCTTTCATAATTTTCAAGTCTTAACCATCAGCGCTTTGACCATAAGAACAAGTACATACGTGCGACCCAGTCGTGCATTTGATTTTTTTTTTTTAAATACGGCTTTGCACTCAAAGGCAGTTGTTAGTAAAAGTTATTTAATAAAATTTTGATTTTTTCACTAACGGCTCAAACGTTTTCAGTAGAAATTTTTTCAATAATTGCAATATTATTGAAAAAAAAAAATTGAAAACAATTAATTTTGGATTTTTAAAAAAATTTAATTTTTTTTTTTTTTGAAAATTCAATTTTTCAAAATCGGGTGAATGTGTTTTTTTCCTAGAAAGGCAGTATGCCACTAAATATTTATATGCATCAGGTTTTGGACAAATTTGAAATTATAAAAGAGACAGTGAAATCAGTTTTCAATTTTTGAATATTTTCCTAAAAATGTAAAGAACTATTTGAATCCTTCTTTGACAAACATCTAGGCTAGGGCCAACTTATAAAATACGTTTGCTTATTTTTAATTATAAATAATTCCACATAAAAATATACCCACGCTCCCACAATGAAATGTTTTGTCTTATTCACTCAATAACTTTATTAAATCAAAACCAGATTCTAAGAATTCCAATTCCATTTTATACAATTTTATAACTAGAAAGGAACCATATTCGACTTAATTAAACGTGGCTTTGTTAAATTTAAAAAAGAGGAAAACAAAACCTGAAAACAAAATTAATTCATCATTCAAACATTCAAAGGCTTTCACATGGATGCAAAAAATATGTGTAGTGTAGTAGGTAGAGCCCAGAATCACTTGTTCAACAAATGAATAAAACGAATTTTTTGTTGTTTTTTTTTATGTAAATAAAAGAAGGATTCGCAAATGTTTATTTTGTTCCCTCCATTTGCGTTTTCTGATTCTCGAGATAAATTCGTTTTGTGATTTGTTGAGAATCCGAGCGGTGAACTCACTGAGTTCACTTGGTATAGAATTGTTACCGTTATCGTTATTGTTGCAAGGACTGGCAACATTTTTAACGATCCATAAGGATAATTTATTATCTTCTTGTTTCTGCCAAAGATGATGTTGCAATAACGATGCAATATTTATGCCCAAAAGGACAATAAAACTCACACGCATGTAAAAGTTTATCTCAAGAATAAACTTATGTATAAATTGTTGTTGTTGTTATTGTGATTGTTATTGAGTCTGTATATAGTTGTTTTGATGGTCTCAACAAAAAGTTATAGTAGTTGTATACTTGTGGTTGGATAAATTTTATAAGCGGATCTATATATGGACTCCAGGACACGTATATATTTAAATGTTCACTCTTTCTACTTCTGCCAGGATATGATACAAATTTCAATTCTCTGATTTTTGTTACACAATCCTTAATCGTTTTTTGTGTTGTCCTTTTTTTTTGAAGTTTCGGTTTTTGCTCCTGCTTTGATTCTGGCAGTGGATTTTTTTTTGTTTCCGGTAATGTAGGGAATGGGCGTTAAAATAATTTATGTTGCGTTAAAGCATCCGACTTTTGTGGCCAGAATTTATGGCGGATTTTTTATTCACTCTGACACTCTGGCGGATGTTAAATGGCAACAGAAAGTAAAACATTACGTGTATAATATTTTGAAAATGAAATATATGTCCATGTGTGATATCTATGTTGTCCTTATGAATCGTGTAGGTGTGTGAAGGTATGTATGTATGTTTGGCAGTTACAAGGCAATACACCATAATAAAGCTACCCACAGTATGTTGTTCTTTTGAAGAAGTTTTTTTATTTTTTTATTTACCATGGATATGAGTGGATGTTAAAAAACTTTGGGGGCATTTTGTTTTCAGAAAGTAATCTAAATTCAAATACTTATTGGTTCATATACCGAGAAATTTTATAAAGCGCTAAAATAAAGGAAATGAGAAGAGCATGCCTTAAATTTTAATCAAAAAATTATTTTAAAGCGTTTATGATTATTATTCAATTTAATTTTCATAAGCTTGAAAATGATGCAGCAATGTAGGCTATATATATTTTTTCAAGTGCATGAGAGTGAGTAAAAATTAATGAAATTTAAATGGTTTAATTGAAATTAAAGTGAACAAACTTATTTTGTGGTAATTTTTAATTTAATTTTTCAATCGCATTTTTTCTTTTTTCCTCACTCATTTGAATGCCTTGTTTTTGACGCTGTTGACAGTATCATAATTTATTACTATAGGAACATGTGGAAGCTTAAACTCCATTTTTGATTTAAACTTTAAATATTCAGCAGAAAAATTGAACTCAGTTAAACGAGACTGTGAAACTGGCCATAAGGGCTCTACAAAAAAATCAGTTAAATATGAGTCATTCCATATGAAAACGTCGAAAAACAAAAAAAAATTGTACTTTATCATTTAAGACTTTTTTTCAAAATTTGTGAGAATATTCCTTATGGTTCAACGGAAGAATACCCACCGTTTTTTTAATTTTCTCATGCCTGAAGTATTTGAAAATCATCATTTTAGTGCTTCAATATTTTTGCTTTAAAAAAATGTCTATTAAAGATATCAAAACGTTTGATATGACATATTAAAGCTTTAAAACAGTACTAATAGTTACTTATATTCTAATTCACATAATCAATTTCAAACAATATCAAAAATGGTGCCAAAAATACGACTGTTTTTCTGATTTTTTGTCGTTTTCAACTGACTCTGGTGTCTCGACTGTTAAACGCAACTACATATTTTTTTTTTTGAATATCAAGTACACTTATTATAAAAGAAGTCAAATCTTAAATTGACTCATTCAACTCACTCTTTGTATAAAAAATCTCTACCAGAAATTGTAAAGATTTTAAAAATCGCAGTTTTTAGACTATAATCTGACATGTTTGTCATTTTTGATGAAAAGGTGAAGGTTGCACCGAAACAAAAATTATTTTAAACATATTGTCCCCCGTTTGAGCTAGAGGGGCAATTTAGAAAAACATTCACTTAATTTAGAAAAAAAAATATATTCATAAACAAAAACAACTATATATTTATATGCATTCCTTAATTTTCTTTTAAAATCAAGTTGTTTAAGAGAATGATTTTTGAAAAATTAAACTTCAAATAGAAAATATTGAAAACATGATCAAGAACAAAATTATTCAAACTATTTTTTTTTAATTTTATGTAATTAAATACCATTTTTGTGGTAATTTTTCAACGCTTTAGTCAGTTCTTAGTCGAACACACAAAACCAAATGGTTCTAGGACTTTTATTTTTTAATATATAAACAAATACCTAAACCAACTTAGTGATAAAAAAATTTACGTTAATATTAAAAAACATATTAAAACCCAATGGCAGTACGTACAACATTATGTTATATCTTTTTGTAAATCCAGCAATCTATTCTCTAATGATTTTTAAAATAAAGTTTTTTAAGTGAAAAGTTTTCGAAAAATTAACCTTCAAACTCAAAATTTTGGAAATGTAATAAAAAACTAATCGTTCAAACTGATTTTTTTGAAATTGTATGTTATTGAGAACTATTTTTGAGGTCAAACCATGGATTTCCTTAACTATGATTATTTATCAATTTATTAATTTATTTAATTTATTTAAAACTATTAAGCCGTCAACATATGTATCTTCTAGCTGAAAATCCTTAGATTAAATTTCAAGGACACTGTAATAAACAAAAATTGTTTGATTCGGGTGCTAGAAAGAATTTCATGCAATTTATCGATACAATTTTTTGCACCGGGCACGCAGTTTAAATAGTTAAAAGTTCAAACAATTTTAAGGACTCAGCTAGGCCCGTTAGATATCAAAAGACGAGCTAAGGAAAAATGTGATATTTACTCTTTTGGTCGGATTCAATAGGAACTTTAGTGATGAATTCTCTCGATATCCTTAGCGATCGATAGAATTTATTCATTCAGCTAAAAAAATAGCATGTTCTACTCAAAATATTACCTGAAAAGGAATTTTCAAGGTGAAGGTAACATTTTTCACTCAATACAGGCACCTATCTGAATTTCGAGTTTTCAATTTCTCACAAAAATTAATATATCAGATTTTTTCTTTTAGCTATTGCATTGAACATCGTCTAATATAGCAGCCCCAAAATCGAAGCTTGGGAAAAACAACAGCTAACATGTTAAATTGCGAACCCCTTACCTCGTCGGATTTCCCTATGATTGGCAAAAAACACAGTCAACATTCAAATTTGCTAGCCCCATTCTTATTTTTGTTTTTAAAGCCTCTTAGGGCTTCAAAAAATACTACATACATACATAAGGCGTTAATTGGTCTCTGTCTGATTTTTGTCCCTTGTACTTAGTATTATCTACGGTTTTTCTTCAAATTTTCTTGGGGCTTAGAAAAAACATACTTGCATACTAATTTTTCAGCCCCAATCTTGTTCCAATAGTAAAGTTTGGAAAAACAAATATTATACCGATGATTTCAAGGCTCATTCCATGTTTCATCAAGTGGTTTTTAAAAATTTAGAGTTTGAATACAGACACAAAATTGAAATCCTGTAATATTTTTTTAATTTTGCTATTTAATTAATTCCACGAATCAGCTGTGGGGGGGGGGGGGCTTCAGCCCCTATAGCCCTCCTGGATCCGCCACTATACATATACATTTCCAGTTGACTCTCTAAGTAAAATTCCCTCTAAGAAGACCCCTTAAGAAGACTTTTTAAATTTTTCGTTTTCGACTAAGAGCTGGCACCATATTTATGAGTTGAACACATAACCAATAAAATGAGTATGAGTGTCTGTAGGTGCTTGCATCTTGACATCAAATTCAAAAGTCGGGCAGGATTTTTTTGGCGCTCGTGGAAAGGACAAGGGGTTGAAAATAGCGGTTTTCAGACTTATGTGTTAGATCCACATGCACTTCATTTCATTGATAAACAATGAGAAAAAGTGTTTTTAAATTTTTCTTAAGTCCCCAAAATTTAATTTTTACAATCCGATTAGATGAACTCAAGATATAAACTTTTTAGATGCTCCATATCGAGAGATATTTGGAGAATTAAAAAAATCAAAAATCACAAAAAAAGTCTCCAAAATAAAGCCAATAGGGTTCGCTTCAAAAACTTGAGTTTCATTTAAATGACAGAGCATCTTTTCCCATTTTAAATTAATGTACACAATGGTTTGGAAACCTCTGTTTCAGACTTTTAAATTTGGTGTCAAGATGCATATACCTATAAACCCTCATACTCATTTTTTGGTTATGTGTTCAACCCATAAATATGCTACCAGCTCTTAGCTGTCAAGATTAATGATTATCCAATTGGCGACAAAAATAAACTAGTATACCATCCCGGCGGACACCCTGTATAATAAAAACGGACGTTTTTCATGGCGATTTTCCACTTAAGTCCTTAGAAACAAGCACAAGGAAAGACTGTGAATATTAAACTGTGTCAAAGAAACAGAAATGTGTCTTCAGCTTAATTGGTTTCAAAATCTCGATAGAGGTTACCAAAATATTTTTCCTTCTTAAACTTGAAGTTTTATTTTGTTCAGTGTATAAACTTACTTAAAACCAAAAATTCTAAAAAAAATTCACTCTTTTGTATCTGAGCGATTGGTCACATTGAATATTTTTCAATATGTTTGTACAACTTGGAAGCTAAGCCAAATTGCCAATTTTACACTTAAAAATGTTTGTACAAAATTAAATTTCCTATTAAATTGGATGATTTCCAAAAATATATAAAAAAATAAGTAGAAAAAGTAAACAAGAACCAATAAAACAATCTTAAAACCAAAAAGTTCATTGCAAAGGGTGTTTCTTGTGCCATTCCGTGAAGTCTTTGCCGTGGGCCACGGCCAATGAATAGGGTAAATACGCCACTGGAATCATTGAATAAAACGACAAACACAAATTTTGCAGTACAATTTACGCCATCTACAAAGCCGAAGGCATATAAATTATACATCGTTTGAAGGGTGTTTGCACAGAAGTGCAAAATGACAAAATTTATTGAACAATTGCACTACAAAAACTAGAAACAATACAAGAAAATTGCATGATAAGTGCGAGTGAGAGCCAGAGCAAGTCTGAGTATTTATTTGTCGTAACCTAAATGTGACGTTTCGATTTTTTTCACCCTCCAACCAGCCAATTTTCCAGCACTGACTGGAAAGATTATTGAAATCTCCGATGGCAGTATTCAGTGCTGCAGAAAATAAAAATAAGTAGCTCATATAATAATAAGTAGCTCAGTTTTTTTCCAAGCTTAAGAATGCTTTTAAACATGTAATTATTCTTGTGATTTTCTACTTAATGTTGGAGAATATGGGGGGAGGGGGTAGGGGGTTTGGAGTGCTTTCATTTGCAATCAGTATTAATTTCTTGAATTTTTTGATGAGTGAAGTACGTAATCGGTGCGAATAACTTGCTATCGATAGTTTGTATGGAAGCCTCAATTTTTATTTTATTCCCATGTTATATCGAAAAAAAGTTTCTTAGAGTTTAATGTTAATAACAATATATTTCCATGAAGTTTTTTAATTGAACAATTATGTTTTTAGCACTTGAGATTCGAGTGCTGAACGTGTTAGTAGTTACTAATCGTGTTTAAGTATCTCAGTTTAAATTATTGGCATCGTCAGCTGTGGATTTGAAGATTTCAGCAGCATTTTTCTAGACATGTGGTTTTCAACCTGGCAATACATTTTTGGAGTTGGTCTTTTTGACAGCTGTCACTTGATTTATGCTCCGGTTGGTTTGATATTTCAAAAGACTTACTCCTGAACAGCTTTTGCAAATCATTACCAAAATAATGGTTCTTTTCACGTGACACATCGCGAAATGATCAATTGATTGAAGGAAACTTTTGGTCGTGGAATTATTTTTTGTGGGGTTATGTGGAGTCACCTGTCTACGCAAATGAACCCGAGACGATGGACGTTTTAGAGGAGTAGAGAATATTCAGCGAGTAATTTTCGTTAAAGATAAGGCTAATATATGTATGTTGTTCTTATTTGACAAACAGGTTATTTATAGTGCACAAGTACATATTTTTTACAAGTACAAAATCAAAAGGAAATTTAATTTTTTGCAGTAGGTACGTTTTAAGTCTTAACCATACTAAGGGCAAGTTTTTGCGATCCAGTAGTGCATTTATTTTGTTATATACTCCCAAAGAGAAAACAACACCTGTAAATTTAAAAAAAAGCTCTCAAAGTGTTACCGTTTCCACGAATTATGCAAATTGGCCAAATAGCCAATTGGATTAAGTGGACTACAACAAAAAAAAAAAAAAAATTGTTGATGGAATAAAAAATCAAAAAAAAAAAAAAGAATTAATGTTAACCAAAATTGGTATCATAGTATTGTTGTAGCCGTGTGATTGTTACAACTCAAATTTATTCAATTTATTTTTTATTGCATTTCATTTGCTGGCACCCTTACCTACCGGTTAAAAAATATAGGATTTTCGGATTTATTCAAATAAATTTAAATATTTGTATTTATTTTAAACCCATTCAATTAGTATACTATAGGTTTCGTTTGTGTAAACATCGATGTGCTAGCGATTGAAGTAATTTTACAAAAAAAAAAAAGAAAATTACTACACAAATGGATGTAATTCAATTAACTTCGATTGTGGAGAAGAGAAAAGAATTTAATTTCACACCTGTGAAATAGTGGTGTGGTATTGTTTTTCATTTTCTAGGATCATTTATTTATATGAATTTATTCAATATATGTATGTATTGTGTTATTGTATTATTTTTAATTTTTTAGTTAAAATTCGTGAATTAATATGAAATCCTTTTAATTTCGTGTATAGTTTATTCATTTTTGTAACTATTGAAATGATTATTTAAGATTAAGTTTTGTAAAACGCTTATTTGCTATAACATCAGCTGGTGGTGGATGCAATCAGAATGCTATTCATCAATAAAATTTTGGAAGAATAAGACACACTATGAAACAACTTGTATATAACGGATACACAAACTGAGCTAATGGAAAAATATTTTAAATTTCTAGAGTACTTTTTCAATTTATGTAGTTTTAAATTAAAGATATAAGAAATTAATAGAAACAAAATGGTCCAAATAAAGATATTGGTTCGATTGCGGCTTATATTTCTACTTTTTAGTATGCAGTGATGAGTTTTAACTAGGCATTAATATTTTTGTAGGATTGTTCAATACATACATAATGTTTAGTAAAATAATTGATTACTTTTCAATAATAGTACCAAAGCCAATCATTTATGTGATCAGTTTTATCATAGCTTAAAAAGATACGTATACGTCCAAGTGAACCGATCACTCATCAAAAAAAGTTCCCACAAAAAAAGAATATAAAACTCACTACTCAATCTTGAATGTTCTTGCAAATCAATTCATTCAGTGTTTCCGATTTTAATGTTCTTACAAATCAAGTCTTAATTTTTTTCAGAGTTTAATACAAAAACATTTTTTAGACATTTAAAAAGTCTCTTAAAATTGCATTTACATATGTAATTGAGTATATATGTTGTTCTTAGGAGAACTCTTAAATGTAAAAATGTCTTGAAAAGCTTGGAAGAGTGGTATAACCCACCCAAAGCCATGTCGTTATGAAATTTATCTAAAAAAGTTTTTTCTCAGTTAATAAAAAAAAAAAAAAAAAATAAGAACGCACATTATGTTTTATGTACATTAAAATAAACTTCAAAGAATTTCCTAGTAATAAATTCATACATCATACATCAAATAATACAGAAGAGAAAAAAAAAATAATATTTTAGAAACCCTGTGACGACTTTCAGCCTAGAATTTCCAAGATAATAATGTAGAATTTTTATTGAATCGACAATAATTTATATTTAAGCAAATAAATTTTAAAAAACCCTAAGCAAATAAGGAAAGATTTCAACAAGAAAGCACAATATCTAATTTGTGCTATTACGAGGAAATCATATCGTTGTATTCTTCCGAAAGCTTATACCTCCTTCTGTAACTTTGTCATTGCTTACTTCTTCAAAGATAAATAATTTTCTGATTGTCATAATGCCATTGCAAATCCTGTTTTTGGCATAAAATAAAGCTTGTGCAGAAAACATGTATATGTTTCCAGGAACATATTCTATCAAGAAAATTTGAGTATAAGGTGACTGAAAAAAAAAATTCGTTGAACTTATATAAATCGATCATTTTAAAAACCGTATAAGTAACACAATAAGAATTTTTCAGGAATCAATAAAAACTGGCTTATTAAACACGGGCACTTAGTTTCGCAACTGCAATAGAATGCCAGTCTTCAGTCCAGAAGAATAAAAATCTTCTCTTAAAAAAAAATATTAAAAAGCCTTTGATATTTTGACCAATGCGATGTACAGTCGAACTAAGTATTTTAGTAAATTTGAGATAAAAGCATTTTAATGATTTTGCTTTTCTCACCTTGAAATTAAATAATTTTTCTAATTTTTGAGAGCGATATCTTATTTTAAAAAATGATGTACAATACGTTAGAAAGAGTCATCTTAGAAGCACCCTTAACCCCTCAATAAAAAAATTGCCACATTTTTTAAGATTTTTATTTTCAACTCCTATAGAAGCCGTAGGAAGCGGTTCATTTAATTTCCCTTTATTTTGATTCCATTCTAGGCTATTCACGTCAAATATTCCAAATAATTCAGAACATGTAGGTTGAAAGTAGACTAGAAAAAATCCCATAGGAGGGGCTAATATTTACTCCCGCTTGGACAGAAGAAGAAGGAAGAGTTAAGAAATTACATTAAATAGAAAAAGTTAAATAAAACTAACAGTATTGTTTTTCTAGCTATTTAAAAAGCCAGAACTCCATTCTTATGATTTTTTCTTAAATTAAGTTCTTTCAAGAAATATGTCCAGCAAAAATTGTTTTGAAATGAAAAACAAACAAATAAAATTATTTAATTCTTCTTCAAAATATTGATTTCAAACATTTTTTTTGCAAAAACTGTTCTTCAAAAAAAAACTTAAAGCAAAAATAAACCAAAAGATTGAAGTTTTGGCTTAAAACTGCTAAATAATACTTAAGTATTGCCACCCCTTATTTTTTTCTTGCGATATAGGGACTATAATAAGGCAAGTTTTGGATTCGTGCAAAAAAAGTTGGCGATAACAATAAAACATGACATTACCATGATTGAGAACACCAAAAAAGTGGGTGACACAATTCTGTCTGTTTGTTCGTCTACAGCTTACATGGCTCGATCGATTTTCTTCAAACTTGGTACACATTGGTTTTTGGTGATTATGCCCACAGATTTAAAATTTTTTTTAAGTACCAAAAATGATCCTACCTGCCAAACAACTTTTTTCCCAATTTAACATAATCGTATTTTTCACAAAAACGACTCGACAAATTTTATTAAAATAAAATCAATAAATTACTTTTAGTAAAGGTTTTGAGTGGAAAACCATTTTTCAAAACATAATAAATTATTAGTGGTAACTCTCAAAGAACTATTTTTTTAATTTTTGATTTTGGGTAAGACTGATTTCAATATTTTGTTATGCAGCGGCTTTCAAGAACTAACGGGTGATTTTTTAGCTGGCTTGGTTTTGGCAACACTGGTTTTGACAGCTGACGTGTGTTTAGTACCTTGTGTCACTATCAAACAGCTTCAGTTTGGTTTGCAATTCAACCATGGATCGTTTTACAAATGAACAACGCTTGCAAATTATTGAATTTTACTATCAAAATTCGTGCTCGGTTCGAAATGTTCATCGCGCGCTGCTTCCATTTTATGGTCGGCATTCTCGACCTTCTGAGCAGTCTATTCGGAAGATTGTGACCAAATTTCGCACCAAATTTACTTTGTTGGACATTAAACCACCAACACGTTTACGTACTGTGCGTAGTGAAGAAAATATTGCGGCCGTATCAGCTAGTGTGACAGAAGACCGCGAAATGTCGATTCGGCGCCGTTCCCAGCAGTTAGGCCTTTGTTACAGCACTACGTGGAAAATTTTGCGGAAGGATTTGGGCGTAAAGCCTTTTAAGATACAGCTGGTGCAAGAACTAAAGCCAGCCGACCTACCACAACGCCGAATTTTTGGTGAATGGGCTCTTGGAAAGCTGGCCGAGGATCCGCTTTTTTATCGAAAAATTGTGTTCAGCGATGAGGCTCATTTTTGGTTGAATGGGTACGTAAATAAGCATAATTGCCGCATTTGGAGTGAAGATCAGCCAGAAGCATTGCAACAGCTACCAATGCATCCCGAAAAAGCCACTGTTTGGTGCGGTTTATGGGCCGGCGGCATTATTGGGCCATATTTCTTCAAAGATGATGCGAATCGCAGCGTTACTGTCAATGGTGAACGCTACCGAGCGATGATAACAAACTTTTTTTTGCCCGAAATGGAAGTTCTTGACTTGCATGATATGTGGTTTCAACAAGACGGTGCCACATGCCACACAGCACGCGAAACAATGGCGCAATTGCGAGGCGAGTTTGGTGAACAGTTAATTTCACGTTTCGGGCCGTTCAATTGGCCGCCTAGATCGTGCGATTTGACACCATTAGATTATTTTTTGTGGGGGTATGTCAAGGCTAATGTCTATAGGGACAAGCCCGCTTCGATTGACGCACTGAAAGCCAACATCCATGCATTCATTCGTGAGATACCGGCCGATATTAAACATTAAATTGCAAAGTTCAAACTATCGATTCAAATAAATATTTCATTCATTTTTTCGAATTTTTTGTGTTTTTTTTTTTTTAAAGTTCTAAACCTCTTAAAAAATCACCCGTTATAAATATTTTTGTGTAATTAAAAAATATTTCTAATTTTTTTTTGAAAAACAAATACATATTTCGAAGGCGATATTATTGATTTTGTTGAAAGTCGATACTTAAGAGTTTTTTTTAGTATTCTTTAAGATATTTTCGGAAAAAAAATTACATATATGAAAAAATAACGGTGCCTTCTATACAAAAGTCAAAAAAGAAAATATTTTTCTTTCTCAAAAACGACTCCTACGATTTTGATTAAACTTTTTCCGTATACAGCAGAATCTCGGAAAGATGAACGATTCTTGAAGATGAACAGTTCCAAAAGATGAACGAAATATTTTCAACATTCAGTGCTCAAAAAGATGAACGGGTTGAAATATTGTACTCCAAAAGTTGAAAGATTTATTTATTCCAAACTTAATTTTTTACTTTCTTATGCCTTTAGCTTCTCGGATTATATTTATGTAATGTTATTCAGTTTGTTTTAACTTCTTATGTAAATTATATTTTATGTTTTTATTTATAACTATATCTTTTTCCTCAGCCAAATGGCGATGCTCAAAAAGATGAACAATTTAAAAAGATGAACGGGCCCTATTTTATATCTGTTCATCTTTTCGAGATTCTTCTGTACTAAAATGATGCAGGGAAATAATTCCACGGGTATCTGCTCCACATGGGAGTTTAATCCTTCATAAATAGGAATCTAGCCCACTTTCCAAAGTGCAATTTATTCTCACCACGAGAGGATTTGTTTCCCTGCATCTACTAAAATTAATACGATTTGTATGTACGAAGTTATACAATTTTGCACTTAGCAAACTATTAGCATGATTTTTTATTTTGAATTTTCTCATTATTGGCTGAACGGATTTAGATAGATTTTTCATATACAAATTTCATATAAGATTTAATAATATTGCATATCAAAATTTTCAATTTTTTTTTATTTTTAAAAGAAGTTTCAAAATTTTCGATATTTCAAAAACAGGTTGACAAATTTTTTCAAATTTTATTTTTAAATGCCCATAAATAAATTCTAAGGATTTGCATAACAAAAGTTTTCCTTAAAAATGTTTTAAGAATTTTATATATAATAATAATAATATAATTAAGATGGCGTTCTTTTTTTTCAAACCATCAACGAAGTATTTTTAGGTAATATAAATATCGTATTTCATGCTTTTAAATATTTTTTCTCATAATTTCCATGTCCTGGCAAAAAATTTTCTTAAACCCTCAACACCTTGAACATATGATTAAGAACGTGCGACCCAGTCGTGCATTTTATAACTATTTAATGTAATATTTATCAAAATGCCCCTCCGGCTCAAGCGGGGGGAAATATTACCCACATCCCATGAGATTTTTTTTGTTTACTACGAAACTATAGGGTTTTTCAATAAGAGCGCTACAAAAGTTTTTTTTAAATAAAACAAAAATGGGTTTGATATCAATGAAACTCTTTATTCCTGTGAAAGTACGTTAGATGCCATTATGTATGGAACTCGATTTCTTTTGTATGGCCACCACGGGCACGCTTGCAGAAGTCCAGACGCTGAACCCAATTTTCGACGGTTTTCAAGCATAAATCGGCCGATACTAATGCAATTTCACGTTCGATATTCGTACGAAGTTCATAAATCGTCGCAGGCTTGTTGGCATAGACCATTGACTTGACGTAGCCCCACAGCAAATAGTCTAACGGCGTCAAATCGCACGACCGAGGCGGCCAAGCCACTGGACCATTTTGTTAGATAACGTTGGCTTGTGGCGCGCACCGTCCTGTTGGAACCACATGTCCTCCAAGTCCATATCACCCAATTGGGACCAAAAATATTCGGTTATCATTGAACGGTAGCGATCCCCATTCACAGTATCGTGCCGGTCTTGATCATCACGGAAGAAGTACGGCCCAATGACGCCACTCCGCCGGCCCATAAACCACACCAAACCGTAATTTTTTCGGGATGCAATGATGACTCATGGAGTACGTGTGGACTGCTGCCTGACCAATACTGCATATTTTGTTTATTGACAAAGCCATTCAGCCAGAAATGAGTCTCATCGCTGAAGATGATTTTTCGATGAAAATCCGAATCATTTTCAAGTTCTCGCTCAACCCAATTCACGAACATACGACGCTTCTGGTGGTCAAGCGGCTTCAGTTCTTGCGGCAATTTAATCTTGTAAGGATGTAGGCCAAGATCTTTTTGCAAAATTTGCCACAACGACGTCACAGAGATGCCCAACGCTTGAGAACGACGTGTGAGAGACACATTTGGGCTTTCTGCAACTGAAGCCTCAGCGGAAGCAATATTCTCCACACTACGGACACTTCCTTGTCTCACTGGCACGGGAACATTTTGTACTGTGCCTATGGATTCAAATTTTTCCACTAAACGCTCAATTGTTGATCTGCTAGGACGATTATGACGATCAAAAATTGGGCGTAGAGCTCTTATGATTGAGGCCACTGACTCTGAATTTCGGTAGTAAATTTTAATCATTTTGACTCGTTGTTGGCTCGTATATCTTTCCATCATGAAATGGCAAAACTTACTGAAGAGAAATGTTAAAACAGTGGCAAGAAATATGGCGTCGTTTGTTGTCCCTGTTGCTCTACCTGAGTAGCGTCCCTGTTGAAAAATCCTTTACATGCTCTCAATTTTTGGGCAGATTTTAAGCGAATCACATAGTACATAAAACATATAAAAAAAGAAATTAAATTAAACTCTTTAGCGACTATTGCGGATGAAAATGAAAAACTAGAGATTTTTTGTACTTCATTTGGAGCTGATTTAGGCCCTTTCAAATATAAAACTTAAAAAAAAAAACATTATAACGACCACCCTAATGCGCATAGGTTATAGTGACTTTGGGGTGATGATCTAAAAAATAACTTGTGACTGTTGAGATTAGTATATGCATATAAAGAAATGCATTCGAAAATTAAGTGTATTAACAACAAAATATACCCGTATCAAAAAATTAATATCAGCACGCCTAATTATATAAAACTCTACAAATTTGCAAACGTGTTAATGTTGGAAGCTTATATCGATCGTAGGTTAATTCCACGAGTTATTGAATCATTGCAAAAAGTTTCACTCTACTTGCATTTCTGGGCTGTGTGAAAAGCTCTAGGTTCACCATTATTTTTGGAGCTACAAAAAAATTCAATTTCCTGCCTAGGGAATCACAAATAAATCGTAATGGCTAAAACAAACGTGAAGCTTTTATCATGAAACAAAATTCAATAACACAGGTTTTTATGTACCAAAGACAGAAAAACTCAAGGGCTGTATGCAGCCCCAGAGTTACATGAGGTGTCGATGTATGAATTTGTTACGTAGCAATGAGAAGTTGTTCATCATCTACCAACGATTGACAGCCAGTTTAGAAATATGAATAAAATTGGTTGAGCAATTAACAGGAAGTATGACACTTAAAAGGTATTTTAAAATTTTCGAAAATAGTAGACATCATAGTTTCCGTAATCTAATTTAACAAAACTTCTCCAAAATCGTAAGATCCATTAACAAATCAATCAATGGTAGTAGATTGTCTGCTACTGATTGAATTAGTTTTTTGTTGTTAAACTTACTCGTATATTACATACATAGGTTTTAAAACTTTCAAGTTTATATATCAAATCGACTATACAATTTTAGAATCACCCTGTTTCCCATAAAAAAATACATGAACATGACTTTTCTCCATAAATTTATTAAAAAACGCACCGGCAATGTCACATAAGATTTATTTAGTCTTTTAAAACATTCTCTCAGTTACAAGTGTTGTTGAAACTTTTCTAATCTATTAAAGCATTGAAACTTTAAGAATCTAAAGAACACACAGCATTGTTTTATTTTGTTTCATATGATGGATATGGGAACACTTACATAAATCATTTTATTTTCCCGTCATAGATTTCCCTACATTCATGGATTTATAGTCTTTTTTGAAACGAAATAAAGCTGTGATTCGGAGACAAAATGTCTTTTATGTCTTTGCAGACAACAGACATATCACAGCTGGGACAGATAAGGAATTGAGTGCCTTAATTGCTGAAATGAGTTAACGACAGCTTGAAGTAAGCTTCGTCAACTGAAAACGATGAAAATATTATTTTTATTCATGATTTAAAAAAAAAAATCATCTTTAAGAAAGCAGCCTTGATCGCTTCCTCGAGATGGGGTAGTTTATCTTATGGCAACATTGATGCATAAAATTTGGGTAATAAAGTTTTTGGCTTATATGCATCGTAACATGTTAACATGTGTATGAAGTAGGTAGGTACATTTCGAGATGGTTTTTTATAGTATTTTTATAGCATTACCCTTGGGCTCGTTCAGGTTCAGTATACGATACCCCAAAGTCATTTTGCTGAGAGCATAGAAAAAGGCGATTTCGAATAGAAATTTGTAGACTACTACTTTTGGAATCGTTCAAGGTTCTTGGGAAATAAATGAAAAGTAATGAAAATATAAATAATGGCTATGGATGTTAAATACTTCAGTTCAAGTTTTAAATTAGTTGATTTCTAAGAGAATTTTAAGATTATGAACGCCATTTATAGAGGAAAAAACGTATACGGAGGTAAGTTTAAATTCTACGAGTATTAAGTCAAAAATACGTTTGGGACCTGCAGAAGTTATGCATACATCTCAAGTTCAAAACGGTGGGTGGTGTGAAACTGAAAGTAATAAGAAAGGAGGCCAATTGATTCATCTTTGGTTAGCACCTGATTAATAACTCAATGGATTTGAAACTAATTTTCGGAAATCATAATTTTGAGTTTTTTCGAACGATGGCGCTGAGCAAAAGCAACATTTATTCTTCTTAAGGGAAATTCAAGACGACAGAAATTGAAATTTTTGTAGATTAGAAGAAGAAAAACCCACTTTATATTTTAAATACTGGCACGAATCTTTAAGAAAAAAAATTTGACAACAACAGCAGGGATTTGAAATGTGAATTTAACAGCTTCATTTGTTATCTCAACCAGAGTTGCCATATCTTGAACAAGTTCTATAGCCCAAATTTAGAAATACTGGTATTCTAAAAAGTAACATAATAAAATAATAAAAATAATAAAAAATAAAATGCACGACTGGGTCGCACGTACTTGCTCTTATGCTCAAGGCACTGAGAGTTTTAGATGAAAAAAAGGAACGCAACTTATTTTTTATTGAATATGATTGCATAAACAGCAAACATTTTAAATCGTTGGAGCAGTATTTAAAAAAAAAATATTTTCCATAAAAAATAAATTTTTTAAAATATTGTATATATAATATTATATATATATATAAGGAAAAATTTTGGCATGCGAACCTTAAATAATTTTTATAAGTATGTAAAAATAAAATTTGAAAACAAATTGCTAACCCATTTTTGAAATATCGAAGTTTCAAAAAAAAAAAAAAATTTGAAACTTTTTTTAAAAATTCAAAAAACTTTTTTTTTATAAAATTTTGATCTTAATCTTACTATATATTTATATGTTAGAATCAAAATCAAAATCTGTTAAGCCGATATTCAGAAAATTCAAAAGTAAAGAAAACATTCTTATGAGAGGTATGTACTATTAATAGTAGCTATTTGTAATTTTTTACATTTTATGGTAGGAGACCAAGCTAATTTTAGCCTACAGAAAATGTCTACTAAAAATTGTAGCTGCCGTTTTTAAAAAAAATAATATTTTCCTTTCCGGTTTTTTAACATTTGTATGGAAGGTACCGTTATTTTTGAAAGTGTTGAAAAACTTTTAAATACAGAGTTTTATAAAATTCGATCCTGTAGTTTTCAAAATATTTGATTTTCCAAAAAAAAAAATTGAAAAATTTTTTAAAATCCAAAAAATATTTTTTCTTAAATTTAATCACGCAAAAATACTAATAGATTTTGGAAACCTTTGTATAAGAAATATTATTGAAATCAGTCATTCCGTTTTGAAGAAAATCTAAAATAAAAAATGGTTCTTTGGGAGGTACCCTTAGTATCAATTTTTTTTTGAAAAATGGTTTTCCATTCAAAGTAGTTTATTGATTTTTGTTAAGAAAAGATGTCGTTTGCAAAAAAAATTGTATGGCAGGTATCGTTATTTTTGGTTTAAAAAATATGTGGTTTTAAAACCTTTATGAACCAAGTTTGAAGAAAATTGATTGTGCTGTTTAGGTTGTAGACGAACAGACAAACAGACAGACAGAATTTTGCCACCCACTTTTTTGGTATTCTCTACCATTACAATGTCCTGTTTCATTGCTATCTCAAATTTTTTGTTTGCACGAATCCAAAACTTGATTTATAGAACCTTTATCGGAAGTAAGAATGTTATGTCATCATAACTCAAATTACAAATTATTTTTATTTAAAAAAAAAAAACAACGACAGATAAAATACATTTTGAAAGAAGAATTGAAATGGAAACTCTGGGAACAACAAAGAAATTGAATGATTTTAAAGTGAAGTTAGTTGCCGTTGATTTGAAATGTCAAAACTAAGGAGTAGAATAATGCCATCTTTTACACGACGATTTTTTCCATCTGATTTTATCTCAGTATACATTGAAACGAGTTAGACGCAAAAAATCATCGTGTAATAGAAGCCAAATCAAGTAAATAAAAAGTGCTGCCAAATTATGGAATGTTTAGATGGCTTGTGTTAAGGGAGAAAACTGGTTTATTTATGACTTATTTATGCGAAACAAAATATCGTCCCAGATTGGATTTGGGCTATTGATAGCCCAATTTTGATTGGGCTGTCATACTGATTTTACTGTCAACAGTTTCAGAAAAAAATACCCAACTTTCCGATAAATAGCCCAATCTGGCGAACCTAATCTCAATTTGCCCCAGCAAAAACCTGAATTCTAGATAAGAGTAATTTAAGAATGCCGATGACAGCGTGCAATAAAATGATAATAATCAACGACATTCACGTCTTAAGTTTCAGGTTCCCCTTCCCTTTTTTCCTAGCGTTCGCACTGTGTTCAATCATCTTAAGAGTAGTCACAACCCCTTTAGTGCGCGCATAATATATAAAAAAAAGGGTTTCATAAAATGTCCTGAGTATCGTCTAGTGCTTTATCGGTATTTATAAAGCATTGCCAAAAATTAATAATAATGAAGCCTGTCATTTAGTTTCATTTCAAGATTTTTAATTTCATCCAACAATTTAAAATCATAAAACATAGATATGTATGTGCATAGATAAACATGTATTGATGTATAGATCGATAGAACTTAAGAGCTACAAAATTTAATAAAGAATAAAATTCGAATAGACAGTCTAAAGCAATCTTTCTTGGTCAAATGCCGGAAGCAATAAAAACTCTTAAAAACAACAAATTATTTTATTTTGTTATTTTCCTTCAGAAATTATTGTGATTACTTCTTATTTCGTACTTCCACCCACAAATTGACATCGCACAAACAACAAAACATCTACACCAATCAACCACAATTGCAGTGGTTATTGCTGGCACGACTCTGAGGTATAATCTGAAACTAATGTAGAGGTGCCCAGAGAAATTACGGGGAAATGCTTGTAATTGGAATCACAGCCACATTGGTTATTGTCCTTATCTCCTTTAGCTTATGGCTTTGTGAAACACAAATGAAAACAAAAGAAAATGGTTGGATTTGCTTTGTCTATTTTGTCTTTATTTCGACATTTTATGGTTTCATTTATTGTTGTTTCATAGTAACCAAAAAAAAAACAACAAAGCAATTATTTTGAATGCATTTTCAAAATTTGTATAAAAGAAACAATTTTTTTTCAATCTACATTTATTTATATTTCAATAACACTAACATGACTTTCAAGCTAGGATTAAAGATCATAATGGTGGATCTTGGATTTAATTGTTTCCTTTTATCTAAAAATTGGAGTTTTCCTCACAGCTCACACCAGTGTTCCATATCATGTTGCTGCTCCTGGCAGCAGTGTCAGTGATACATGCATTTAAAAGGCAGTTAAATAGGGCATACCATGAACATTTTCCATGTGTCTGAGGTACTTTCTGTTTTTCATCGGTCAATCCTGGGGATCTGGTACAATCCAGGGTATAACACTTACATTATACAAATACATTATAGGTGCCTATACTCCGTTTTTCTGGATTGCGTCTTCTACAAATTGGAACTTTATTTCTTTTGGATGGCCACCACGGGCACGCTTGCAGAAGTCCAGACGCTGAACCCAATTTTCAACGGTTTTCAAGCATGAATCGGCCGATTCGTACGAAGTTCATCAATCGTCGCTGGCTTGTTAGCATAGACCATAGACTTGACTTTGCCCCACAGGAAATAGTCTAACGGCGTCAAATCGCGCGACCGAGGCGGCCAAGCGACTGAACCCTTTCGTGAGATAGCACGTTCTCCAAACTTGGTTTCCAATAAATTGATTGTGACATTCGCTGTGAGGCTTGTGGCGCCATCCTGTTGGAAGCACATGTCCTCCAAGTCCATATCATCCAATTGGGGCCAAAAATATTCGACTATCATTGAACGGTAGCGATCCCCATTTACAGTAACGTGCCGGTCTTGATCATCACAGAAGAAGTATGGCCCAATGACGCCACCGCCGGCCCATAAACCACAACAAACCGTAATATTTCGGGATGCAATGATGACTCATGGAGTACGTGTGGATTGCTACCTGACCAATACTGCATATTTTGTTTACTGACGAAGCCATTCAGCCAGAAATGAGCCTCATCGCTGAAGATGATTTTTCAATGAAAATCCGAATCTTTTTCAAGTTGTTGCTCAGCCCAATTCAGAAACATACGACGCTTCTGGTGGTCAAGCGGCTTAAGTTCTTACGTCAATTTAATCTTGCAAGGGTGTAGGCCAAGATCTTTTCGCAAAATTCGCCACAACGACGTCACAAGGATGCCCAACGCTTGAGAACGACTTGTGAGAGACACATTTGGGCTTTCTGCAACTCAAGCCTCAGCGGAAGCAATATTCTCGACACTACGGGCACTTCCTTGTCTCACTGGCACGGGAACATTTTGTACTGTGCCAATGGATTCAAATTTTTCCACTAGACGCTCAATTGTTGATCTGCTAGGAAGATTATGACGACCATAAATTGGACGTAGGGCTCTTATGATTGAGGCCACTGACTCCGAATTTCGGTAGTAAATTTTAATAATTTCGACTCATTGTTGGCTCGTATATCTTTCCATCATGAAATGGCAAACCTTACAGAAGAGAAATGTCAAAAGAGCGGCAAGGAACATGGCGTCGTTTGTTGTCCCTGTCGCTCTACTTTTGTAGGGTCTCTGTTGAAAAACCCTTTATTAATAGTTGCTATTTATATTTTTTTTTTAAATTTTTAGTAGTTTATCGCACTAATTTTAGCAGACAGAAAAAGTTTAATTATAATCGTATGACCCGTTTTTAATAAATAACAAAAAAAAATATTTTCACTAATGGTTTTTTAGCATTTGTTCCACACAGATACCGTTTTTTTATAAAAGTAATTTTTTTCTCAAAACACTTTAAAGAGTGTAAGAAAACCCTTAAATACCTAGTTTTATAAAAATTGACCATTTGGTTTTCATAATACACGTTTGATTTTCAAAAACAAATTTTTAAAAATCCCAAAAAAAAATTGGAAAACTTTTCTATGCATTGTTTAGAAGCTTCTGTAGAAAAAAAAATTATTGAAATCAAAATAATAGTTTTGAAAAAAAATCTAAAATAAAAAAAATGGTTCTTCGGGGAGGTACTTTTAATAACAATTTTTCGAAAAATGGTTTCTCATTCAAAGGTAGCTTTCACCAACAGAAATTAATTGATTTTTTTTTAAAGAAAAGTTGTGGAGTCGTTTTTGAGACAAATAAGATTTTGTAAAATTACTAAGAAAAATTGTATGGCAGGTACCGTTATTTTTAGTTCTTAAAAGAATGAAAAAAAAAGTGTGAGCAGAATCACGAAAACCTACTATTTACCAAGTTTAAGGAAAACCGGATCAACTGTTTAAGCTGTAGCTTTTTGATTGTGCTTATGCCATCACCCTGCATATATTTTAGTAATTGGGTATTGAAGTTTGTTTAGAAAGTAGCCCTAAGAAAAAAATTATATTTTACCTCCATAAAGCGTGTTTGTAAAACATATTAATCGCGTTCTCTTAAAAATTACTATTAATTTCAGTTTTTTTTTCAATTATATTTTTAAAAAGTGCATACAAACAAAAAAATCCATTAAAACTTAAAACTTAATAAGAAAACAAGTGACTGAAAGACGTGTTCTACCACATTGCCATCTTCAACGAAAAACTTTCAATATGTTTGAATTGAACAAATGATAAAATCTTAACTCCTTCCAAAGAAGTTTTCCTTCACCTGCTTGTAATCCAATTTTTTCTCACAAGGCTTTTCAATTTAATTTCTTTCTTTGCTTTTTCAAATTGCATCTAAAAGTTCTATCATTAATCTTATCATTTTGAAGGTAGAATAATAATTTTTTTTTTTTTTGCAAAAGTTAAAATACCATACGAAGTTGGTTAAACTATTATATAAAATCCATTTTCTACTTCGTTAGTCAGAACCATAAATAAAAGTGGATAAGAAAATATAATATTTCTGTGACTCTGTAAAAAAGAAAATACTGCCTCTATGATGATGACTTATGACTTTACCCATTTCAAAACTTCATTTCTCCCTGTAAGCTATGCGGTGAAATGCTCTTAGTAGAAATCAATAAGACAATAAAAGTTTTTTTGTTTTTTTTTCTATTTTTTTTTAAATCTCTTATACATGTACATGTTCCTACAAGTTATACATAAATATACCTATGTATGCACTGAAATGCAGGAAGATACATTCATCGTGATAAGAAGCTCTCAGACGATGAATATTCAAATAAGAAATATGCATAATGCATTCTATAAAATGTGTGTTCGATGGAAATCGATATGGTATTTTATTGAATAATTTAATAAAATTATGAATCAATTAAGTAAATTCAGCAGGTGGTGTTTAAACACTGTAGAGCTAAGGTATTTTAAGTTATTTACTTCGTTATTGTATTATTTATTTGGAGTAGGGCAGAGGTTCGTCCCTATGATAAATAAAAAGTTTTTATATTAGAAGAGAATTTCTAACTATTGAACTCTTTTTTAAAATATTTTTTTATTAAATTTTCCACTTATTTAATTTTTAAATACCGAGCTCCGAATTAGGGTAACTGAAAATTGAAATATCTCTTTTAAATGCCAATTTTCAAATGTTGTTAATTACTCAAAAAATTAGTTTTGATGAAAAAGATGGTGATCATTATTAATCCTTTCATTTTTGAACTCTCAACACTCCATTGTTCCAAATGACCCATTCATTGGTGCATCTCTTCAAGGTGGCCACGTAAAATTAAATAATTCCAAGCACTATCCTATATTATTTAACGTCTTGTTTAACGTTTAATTAAATTAGAAAACTATTTTGTTATTCACCGTCGATACCTTTTCTTTAATTAATTTTAATTGGTTTCATTAAAATATCGGCAAGCATACCTACTTAACTTAAACATTCACTCATTAAATTTGTAACAGGATACAATTTATATAAACTTCTTGCAAAAGCCATAAATAATAATCAATAAATTTGATCAAGATTCTTGTAACGTTGTGTTGGCAAAATGATGACAGGCTAACGGAAACCCTCATCAGCATAAAATACTAATATTGAATTGGTTATTTCTTGTATAGGAAAATTCATCATATCGAATCTTGACATAGCTATATTCAAAATGAATATTAATGGTCTTCTATATGTACCTACACCAACACCAGAGAGTATACGAAAGAGACAGATACAGTATTATGTATTATAATTTATAAACATAAACACTGGCTTTTGAATTGATTTGCGTGATTTAAGCAATGATTGGTGATTTAACAAATAACCATTATCTACCAAAGATATTAGCTTCTGATTTATTGTTATTTAACAGCAAAGGCAGACTGAAAATATTTAATTCAGAAACCAAGAAGTGGCTATTAGTAGAAAGCTGTTTGGTGGGCACTTGGTTCCTTTTGAAGGACTATGAAAATTTATTCTGTAGTGGATGAAATGACAATTATTGTTTACAAAAATATAGCTAGGTGGTTGATGTTTATTATTTAAAATTATGTAAAATTTTTCAAGTTTCTTTTAAGTAAAAACCAATAATATTAAAATATCAATCTAGTCCAATGATTTATAATAAAAAGTAAATTTTTTAAACTTATATAAACGCATTTTCAAGTTTTTTTTTAAATTTAGTATTTCAAAGAAGAATTTATTACCTTTTAAGTTTTTTTTTATGAGAAGCTATTACTAAAAACAATTTTAAATTTTCAATTTTTTTTTGTTACTCTGCATAGAGCTTTAACTGTCCTCAATGATTTCAATAACATTTCGTTTTACATTAGTGCTGAAAACTAATCAAAATCATATCAAATAGCGAAGGAAGTGGCTTTTAATATTTTTTTTTTCATTTTCAAGTAGGTACATTTTAATAAAATTCCTAATTCTAAAAAGTGATCACAACTGTCGCAACAACCAAAAGGAGTCTGTTTGACCATTGGTATCGTAAAGATTAAAATCTTAGTTTTTATTTGATACTCCATTTGAAGAAATTGTTTATAACGGGTGATTTTTTAGCTGGTTTGGTTTTGGCAACACTGGTTTTGACAGCTGACGTGTGTTTAGTACCTTGTGTCACTGTCAAACAGCTTCAGTTTGGTTTGCAATTTAACCATGGATCGTCTTACAAATGAACAACGCTTGCAAATTATTGAATTTTACTATCAAAATTCGGGGCCGGGGATCCGCTTTTTTATCGAAAAATTGTGATCAGCGATGAGGCTCATTTTTGGTTGAATGGGTACGTAAATAAGCATAATTGCCGCATTTGGAGTAAAGATCAGCCAGAAGCATTGCAACAGCTACCAATGCATCCCGAAAATGCCACTGTTTGGTGCGGTTTATGGACCGGCGGCATTATTGGGCCATATTTCTTCAAAGATGATGCGAATCGCAGCGTTACTGTCAATGGTGAACGCTACCGAGCGATGATAACAAACTTTTTTTTGCCCGAAATGGAAGTTCTTGACTTGCATGATATGTGGTTTCAACAAGACGGTGCCACATGCCACACAGCACGCGAAACAATGGCGCAATTGCGAGGCAAGTTTGGTGAACAGTTAATTTCACGTTTCGGGCCGGTCAATTGGCCGCCTAGATCGTGCGATTTGACACCATTAGATTATTTTTTGTGGGGGTATGTCAAGGCTAATGTCTATAGGGACAAGCCCGCTTCGATTGACGCACTGGAAGCCAACATCCATGCATTCATTCGTGAGATACCGGCCGATATGTGTGAAAGAGTATGCCAAAATTGGACTCAGCGGATGGGCTACCTGAGACGCAGCCGCGGTCAACATTTGCATGAAATTATCTTAAAACATTAAATTGCAAGGTTCAAACTATCGATTCAAATAAATATTTCATTCATTTTTTTCGATTTTTTTGTGTTTTTTTTTTTTAAAGTTCTAAACCTCTTAAAAAATCACCCGTTATAATAGGTTAGCTAAACATGCAACCTAAGAAGTGTATTTTCTAATCATTGCCTTCATATAACGCTTGTCCAACAAGAAGTATTGTAAATGTTTTTGCTTAAGCTATCAGTTAACATCCTTTTTTTGCATGGTGGTGATCAGATGGGTAATCTTAAGGTTGGGGTCATTATTCTGTGTATGTCAAAAATTGTACTTCAAAATTCTGTTTTCCGAAATTCTGTATTTTGTTATTCTGTAAATTCAAAATTCGATAAGTACCAAAATTCAATTTCCATAATTTTGTATTACAAAATTCTGGATTTTGAAAAAAGTGCTCACATTTTTTTTATTTATCAAAACAATTTCTCTTTTATCATTTACAGAATTTTGGAATACGCAGAAATTGTTTTGATAATGAGAAAAAGTGCGCTTTTTCCCTAGTTCTTACTCAAAATGCTAAAAGAAACTGAAAAATATTTTCTCTATCACAACAAAAATGTATCAAGTATGACTTGCTCTACAAGGATAACCATTCATCCAAATGAAATAATTTATTCAATTACTAGAGTTCCAAATATATTTAAATTCTCTTTTGTATTAACAGGCCCCGGCTGGAGGACATGGCCATAGATTTCCTAATATATGTCTTTCTCAGCATTTTTTTCCGGGAGCTTTTTCGAGAAATCGAGAGATCCTTTAAAGGCCATGAAAAGTCTTGGCTTTTGAGACTCAGCACACAATTGTTAGTTACTTCGATTCCTGCTAACTAACACATGCACACAATAATGGTTGACAGTGTAGAAGTTACTTAACCCTGATTTTCCTCGATCTGTCAAGCCCCAAAATTTATTTTATTAATCAAATAGGAATTAACAAAAAAATAAAAAACGAGCCAATTATAATACATTTCAAAACTCGTTTTTTGATCCATGAATTTCCAGCAAAACTAAAAAAATAAAAACGAATTAAAGCTGCTTGAAATTCCACAATTATGTAGGTTTACACTCAATAAGTTTTCTGATGGCCAGTTTGTACAAATATTTAATCCGTGATTGAACAATTTTAAATCGCCGACTTTGGAGAAAAACTGAGGTTCAACGATTGATGGTTCAGACATTAAATTGGTTTCTAAAACATACTTTTAGTTATTGAACATACTTTTACTATTAAACCTTGAACCTTCATTGAACCTCAGTTATTCCTTCGAAATCAGTCACTAAACATTGTTAAACCATGGATCAAAATGTGAACCGCACGTTTGTACAACTGGCACTTAGAAATATTTCTATGCAGGGAAGCCGAAATTAACATTGAAAAAATATTAGAATTTTAGAAAACAGAATTTTAGATTTTCAGAAGAATACAGAATTTTGGCATTTTCAGAATTTTAAATTTACAGAATTTTAAAATACTGAATCCTGGACGTACAGAGTCTAAGAGTGCAGAATAATAGAGAAGCAAAATAATGAAATACAGAGTTATGTTCATACAGAATTTTTGATCCATGTACAGAATTTTGGTCACACAAAATTTTGGAATACATAATAACGACCCGCTCCCGTAATCTTACGGTCTTTTCCAGATTGCAAGTAGGTACATTGAGACCATCGTTTCGTATAACAGTATTAACACATTGGAAAACATTTTTGTTTGTGGCGCAACAGCTCGTGGAGAACCAGGGCCTAGTGACTTACAACTCTGAAGCATTCCTGTGTGCATGTTATTATTGCAGGAGTGTAAAAAGGAAAACCTTTTTTACCTCAAAAACAACTCTCAGGATTACGATACAAAATTTCTTTTTTATATTTTCGTTTCTATAATAACTTCTTTATTAACTTCCCGTTTAAAGTTACCTATTGTAATTGGTCCGATTTGTCGAATTAAAATTTTTAACAGAATCGGAATCCATCATTTTTAGAGAGATGTTTGTGTTTGTACGTGTATTCGAACGTTCTTACAGTCTTTCGCTTTTTTTGTACACCGTACCTCAAAAACGAATGAGGATGTCGACTTTGGGTGGATTTTATTTTATAGATACAAGTTTCAATACGTGAAAAAAGGACTTTCAAAAAATTTCAAAGAGCTGTTTTTAACTAAATAGTAATTTAAGAAATCGTTGTTATATTTCTTCAGTCTCGAATATCTCGATTTTTTATTCTACGTATACTTATGTAATAAGGAATTAGTAAACAAATGAAATCATTTCAACCTCTAGTTTTTTAAATAAAACAATACTGCTGAAAATTGATGAAAAAAGTTTCTGACAATGATATTGGCCTCGGGGTAATTTTATTCAATACATTAGTTAATAATAAATAATTGGAAAATTTGTAAAAATATTGAATAATCAGTTTTTTTTTCTAAGTGAAAAAAACTACAAGAAATTTTATCAACAATTGTCGATTTTTTTTTTTTTCGTCTCAAATATCTTGAGAACAAACAATGATGTTGAGTTATTTGGGTTATTTTGATCTTAATAACATAAATAATTTATAGGATTTACCAAATAATTTGGCATGTAGTTTATTTTCTTAAACAAAAAAAAACTATAAGAAACTTTAACAAAAATTGTTAAAATATTTTTTGTCTCAAATATCCTGCGATAACACAAAATGGTTTTGGTTGGGCTAATTAAATTCTAAGCACTAGTTTATAATTGACATTTGAATGGTTTTGTTAAATAATTCAATAAACATTGGTTTTTTAAAGTTAACAAATTAGAAGAAACTTTTCGAAAAATTGTAAAACAATTTTTATCTTCTCGAATACTAAGGCCAAATATCTTGAGAACAAACAATGAAGTTGGCCTTGGTTTATTTTTATTCTACTGAGTGATCTTCAGTTGGTTGCATATTGAACACTGAAAACATTTTCAAAGATCTTAAATTGGCAATTTTTTATAATAAAATAATATCGGGCCTCTATTTTCCGAAGGCACCATTTTTTTTTTAATTTTAAGGTTGTTCAATCAAGAAACTCCAACATTAGAGATATAATCACGTGCGATCCAATCGTGCATTTTATTTGATAATAAATTTCTAACAACTTGTTGAGGAGGTATTTTTCAGACAGATGCTTCTAAACTAATAGTTTTTCTTACCAAATATTTTTTCGATTCAAATATGTTTTTTTTTTTGAAAATCAAATAAATAATTTGAAAACTACATAGTTTAAGTTTATAAAACTCGCTATTAAATGTTTTTTTTTTACACTCTGTAAATTATTTTAAATACAAATTGTACTTTTATGGAGAAATAACGGTATCTTCCACACAAATGTTAAAGGAGAATATTTTTTTCTTTAAAACGGCTTCTACGATCTCTATAAAACTTTTTTGGAATGCTTATATTAGTGCTATTTTATTCCCAAAAACTATAAAACTATAATTAAATATTACCTCTAATAGAACTTTTTTTAGATTGTGAATTATCTTACTATAGGTTGTTCAGATTTAGATTAAGTTTTGTATACACAAATTTCCAGTAAGATTAAAATAAATTGCATATAAAAATTTTTATTTCTGAAAATTCGATATCTATTAAAGGGGTTGATAATATTTTTTCGAAATTTTATTTTTATATATTCACATAAGTAAATATTTTTAGGTTTTCATACCAAAAGTTTATATTACAAATGTTTTAAGAATTTTATATATAAAATATTATTTTAGAAATAACGCTGCAAAGATATAATTTTTTTTATAAAATAATATTCAATTTCACAAGGCGTACTTTTTTTCATGTTAAACTCTCAATAAATTTGTAGTTTGGGCTAATTAATATCGTTTTCATTTTTTTAAACATTTTTGTTTCATTATTTCCATGTTTTCACATATAATTTTCTAAACCCCTCAGGACCTTAAACATAAGAGCAAGTACGTGCGATCCAGTTGTGCAATTTATTTTGATTTTTTTTTTTTACAGTTTCTTATACCAGTGGGGTTCATATAGCTTAATTTAATATTTTTGATGTAAGGGTAATAGTACGATATCCCGCAAAAACAAAATCACAAATAAAGAAACCTCTCATTTTTTTTATATCTCAAATAACGAAATCTCGCAAGTTAAAACTCTTGTTTTTCATAATCTCACAATTACAAAATCTTACTTTTAACAATCTTGCATTTACATCTCGCACCAAAAAATCTCCTAAGTTTCCGCAAAAATCTAGCAAATCAAAATTTCGCAATTTAGAATTTTGCAAATCAAAATATCGAAAATCCAAATCTCACAACAACGTATCACTCTGGGTTTCACACTGAAAAATAAAAAAACCGGCAAATGAAAAATAAAACATAAAAAAAAACTGTCCAAATTTTACTGTAAACAATTATTTTTAACAATTAAAAAATTTCACTTAAAACTATTTTTTTTATTAAAAAAAAAACAAAAGATAAAATATGTTTTAAAAAAAAAAATTAATTTTTATTTTTTGTAAATTAAACAAGTTTTATTTTCGACACAATAGATTTCTACATAAAATTTTTTTTTTCCATCTTAGAGAAAAAAATAATTGTCCACTTTGTCAATTCATCTCAAGAATTTCCCACTTTCTGAAAATTTAAAGGGCTTGCAAAAGTCAAATAAAACGACATAATTTGGCTCGTTTGCTATTCGCCAGCTTTATAAATGTGTATCTAATAGATATATTTGTATATTGGGTACACATCAAAAAGACAATCTCATCAACAGATAATAATTTAGATAAAAGGATTTTGAACTCCTACATTCTCTTTATTTTATTCTCTCATATTGTAAAATACATAATGCAATTTTGAAATAGTGGGAAATTTATAAATTCATTCCGACAAAATTCCTTTTGTTTACTTCCTGGATTTTCATTAAAACATTTTGTTTCCTATTGTTAAAGCCTAGGACAAGGATTCATTGAAATGGTTCATTTCTATACAATTTGATAGAAAATGTTTAGAAAATATTAAAATAAATTTTCGTCTAATCTCTCAGGGGTTTTCTCTGAATTTCTACGAATGAATATATTTTGTTTTTATATTAGAAATGATTCCTCTCTCAATTTCAAATGAACAAAAGCTTTCTCAGGAAAAAGCTTTCGGTACTTTTCTTGCTTTAAAAAAAGTAAATGAAAATAGATTTAGTGAAGGAAGACGTTTCATCCTGAGAGATTGTTTGCTTTTGCTTCTCTCTAAAAAGGACAACAATTTTATCATTGCGAACGAAAGTGGATAGCGTGTGTTTTTTTTATTTATTTATTTTTTTTTTTTCAAATAAAATTTAATCAAATAAAAATCTACTGATTTTAAGTGGATTGAGTGGAAAAGTTCAAATAAAAATTTTAATAAATACAAAATTTCAATAATTAAACTAAGGAATGTGTATTTTTTTTATTAATTTTCAAAAAAATATTTGCAGAGTACACGTTCCCAATAACATAGTGGGGTAACCCTTTCTTAGAACTCCAATATGTTACCAAACTAATTGAAAATTCATAAAATTTTTAATATTTTTAGCCTTATTTATAGATGAATGCGAAGTGAAATCGAAATAGGTGTGAAATATCCATAGATCTGGTGTTAGAAGATTTACATACAAAATACGTTTCGTCACAAATTGCGCTTATAAAATACCATTGATTTTGACTTGTTTGGAAGTTAATTTGTGCTCCTTTATAATCAAAATAATTGCATTTAGTTGTTTTCGATATTTCACATCTGAAAAAGAAATTATTTTTAAATGAAAATTTTGCCTTGATGTATTTATAAATTAGACTTGACAAATTCAAATGAAAGGATAATCAATTCTTTTTATTTTAATACGTTTATTTCAAAAATTAAAAGTAAATAATAAATTTATAAATCAAATCATTACTTTTGTTCCCTAAATGTATCTTAAAAAATATAGATTTGATATTGTTATTAAAGTAGGGAACTAGAAAATAGTTTTAATTTTAATCATACAACTATTCTTTAACTGGATTTTTTTTCTTTTCTGTATGAAGAAGGTACATAATAATCTATTAAAAACGTTTCAAATTGTCAATCTATTCCATATTCCACCTGGCTATAAATAAAATTCCATCGACTTTTAACTGAAGAAGATACTTCTGCTTTTCCAATTATAGAATATATTTAAAACTTCCAAGTACTCCATTGAATAGGAAGTTACCTGAAATTTCTATATCTGATGTTTGAATCTGAAGAGTTTGTGTTAAGTGATTTATTTGAACGACGCACTGATTTTAATTTGTATCTTCAAAGATAAATAAAAGTCAATGATTTTTGGATTTCTTATTGTACGAGTAATAAGAGACTGATAAAATATTTTAATATTAAAGACACTTAGGTTGTATGCAAAACAGTTATTAAGAACCCATACTTAATTCGTTTATAAGAATTTTTTAAATTGAGGTATGTATGTTAAGAACTCTATACTGTAAAAAGGTATTTGAAAGACTTTTTGTATAGTTAAAAATTGAAACCCGCAACTATACATTCTGATCTTTAATTTGACGATCATCTTTGGTAAAAAATAGACATGACTGGATTGTACAAACTTGCTATTTTGGTTCAAGGCTTACTCGTGGCCATCAAGCATAGAAAATAAAATATGAAATTTGTTGCATGAAATAATTGTTTTAACAAATTCAGTTTTTTATTTGAATGATGACTTACAACTGAAATCAAAACATACTAAATGTATTTTAAGGATGAGAAAATAAGGTTCTAATAGTGAAAAAATTAATTCGTAAAAAATTAAGATTAGTATCGATGTATAATTAAGGAGTTTTGGAATAAAAGGTGGCATTTTCAATGTTGCTACTTTTTTTTAATCGGGTCCAAAACCCTGTATTCTATCGATTGGCAAGGAAATTAAGTTAAGAATAACAACATATTTTAATGAAAATTAAACTTGAAAATAGGCATATTCGGAACAAAAAGTGACATTTTTTTTATTTTTCATTAAAAAAATATGAACTATTTATTAACTTGGTTTTTGTTCATAACATATTTTATACACATTGAGTTTCAAAAAGTGAATTTTTTTCTTGCAATATTTTGGTTTGAATCAAAAGTAAAATTTTCAAAATATTTTTTAAATAAAAGCTCTCTCCCAAAACCTAGTCACAAAATTACTAATGAAATAAATACAGTGATGCACATAAGATTAAAAAAAAAAAAAAAAATGGACATAGAAATAGCTTGATTTTGCTTTTATCAATTTCTGAACAAAAAAATGGAAAAGTAAAAATATCACATTTTAATCCCAAGGTCCTCCATTGAACTCTACACTACATACACATTATATCTAAAGTCCCCCAAAAAGTCTGAGGCAGCAATACAGGGCTGTAGCTAGAATCGGATTCAAGGTAGGGCAGAAATAAATATTTTGTTATGGATATCTGGCAAAAATAATATGGGTATAATTTAAAAAAATATATTAATATAAAATTTTGGACTATTAAGTTGATACACAAAATTTCAGTAATATTGAAGCAAAGTATAAGCGTGTTTCAGAGATAAATTTATACAGGGTGTTCTGTAAGTGGCTTATAGCAGGCCTTATGACCTTTCCAGAAAAAAAAAAAAATATTTTCCCAGTGGTTACTACGTTATGATGTTTTTTTCAAAAATTGTGAACAAGTACTTCTTTCCTCAATTGCGTGAACACTACGATTATGGGTGAACAATTTTTGTTTTTTTTTTTTAATTTTTTTTTTAATTTTCTAGAATACCAGTTCTGAAAGATAAGTAGTAAAATTTAAAGTTTATTATTGCATTTTTCTATTACAATTTTTTAATTTATTTTTTCATTTCAATTATTTATTTTTAAAAAAGTTTGACCACCTCTTAAGAATAAAAACTGTATGATGACATGAATGGCCAATTTCTTATAAAAGTTGTCTATTTAATGCACTTTCCAAAATGTATAAAAAATATACAGAAAAGTATAAGTATAAAAAAAAAAAAAACCAAGAATATATGACATTAATCTAATAAAGAACTACTTTTTCAATATGGCCGCCATATGGTAGAATTTTCAACATCTAGTATAGAGTTTTATATTTGCACGAAACCCCCATATACATAAAGAAAATATTTGTCCTACCCACATTGGAGGGTTATTTTAACATTTTAAAAGACTTTTTTGAGAAAATGTTAAAAGCTATTTTATTAGATTATAGTGCAATAAATAGACAACTTTTATAAGAAATTGGCCATTCATGTCCTCATACAATTTTTATTTTTTAGAGGTGGTTAAGCTTTTTTGAAAATAAATAATTGAAATGTAAAAATAAATAAAAAAACATTCCAATAGAAAAATACAATAATTACATTTAAATTTTATTAACTATCTATCAGAACTGGTATTCTAGAAAATAAAAAAAATTAAAAAAAAAATTGATAAAAATTGTTCACCCATGGTCGTAGTGCTCACGTTATTGAGGAAAGAAGTACTTGTTAACAATTTTTGTAAAAAAATATCCATTATTTACAGGACACCCTGTATATGTAGCTATATGATTTTTTTATTTGACTTTTTTGTTATTTTCCCTCTATGAAAAAAAAGTTATGTTTATACGAATATTTTTGTGTGAATTTTTAAAATCAGTAAATTTTTTATGTCAAATTCAAAGTTAAACTAAGAAAATGTTAGTGTTTATATCTTAAGACCCCCGAAATAAAAAAAAATCTTAAATGAATTCTCCCTCTAAATTATAAAAAAAATCTATATGAATGTTATTTGTGGAACAAAATTTTATCATTTGTACAATTTTCAGTCCACCATCTTAGTAAACAAATTTTAGGGGCCATAAAATATTCAATTCCCTAACGCCCTTAACTATCGTTAATTTTGTTAGTTTTAGTAGTCAAAAAACTGGGTGTGGTAACAAATTTTATATGACCTGATTAAAAAAGAAAAAAAGAAATATTTCCTGCACATTTTATTCTAGGTTTCTTTTTCAATATTTAAAAAAAAAAACCAATAAAAAATAAATGTTATACAAAACATCTTCAAAATTTGGCGTGAAAAAAGTTTTGTATGGAATTCAAATTACATTATCTACAATTTTTTAAGGGACACAAGACACCCCTCAATTATAGCAAGTTGTGAGGATTAGATAATCTTTTTTAATAAGTCGGCAGAAAGTTTCTTTATTCTTGTTATTCTTTGATTATACCTGAAAGTTTTATCTAAATCATTTTAGATTTTATAAATTTAAGACCACCTCACTAAACAACTTGAACCACTGTGTGGCAGACATCATGGCGAAATTTTTTGTTAGTTCTATCATCGTAATATTAGGTTGCAGTCTAAGGCCAGACATTTTTGTTTGACATGAAATCAATATGTGGGCTATAGTGAATAACATTTCCCTCGGAATTTTCCCGCCGTCGAAAACTAAGAACGTTAATTGTGGTCGCAGTTTTTCTTGGAATTTATTGACATCGAAAATGAATATTCCGTACTGGGCTACCATTTTGATTGACCAAATTTGAACCTACAAAGAACATTAGACAATTATTGTTGGTATTTCCAATTTTAGAAGATGGGAGAGATTCCGTAAGAAACTTTATCCACGATAGCTCCTGATCAATTTTTTTAAAATTGGTTCTTTTTGGGAGTTGAAAAAATTTAGGAAAATTGTACCAATAGTTTATGGTATTTTTAAGGAAGCGCATTGCTGTTTTAAGGAAGGGGATCGCCCCCAAAAAGTCCTACCATAGCTATGGGCCTGCCCTGGTACATTATTTTAATTATTTTTGGGTACTTTTCATTGCTCAACATAAATAACCATAATGTCCCGAACATTCTTGGTTTCTAAAATACACAACTCTAGTGCTCCCTTATTTGGCGTGGGTACTGTAAAATTTGGAACAGAAATGAAAATAAAAATGCAAAAAACTGGAATTCCCTGTCAAGGTCTCATTCTCCTAGGTAAGTGCTTACTTCATTGGCCCTTTGATCCGTTATAACTGACCAAACGGTCATCGGATCTTTGAGTCCTTTTTTCAGATAATAGGTGACACCAATCTCAACGTGTGTACTGAAAATCAGCCTGTCAAAATTGTTTTCCTTAAAAAAATCTATTCTTTCTGGGATAAGAAACAAAAATATAACAAACAATTTTTATCGAAATCTTAAGAGTTGCTTATGAGATAACTAAGCTTTTCCTTAACGTTCGTATGGCAAGTACTTACCGTTATTTTTTGAGCTAAAAGCAGAATTCAAATTTTTTTTTCTCTAGGGAAGTACAAAAGAAACGTTGGTGCAAAATTTTAAACAGCCTTTTGTTAAGAGCCTAGAATGATAATAGCTAACAATCTTCTAAGTATTTAGTCAATTAATAGCTCTTTAAAAATTTAAAAGGTATTTTTTGTTTACTAATTAGTTTACTAATTAGTCATACTAACTCCATTTTATTGAAAACCCTTGTTGGGCCTTAGGAACCTTTGTAAGGTTTTAATTTCATGAACATTGGTTTTGTGTGTTATTAATAAAATATAACTTGATTTGAATTGAATTTGAATTTGTTGTGAATAAGTATTTAAAGTTAGTATTAATATAATTAATATTAATATTATTAACATTATATATTATAATTTTAACTTCAAAAAATAAATCGTTTTTACTTTATTATTCAAAAAATTGAACTAAATCGTTTAAAATTTTGCGCCATTAAGCTTAAAATAATATGAAGAAAATTACTTCAGCGGCTTAGGCTGTTCGGTCAGGTACGTACAAGCAGACAGAATTTCGTCACCCGATTTTTTCGTTTTCTCTATCATCGTTATATTATGTTGAGTTGTCATATCGATTTTTTTGCACGAATCCAAAACTTGCCCTATCATACTTTCTAATGTAAATCGCAAGTAAAAATCAATTCAGTGTTTACAACTGTAGGTCACTGTACATATACTGGCCCTAGTCCAGAGTGAGGGGGAGGGGGGCCGAATCATGGACTCCGATTAAACAAAACAGAAGAATTTGTTTAATATTATAATACAAAATGAAAAGAAAAATGTTAATGCCGTGAAATTGTCCAGAGCCAGAGGGAGAAAGTGACCTCTCTTCCCCCTCCCCTTTCAGGCGCTGATGAACATTATATATATATATTTTTGTGTGGTTTAAAAAAAATTCATTCATTACAAATTTTTCGGTATTGCTGTTCTTATTTTGCAGCGATTTGCGTTTTGCATAGTTTTGATTAATAGTACGTATACGCCTTAGTGAACCATTTAAGTAAAATTCAATACAAATAGCATTTTTGGACAAAATATAAAATTTTGCTCACAACTATGTACTAAAATACAATGAAAAGTTTATATTTGTTGTTTAAAGGTTAAAATTTTATAAATAAATCTTCACCTGATTGCAAGAACTAGCTAACTTAAAAAAAAAATATTTGAGTGTGGTTTGACTTTATCATCCTCGTGGTATTCAACAGGCTTAAAAAACGTAGGTTGAAGTTACATTTGCAGTTACATAAACCTGAACAAAAAAATTAATTCTGAGAGAAAAAATTACTATTATATGTTTTAGTTTTTAATACGTAAATTTTAGCACCATTTTTAGAAAAAAATCGATCATTTCTTACCTACGTACACTTTTGGATTAGCCGTAAATATTTTTTGTGTAAATTTCAGCTCAATCTGATGTTTAGTTTTTGAGATCTTAGAAAATAAAAGAAAATCTGAAATCAATTTGCAGGGTGCTTTCAATAAGTTGTAGTATTCTTACTAGAGTGTGTATGTTGCGCCGAGGCAAGAAAAAATTCTTAAGGGAGTATTTTTTTCCTCCAACGTTTAGACAAGAGGTGCAGTTTAAAAAAATTACTTCAAAATAGAAAATATTGGAAACACTTTCAAAATCATGCCGAAGCTATTTTATAAAAACAGAAATTGATCTTCTAATCTAATTTTTAAATAAAAATTCCTTTGTAAATATTTTTTGAAAAAAAAAATTATTTTCCAACTAAAATTTGTGCCTAGCTTTTACCAGTTTGATTAAGATTTCCATTCTCTTAAAAACCAACAACATGCCTTATCCAATGAACCAAGTCAAACGAGTCAACCTTAGCTAAGATGCTGCTACGACAAAAGGACATGGGTTTTAAAAGCAAAATTAACTTAATCTTTTCTTTGTTCACATAAAACTGAAACTGAAGTTCCCTAATAGCCTTTTCAAAATTTTCTTTGCTTATGACATCTAATTTTCGTCTATTTGATTTGTACATCATTCTTCTTTGAGCAGAGCAAAACAAAATTTGTATTCTTTGCAAATTGGATATGATAAAGACATTTTGTCAATGGCCTCCGAAAATTGAATTTTTAACGTCAATCGATGTTTTATATGCAAAGTATTATTCAGGCTGCTCTTCAGCTTTGTTAATATCCCGATTTCCAAAATCAAATCTGGCCAATGCTTTTAAAATGGCAGTGCTTCGCCTCATTCTCATGCCCGACGGATGTCATATTTTTCCTTTAAGAGTTCATTGCCTTCATTAACTCGATGGCAATGCCTTTCAAGCCCCTGTTCATTACAATTCCCTTGCGTTTTCCTCCAACAGAAGTGAAATACGTTTTTTTTGCTGCTCGCTTGCCTTGGATTACAACAAATTTGCGTTGCTATTTTCTCCGTGGTCGTTGAAAGTTACAGCAGCAACAACAACAAAAAAGGGAAGAAAAAAGACGGGGGAATTACTTTGACTGCGGGTCATATCTTGTATCTCGTTTCCTTCGAGCAAAAGTAAAGTGTGCCATGATATGGTAATAGCGCGTTTAAATGAATTACAATTTGCATACAAGTTATATCCCAGTATGGGTATATGCGGGTATATGAAGATGATGATGATGATGAGTATGCAGCATGGCTATGTGTGCGTTTGCAAGGACTATTTTTCCCTCCATTTTGCCTTTTCAATGCGAAAAGTTTTAAAAATTTTTAACTTCTCCCTTGTTGCTTTATTGTGGTATTTTCTTGGATTGCGTACTTAGTGTTTAAATTATTTCGTATAATAAATGTTTTTCAGCGTCCGCAAGATTATACAATCGGGGCCGGGAATGCGGGAATAAGTATTGAACGAGGACCGGGAAGCAGGATTGAGAGAAAAATGTTATGGAAGACTTTCTTGAGTGGATTCTTTGTTCCGTTTTACATGCAGCTTGTTTTGGTAATGGGAAGAATATTTCTTTTTATACTTCTTATTTTGCAGGAGAGAAGACAAGAAGTTAAGTGAATGGAATTTATTTCGCAGTGGAATATTAGTTAAAATATATTCAAGTCTACAATTTGTACTAATTTTTCACCAACATAAGGGCTTTCCTTTGTAAAGAATGTATGTAGGTAGATACTTGTAAATGTTTTAGGAATATACGGTGCCAATCTGTTTTGGAATGTTAGAGTCTTATTTTGAAAAATAAACGTTGATTTGGGACTTGTGAGTATGCTTTGGGGGAAATTTGTTACTGACATTTATGAATTTTAAGTGCGTTTACTATTTTTATTGTGTTTTTTGTTTAAAGCTTTCTGAAAACAAATTTTTGTTGCATAAACAATTTATTTTTATCGAAAACGGGTCTAATAGGTATAGGATGGATTATGGCCTCAACCAAGAAGCCTCTTAAGCAAGCTCTGACCTCCTCCATTCACGCACAGCAATTTGGTTAAGGTTGTTTTCCACTTGTATGCGTCACCTGTTGGAGGATCTTCTTCTACTTTACACGCCATCAAAGATTTTTTCCAAGAATCCTTGGGCTGATTCGTTACTATCGCAACGTTTAGGACTAGCCACGATATCAAACCAAACGATACTTTTGTATCGTCTGGGTATCGGTATCGGTCTCGTTTAACTCGTATATTAAAATCTCATCTTGGTATCGGTATCGGTCTGGTCTGGTTTCCGAGAAACCGGTTTCCGAGAAACCAAGATAAAGAAAGGTAGATTTCACTAAAGTCACTTCTTCCACCTAAAAAGAACCAAATCTGAAAATTTCATCCAAATGATTGGTTTCAGAAAAACAAAGTAAGAGAAAAAATGGGCTCGCTATTGGTCTCGTATAACTCAGTCTCGTTTGGTCTAATATAACAAAGTCTCACCTTGGTATCTTTTCGGCTACTTTGGAGCTGGAATCGCCTCGGTATCGTTTTGGTTTCCGATACCGAAGTCAAATGATACCTAGACTTTTCTGGTATAGTGGCCAGGCCGAGATACGTTCAATGTGTTTTAGCCATCTCATCCGCTGTATTTTAGCATTTCGACGTCACTGTTAAGCCCGTACAATTTCATTGTTGAATCACTAGAGTATTATAACTTTGTTTGATGAAATAAATGAAATGAAAATGAAAACTGAAATGAAAATGAATCTTGATCTCTAGACGCAGGATCCAAAATCGCTCTTAGAATCTTCATAAAACAGGACACGGAGACGATTAGGGTCTTATATCAAGTCTCTCCTTAGTGCTGTGAAAGCGAGAATTACTACTTAAATGTCTTCTAAGCCCGAAGAAACAGCGGTTGGCAAGAGTTATTCTTCGTTTGATCTCTGCACTAATGTCATTTGACGAGATAGTTGGGGATCCTAGGTAGACCACTTTGAAGTTATATACATCCATCGTGATATTTTCCCGAGTTGATGGTATTGAGGTTCATATCTCATTGATAGCATACCTACAGATAATGCCATCGTTGTTTACTATTCATTACTGGCAAATGCTACAATCACAGCTTACTACAGGGTAAGCCTTGACCATGCATTAAACCTAGAACTATGCAACCACGAAACTTGCTTCCGCGTAAGGGTCTCATATGGCCAACATATCGAAGTGGATAGGCTGTTGCTAATAATTATCCTGTAACGATAAAGTAGGCACTCCATTGGAATGCAGAAATTGAACTACTCGTATCTAGATGGAATCAATAAGGGGGTCTACAGTTTCGTTAAGGCTGAACTATAAATACTTGATGAACACCTTATATTGACTACTCCTACTGTTCGAAGCTAATATCTACAAAAAGCGAAAAAACATGTATGGCTCTCCACTCTTGGAGTTATTAGAGAGTCTGGTCCTCCAAGATGGGGGTTGTGCATTGGAGTAATGTCCCTACCATTAAAAAATTCCTGGTTCAAAAAAACAACCAGCCTCGCGTACAAATGGTTAAAATGTTTATGACTCTAGCAAAAAAACCAATGACAACAAACTTCGATTCTGCATGTGGAATGTTCTGTCTAAATACAGACCACACGTGCTGCTGAACAATTAGAATTGGCTGACGAAACAATTGTTCAGGAAGTGAGATGAAGAAAGGTAAAATCATGTGACATGAAATCATGTAACACCACTGAAAGTGCAATAAGAAGCAGAATCAGTGGCTATTCGGTAGTAAATTTGTGATAAGAGAAAGGACTATGCAGGAAGCACACAGTTAAACACGCCCCCACAGAAAGAAAGAGGAATCAACCAAGGAATAATTCTAAGACCTCATGAAAAATATATACAATATGCGCCCAAAGTACGACATTAAGATTATTCTGGGAGACTTCGATGCCAGATTCTAAAGAGTACATCTTTTGGAGGGCACAGCCTACATGACGAAACTTGAAATAAGAGACATGGTAGACTTCGTGACGGGGCAAAATGTCATCATAGCTAGTACGTGTTTCCCACTCCTTGACATAAAAAAAGAGACTTGGCGACCTTGTTATCAAAAAATCTTCAACCAAATCGATCACACCACGAAAGACGCCAGATATGCTTCCAGTATCATGTATTTCCAAAGCTTCCGAGAGGCAAACATAGATTCGGATTGCTACTTGGTACTATCTCAAGAACCATCGTAAGTCGATATCAACGACACCACAACTCCGTATAGATGCTGTGAAAAGATTTGATGTCGAAAAGCTAAAATTTCAAGAGATAATCAGAACTTTTACCTACCATGTCTCTCTTAATCTATCAGCAAACCTGCCACCCAGCATTAAGCACAAAGTACCAGTGGAGACATTGGTAATAAGCGGAGTTTCACCATTGATGTGCTGGCTTTCACTAGCTGACCACAACTTCTGGTTTGATGAACAGTTCTGGCTGATGCATTCCAAGTAATTTCACTGAGAGATCAGCCCGGAAGCTCTACTGACAAAATAAGAGGAAGGAACGCTGATTTCTCAGGAAAAAAAAATAGAGCACGAGAAGTGAGAGGTCCAGTCTATTTAGGATTATACCGGCAAGGGTGACGTTCATAAATTCTATTAAAGGGTTAAATGCTCTGCTTAAAGCTAAAAGACTAGAACAGAATTTGACGCGACAATTGTGGGAACATGGTTGAAGATACACAGTCAGTGTTAAAAATCTGTAAGGAGTACTTTTTTAGATTGCAAAACGGTGAAGGTAACCATCATTTCACTGCTAGGCGAAGCATTGTATACAACCAGGACGATAATGGCCAAAATTTCCATCCACCGATCCTTGATTAAACGTGGTTGTCGATTTTCAAACTTAAATACTACAAGACTGCTGGTTTTCATGTGAAAGATGAATTGGTGAGAAGCATGCACCATTTCACCTGCAAAATTTGGTCATATGAAAGTTTGCCCGATACTTGGAACCTTAGTTTAGTGTGTTTCATCCACAAAAAAAAAGGATACTCTGACTTGTTCCAACAACAGAGGAAAAAGTCTCCGAAAAGTCGTGTAAAAAATCATGTCAGCTATACTGTGCCATTGCTTACCACCCTAAACCTAACAAATTTTATTATTACTTTTCATTTTTCATATTCATGAAAATTACAATTTAAAAATATGTTAGGGAAATGCTATGTGAAAATAAGTGTTTTTTTTAATGTCTTCTTTATAAATCTTTTTCAAATCAGCATACGGCTCAGAAATAGAAAATATATCAAACGACATTCTCATATCAAGGGCATAAGATATAATAAAAATTCAAGAATCTTTTACAACTGAACTTCCAAAGAGGACTTTAAATACAGAGGAGTCGTTTAATACACTAAAATGAAGAACTGTGTTGCAGGTTCCAGATACTTGCTCTAATGATTCAAATATGTGTTCAAAAAATGATTTTGATAATTCTGCTTTTGGGTTTTTATAAAAGTTCCTACTAAAAAGGCACTTTATTATTGTATTATTTTTTTGCAGAGCAAACAGAATTTTGAAAAAAAAAAAAAATGTTTAAAGTGAGAAATTACAAAATTTAGAGTTTATTTTGCTACTAAATATTTGACATCAATCAAAAATTTATAAACTTTGGGAGTTCAGTTGGATCTTTGACTTTCAAAATCTCAATACATTTTTATAGCCCATTTGCGTCATATTTCAATTTCATGATTTTTTTGTTTGCCCAAGAACTTAGCATATAGATTTCTTAAATGTAAATGATTCGAATATAATTATAATTATTACCAGCATACGAGAAAGTTAAAAAAAAAATTGTAAAGGTACTTACGCTTCAAATCAAATTTGAAGGAAATCTGTTCAACCAATTAAACTGAAGGAGTTCAGATGAAACCCTAGACGGACCCCATCATGAAGGTGGATCTACCAAAATAAAAACTTTTTAACTTCTTCAAAACTGTTGTCATTAATTCTCAACTTTTGTTCAGGAAACCAATACTGTTGCCGTACATTGTACATGTGTATAGAGAAAGCAAAAATATCACTCATACGCCCGAGTCATCTACCTATAAAACGGTTTGAATTTATTTTAATTTAAGTTTCATTTTTGAATTCATGCGCATAGAACCAACCATCCTTGTCCATGGCAATGAGGCAACAAGAATAAAAAAATACTTTAAAAAAATGTTTTATTCAGGATGCGTTGGTTGCTATGATGCACTACTCTTTTAAACACTTCCCTTAAGCACAAACCGTTCGTTTGTAATTCTGAGAGTTTTTTTTTTCATATTTGCTTGTGTGTCTGTTATAGACTAACAGGTGTCGGGCTCTAAGCAACTGCTACATATAACCCGCAGATATTACTTTTGGTGTGGTAAGTTCAAGGATATAAGTCTGTGCACAGCTATTTTGTGTATATATAATTGCATGTATATTTGTGTGCAGGTGGTGCTCTTCTCGGTAAATTCCTTGCGAACATGGACAAAGCACAAGGAATCTGCTTCGAAATACTTATATACATGAACCTATGTAAGTTGAGGTGATGGCAGAATGAGTTTAAATGCTGTTTACATTATTGCGAGCACAAAACAAGGACGAAAATCCTTTCAGGAATCTTGTGACCCACTTGATTGTTTTGCAACACACAAACATATTGCCTGTGGATGTTTCAAAAAAGGTAAGTTACGATTTGTATTGTGTGAAGAGTGAAATAGTTAGAAATAGTGAGCATAGAGGAACTCTGTTTTGATTCTTTACTGTTGTTCATTTTACAAGGAGAGGAGGAGTTTTTGTGAGTTGTAAATTTGGTTGTCTGTCAAAAAAAGGATTTCGGTAAATAATAATGGTTTTAAAATGAGATTAAAATTTGGATCTTATATATATTTGAAGTGAAGTTCACAAAGTAAGTTTGGGTAGATTAAAAACAAATATGAGAAGGAAGCTGAAAAGAAAATTCCGTATAAGGGTGAAGCTGGTGCATACATAAGTTTGATGTAAATTCAAGATAAAGATTTCATTGTAAAAAAGGTAACAAGTTTAATAAACCAACACTGTTCTTGAAACCCAGAGGAATAAAGGTATTAAAAAGACCTTTGAAGAAAAGGAAAAAACTATATGATGTCCATATGTATAAAGTTTGTAGATATGGAACATATAGATAAAATATTTTGCGTGTTTGCATCTGCAAACGTATTTAAATGCCTGTTGGTATTTGTGCTTATTTCCAATTTCATTTTTTTTATTCTGATACGTATTCATGTTTGTATTCGTATTCGTATTCCTATTCGTATTCGTATTCGTATTCGTATTCGTATTCGTATTCGTATTCGTATTCGTATTCGTATTCGTATTCGTATTCGTATTCGTATTCGTATTCGTATTCGTATTCGTATTCGTATTCGTATTCGTATTCGTATTCGTATTCGTATTCGTATTCGTATTCGTATTCGTATTCGTATTCGTATTCGTATTCGTATTCGTATTCGTATTCGTATTCGTATTCGTATTCGTATTCGTATTCGTATTCGTATTCGTATTCGTATTCGTATTCGTATTCGTATTCGTATTCGTATTCGTATTCGTATTCGTATTCGTATTCGTATTCGTATTCGTATTCGTATTCGTATTCGTATTCGTATTCGTATTCGTATTCGTATTCGTATTCGTATTCGTATTCGTATTCGGGTTTGTATTCGTATTCGAATCCAAATTTGTATTCGTATTTGTATTCAAATACAATTAAGACGGATCGAAGGCAGATCCAAGTAAGATGGAAGGCTGATCAGAGACGGATTCCAGAAGAATCAGTGACAAATCTAGCATGGACCAACAATATATCCAAAACAAATTTAAGGCTGATCGAAAGTTGAAGATATTAAGCTGTTATGTGAACGGGGCTTGAGGCTTATATTGCCTTGCTTGTACGAAAGTACCTAAACATTTTGTAGTATGCGGGTATGGACATGAGTACCTAGGTATAGTTGAGTTAGATTAAAAGAGGTGATGATACGAAAATGATGCATCACCTCACTCAAATGGATCTATTGTGCTTCCAAGGCCTTAGACTAGGTAGGTGAAAGAGGGTTAGGAAAATTGAAGCTTAGCTATGGGAGGTCTCCCAGAAAAATCCTGAATCCTTAGTAAATTTAAGGATGTTTTTTAGTGGCTAAAACGAGAGGTTGGCGTTGCCCAGTATATTCTGAGGGCTGCCTTTCCAGTTCTGACTAGACTGGCGCATTCATCTATTCTTCTTAATTGAGTTCCCATTGTTATGAACAGTTAAGATTCCAACCAAAAGAGACAGTTTAGGCCTGCTTCGCTGAAGTAATTTTTGTTTTTTTTTTTTAAATATCTGGCCATAAGATCCTCGATACGTGATTATTTCAATTGTTGACTATCTTTCGTTGGCAAATTTTACCCAAGTATACTCAATTGAACGCATGTATATTTTTTCACGACACACTTAATCTCTGCAAACCAAGATAGATTCTTTTTTTCCAATACAAAAATTGAACTGAACAATATTTTTGTCACTTTATTCCTTTGTAATTAAAACTTATACTTAGATTACTTTAATTGTTGTTGTTACGTTCTAAGTATACAAATATATATTTTCAAAAATACCTGGTTACCATTTAGCCTAGAACGATAAAAGCAAGTTCGTGCAATTTAGTTTTGCATTTTATTTGGTTTCTAAGTTTAAAAGCTTTTAACTGTTGGTTTACTTTTGCAAACTTTTTATTCAAGGATATTTAATTTTTATTTACATTTTCGTTGTTTATGCATCCAAGCATACTTCACTTAATATCTTAAAGGGCCAAGGTAAAGTAGTTACAAGGTATTTAACTTGCATAAAGCCGCGAAAATGAAACATCTTTAAATCAATAGTTGAACCTTCAGTTGTTTTTGAGGTGCCTCTTGATTTTGAAGAAAAGGCTTAAGGCATTTACCATAGATTTATTCTGAAGCTTAAGATTAGAGAAATAAATTTTATTTATTTTTTAAGTTGTTGCATAGAAAAAAAAACCGATTCACAAAAAACTCTGCCTTAAGTGAACGATAGATAAGTGCTTTGAGTTGGAATGGAAATGCACTTCTTTGTTGAGAACAAGACAAATATTATAAATAAAAAGAACGACAGAGCTCTAGTTCAATATTTGGCATACCTATAAAGAGCACTTGCTTCGTTTTGTTAAAGAGTTTAACAGAAATTAAAAGTTTCCTGAAAGTCTTCCTATGTATCTTTTGCTAAAAAAAAGGGTTTAGTTTTTGTAAGCAGTGTGGGTTTTCTTCCGGATCGAAGATTTATTCACTTCAATGAAGCTACTTACATACTTGTGCAATATTCTTCTGTCAGTGTTTGGGTTTGTCTTAAAAAAGAAAACATCAATTCTCCTTCGTTTATTAATTAAAAAAAAGAATACCCTTCTTTGAAATATTGACATCTCAGAATACAAAAAAAAGTATTGAAAAAGTCTTAGCCCTCTTCTTCATCACATCAACTTCTAAACGTACCTTTTCTTTTACTTTTGCTTGTATTGTTGGATGAAAAGATTAGCAAGGTATAGGTAAGAAAAAACTTCGTGACATCAGTATTCAGCACGTAGAACATCCTTTTTTTTTGTATTTGGCTCAGTTTTTTTTTTTTTTGAAAAGTTATCGCGTCCCAAGTTATATCCTTAAACAGCCTTTAATGGTAAAGTTATCTCGTTATAGAACTGATGTTGAAGGTTTTATTGAAATAATGTAGGTACTTATGAAAGTAATCGTCTTATTTGCGGTATTGAACACTTTGAAATTCATTTAAACGGATATAATGAGGCCATTGCTTTGAATTACGCTTAATGGAATCAAAAAAGGAACAAAAAAAATACAAGCGATATCTTTCTTTCATTTTGCCATAAATTGATGATAGGTATTTTAAAAAAAGCAAATTTTGATATTGAGATGCTGGGTGTAGTTTACTTGTTGAGTATTTTTTCTTTTTAAATAATTAACAGTGATTGAAGCGAAAATGACAGCATAAGGAAAATAAAACTGAGGGTTTTTTTTTGTTATTGTGAGGTTCAGATTTTCTGGGAATTAATGGATACTTGACGACGAGTTTTGAAGGAGACACGTTTTTGTCAAAAAAAAAGTCTGTAATAAATTTAGTAGAAATTGAATTGGGCAATTATTTGTAAACTTGATCAAATATCAATTTTTTGCATTCCGGGAATAAATTTTCTTCTGATATTGTACTTTCAAACTACAATAGGTATGCGCCTACTTGCGTACATTCTTACATGATGGAAATAAACATAATAGGATTTGAATAAGGAGGTTTTCTAAAGATAACTCCTTGATCTATAATCTATATAATGATGGAAGTGAAGGTGAAAATTATTTGTATAATATTTTTTTTGCAAGGGTTTGTGTACATTTATTATGAATCATTTTGTATATTGCAAAGATACAGGGTTTGACTGAAGAATTTCATAATGTAGCCACGTGTTAACAGTTTCCGGTTTTTTTTTCGATGGAAATCTTCAAAAGACACTCGGAAAGAATCGGTACTGAGTAGTGTGGAATTCTTTCCGCAGTATAACCACCGATGAATCAGAACCAATCTATGGAAGATCGGCAAATGAGTTTTCTTTCTTAATTTATAAATCACATTGTGAGAAGTTTTGAGTTTAGTTAAGTTACACTTTCCCTTAGCTTTTAGACTATCAGCTCATGAGGCTTGGTTCTTTTTAATTTACTTTGGAGTTTTTGAATGTGTTCAGCATTGCTTAAGTCATTCCCCTTCCACTTTTTTTCTTTTGCTTTTTAGTACAGGGTGGCGCACCAATTATGCTACAATAAGAAATTCAAATAACTTTTTTTTTTAATTGATGTATTTCATTTATTTTTTTTTTTATTGGTTAGAAAATTAAATTTTATTTTAAATAGTTAGTTGTTTTTAAAGATTATATACCGCAAATGACCTCCACGCTCTCCCACGCTTATGCGGCACCTGATCAAAAAACTATTCATTGCGGCCTGAAGAGTTGAAGTTGGGATCGCCTCAATTATTGTCGTTATGGACTGCTTTAATTCAGTTAAATTCCTGGGCTTCGTTTTATACACCTCTTGCTTGACATAACCCCATAAAATGAAGTCTGGTGCAGTCAGGTCAGGTAACCTTGGGGGCCAGCGAAGAGTGGAGTTCCTAGAAATTAATTTGTTTGCGATTTTTTTGTTTAGCTCCGCCATAACTGGTCTGGCTATATGTGCAGTTGCTCCATCTTGCTGAAACCAAACGCTTTTGAATGGTATACGTCTTTGGCGCAGTTCTGGGTGAAAAAACTCCTTCAACATCTTTAAATAACGGTCCCCATTGACAGTAACGGTTACACCGTTTTCTTCAAAGAAGTACGGCCCGACAATACACCTTGATGAAACTGCGCACCACACAGTGACTCGTTCTGGGTGCAGTTCCGTCTCATGGAGCATTTCTAGATTAGACTTATTCCATATACGGCAATTTTGCTTGTTTACATTGCCGTTAAGATCAAAATGGGCCTCATCAGACAAGAACAAACAATTGATCAATGTGTTGTCTTCTTCGGCCATTGATATCATTTTTTGGCAAAATTCCAGGCGAACAGGCAAATCCTGAGGGTTTAACTTGCTAGTAATTTGGACTTTGTACGGAAACAAGTTTAAATCGTCATGAAGTATCCGTTGTAATGACCGTCTACTAACTCCAATTTGGCCCGATAAGTTTCGGGTCGAAACGCTCGGATTGGCCTGTATTGCAGATGCTACTGCTGCGATTGTATCCTGAACCCGAACATTGGCATCTCGATGGTACGGCCTTCGTGCGATGCTTCCAGATTCGGCAAACATGTTTACAAACCTCATAATGGTCCATCTACTCGGGGGATTACCGCCAAACTCCCTCCTAAATTCCCTTTGGACGGAAATGACGGACTGCATAGCATGGTACCGTTGCATTATACAAATTCTTTTCTCCGTATCCCAAGCATCCGTTTTTATAAATCTAAATAGTAACCTACAAAATAAAAAAAAAATAAGCCGATTACTCACACAGAAAAAAAGTTATTACGTTTTATTTTTGTAGCACGATTCGTACATTTTTCTTTAAATAATCGTAACAACTTTTTTCAATAACTAATTTTTAAGAAAGCTATTTTCAAATGTGTAAAACCCTTTTTCCAAAAATCTTTTGATTTTCGATTTTATTTAAAACGTTACCACTGATTTCCATATTTTTCTTTCGTGTAGAAGGTTTTAAAAAATATTAAAAGTATTTTGTACCAATATTTAAAAAATATATTTTAAAATTATTTCAAATTTTCATTTTTAAATTTTTTTTTGAAGTTTGGTAGAACCTAAAGGAATTTAGTGTTTTTCAAAATATTTAAGGAATATACTTTAATTTTATAAAAAAAAAAATATATTCTTCCATAAAAATGTTGAAACACCGTTGAGAAAGTTTTATTTTTCTCAAAAACGGTTCGATTTTGATCAGTTTTAATTGCAATTTGTATTTAATTAGGTAGCTACTATATGACAAATTATGCATTCGTAAAAAAATTAAACTTGATCAGACTTGTCATATTACGATGATAGGAAAGACGAAAAAGATGGGCCTCACAAATCTGTCTGTCTCTCTGTTCGGCTACAGCCTAAGCTGATTTTCTTTAAACTAGGTTCAAAGTGGTTTTTTTTGGTGATTCTACCTTTTCACATTTTTTAGATTTTTACAAACGAAAAATAACGGTACCTGACATACAAAATTTTTAGACAATTGTACAAAATCAAGATTTTCTCAAAAACTGCTTCACATTTTTCCTGAAGAAGTAAAATCTATGACAGGGTCGCATGTACTTGCTCTTAGGATGTTCAAGGAGTCGTTTTTGAGAAAAAAAAAATATTTTCCTTTGCGGTTTTTTAACTTTTGTATCGTAGCTACCGTTTTTTTCGTATATATGTAAAAGTTTTTCTTAAAATATTTTAGAGCTTACTAAATGCTCTTAAATATCGAGTTTCAAAAGCAAATCGATCGTATAGTTTTCCAAATATTTGATTTTCAAACAAAAATTTTGAAATATTTTTTAAAAATCCAAAAAAGATTTATTTTAAAATTTAAGTACACAATAATAATAATAATTTTTAGAAGGCTCTATAGAAAAAAATTGAAACCAGTCATACCGTTTTGGAGAAAATCGAAAATTGAAAAAAATGGTTGGTACCATTAGTAACCATTTTTTGAAAAATGGTTTTCCAACCAAAGCAAGCATTTATTAAAAGTAATTTACTTTTTTTTTTAGAAAAAGTAAAAATAAAAGAAAAAAAATACGATTATGTAAAATTGTGAAACAAAATTATATGGCAGGAATTGTTATTTTTGGTTCTAAAAAAATGATCACCAAAAATCAATATTTACCAAGTTTGAAGAAAATCAATCGGGTTGTTTAGGCTGTAGACAAACAAACAGACAGACAGATAGAACTGTGCCACCCACTTTTTAGGTAATGACATTTTTGATTGTTATCTCAAATTTTTTTTTGCACGAATCCAAATATTACCTCATAGTAAATATAAAATTTCTTTTAGTAGAAGCTACCTTTGGATAGGAAAACTTTTTCCAAAAACAGTTTCTGATTGCAATATTTTTTTTTGATACAGAAGTTTTGAAGACACATAAACTGTGTTTTTATCAAAATTTTACAAAGAATATCTTTTTTGGATTTTTAAAAAAAGTGTTCAATTTTTTTTTTGAAAATCAACTCCAATTTTTCAAACTCTACAGGGTTTTCAACATTTTCTAGAATATTTTAAGAACAAATTTTACTTTTATGAAAATGTTAAAAATGGCTAGTACCTACAATTTTTTGTTTTTAACACTTTCTAAAACTTTTTGTGAGTGCTGAAAGAAGAACAATCTACTATAAGAAATTATAAAAATATAAATATAGCGATTATTAACCTCATGTAGAAAATTTTTGTTTATTTTTAATTATATCATTATCGGGCTGATCGGATTTTGATTAATTTTTGTGTGTACAGTTTTCAAATAATATTTAATAATATTGCATATAAATTTTTTTTTTTTTGAAATTAAAAAAAAAATCAAATATCTCAAAAACGAATTGATCGAATCGTGTTTGAAATTTCAGATTTATGTGGACATGAATACATACAGTATAAGCTCGGTGGTGGTGGATCTCGAAATAGTAGTAGTATATAAATGGATTTTTTCACAAAAATGTTTCGCAATAAATGTAAAAACATTATCATTAACCAAATGTGCAATTTGCATCAAATTCATCAAAGCCTTTAAGCTCCCACTCAAAAAATGAACAATCTCGAAAAGAGTGAACGGGGCTGTTTCTTACTACTTTATTATATTGAGCGTCTATACTGTAATATAAAATAGAAAAATAGCTAACTGAACATGACTGTTCGAAGAATTTTGTGTAACTTTTTGCAAATATCACTAAATAAATATTCTGATGGAAAGGTTCCAATGCACAATACATACCTTCCTTAGGATTCAAAAATGTTTTAATCTAAACAAAATTGATAGTTTGTATCAAAACAAACTACCTTATTGCAAGATCATGCAACCCATGTGGGCATTTTAATTTCCTGAATATGAATTCAATTAGCAACATCAATTTTTTTTTATTTATTTCCAAAAAAAGTAATCACATTATATGTATTGGGTATTGAGTGCCTTTGAAAGCTGGCGGCAAAGCCTTAATCATCTTAAGCGACTGAGTAGGTACTTAATCATTGAATGGTTTCTTGATTAAGAGTTTTCATTTTAACGAACTTGTGTTTTATGCCTTTTAGTTGTATTTTTTTGTTCAATTTTTCTTTTTTGAATTTTAATGTAATATATACAATAAAGTACATAGGTACATAGTATAATCCCCGGTGATTTTTAACTGTGAAATTCGATTGATTGCCACCCTCTCTTTTGCCTGAAAGCATTTTGTCGTGTATTTAATCATTTCCGATTTTATTCAAACGACATTTATATTCATTTTCATTCATTGCGTTGCTAGGTATGTTTACATTAGAGAAAAAAAATGAAAACATATTTTTAAATTGAGGTCTGTTTGAGTTAGTGTATATTTTATATATTTTAAATGAATTTGATTGACTATTCTGTTCCCAAGAGTGGACTGTTTGACAAAATTTAGTCATTAAGAAGAGTGGCAGTTTATTAATTGATTTGATTAATTTTATTTTATGATTCTGATTTGCTTGGAAAACAAGTCTAAAGCAGAATGCAATTATGCTTTCTTTTCTGTATGTGTAACTTATATTTAAAGTGGTAGGATTGCTGTTATCTAAAGAGAGGATATTTAAATACAACCAATAACCAACGCCTTACCTTTCTGTTCTTATTCATAAATGTGTATGAAAAAAAGAAAATTATGATATACCAATATCGATATAAGAAGCTATAATTTTAGGAGGGTTCATATTTTAAGAGCCTCTACTGGAGTTTTTAGACCAATCATGAAAAATTTGCATTTCGATTTTTTTTGGCAGAGTCTTAAGTTATGTAGGTCCATACGGCAAAAGTCCCTAAAAATATATTCAATTTAATAAATGGGATTCAAATAGATATTCCTGCAAAATTAATTTTAAAAAGGGAAATAAATAGGTAAACTTTTTAGTTAAATTGAAATATTTTAAGTTTTATGCTGCTCTATGTGTTCAAGTGTACCCCAACTAAGTTTAACTTGCATCCACTTATCCTTTCAAAAATTATGAGCATATATTTATTTTTTGTTTATTTTGAAAAGGTAACAAGTCCCTAGACTTTTAATTATTTTTTTTTAAATAATCAAATACCAGATTTCATAGTAAAGCTAGATATATTCAACACTTAGGAGCAATCGTGGTGACGTATTCTAATAAAATTTTGGTTTGTCGGTATTCTATATAATTATGGTTGCAAAAATAAATAATGTACCTACTTGTTTCTATGTACTCGTAGTTGTACGAGTATGCTCTGATTAATAAACAGGTTTTTTTTTTTTTAATGGAGACACTGAAGAAAATTGTTAATATCCTTCATTAATATTATAGCCTTTCTTAAAATATATCTTTATCTATCTATTTCTTTCATTCTGTATGTATATATTTTGAGGGATGATTTCTGAAATTATTTTAAGAAAAAATCTGTATAGCGGGAAAATTAAAACATTCAATTCTTTTATTTGTTTTTAATCAGGTTGCTGAAATGAATAATTTTTGAGAAATAAAATTTCAATGAAAAAATTTGTTAACAAAAATTGTAATTGTCATAAGTTTGATGTCTAATAGCCTTATAAATATTCAATCAAAAACAGACAGCAAAAATGAAAAATATTTTTTTTAGTTTTTAGAAATACAAATATTTTTGTCGTTTTTATTAATTTTTCTAAACTAAATTATTTATTTATATCCGGTTTTCAGTATTTCACGAATAACTAAAAGCAAAGAATTTTAAATACAAAAAAGCACTTAATTACGCAAAATTAAACTAAAAATCAACTTTAAAAAAAAATCACTATTCACTTAAAAAACTTGATGAAAAAATATTTCATTGTAATTTTTGATATGCAAAATTTTATCGGGAGCAAGTCCAAATTCTGCTTTTCGAAGCTCTGTTTTTTCGTCACAGTCTTTCTAAATTCTGCTTTCCAAAATTCAGTTTTACAAAAAAGCTGAACGAAATTTTATTTTTAATAGTAATTTGTTTTTGTAGTTTGACTGCTGTACAGGTTTTTCTACAGCTCGAATTGTGTTGGCCTGACTGCTTTTTAATTTTCTGCAAAATCAATATTTAATTTCTTTACTACTCGTCGTAAACCATTTCTTTTATTTTTGGTTTGCCCATACCCATTTATTATTTGTACATAATATATGTACACTAGGGTGGTCCTTATATTCGTTTTTTTTTTTTAATTTTGAGATGGATAGGCATCAAATGATTCTACACAGAAAAAAAAAATGTTGCCAAATTTTTTTCAGATTTTTATTTCACCCCCCCTGGTCACAAAATTGTATCGGAGGGGGGTCTCTTTTCCCCCGTTTAGGAGGGGGGGTGATTTTCTCCAAATTTGGATCAAAACAGAAAAAAATATTTAAAAAAAACGGGAACACTTACAATGCCACGCCTTAGCTTCTTTTAAAGCCACGATTCCATTCTATAATATGCTTCCTACATAAAGTTTTTATTTCAAATAGTTTTTGAAAAATAATTTTAAAACTTACAAATTAAAAACAAAAAATTATAATTTTTTTAAATAAAAATATTTTTTTCAAAAACTATTTGAGATAAAAGTTTTATTTAGTAGGCATGTTAAAAAATGGAATCTTGGCTTTAAAAAAAGCTAAAGCGTGGCATTGTAAGTGTTCCGGTTTTATTTTTAAATTTTTTTTCTGTTTTTGTCCAAATTTTTAGAAAATAACCCCTCTCGCCTGAACGGGGGAAATGGATCCCTCCTTCGCTAGAATTTTTTTCTCGTCCGAATCTAATCTATACATTCTGATTTATTTTCGCGTTTTATAAGAATAATCCTTTACCCACAACTAGTACCTTAAGCCTAGTTCGCAGATCGATACAAAATTTATCTCCCATATAAAATTTTTCCCAGGACAAATTTTATATTGGATTTTTTCCCAACCAGTAATTTGACGTTCGTAGCCGCTGTATATGAAAAGTAAGTCTCCAGTATATATTGTGCGCAGAAAAAAAAATATGCGAAGCATTATTTTCCGATCTTCTAGCAAAAATCAAGTGGATTTCTGGAGCAGTAGAAAACTCTGAACATTTATGATTTTGGCAGGGTTTTTTTATCCATCGACTTCACATCCATCCTTCCATAGAATTTTTTAATTGATAGCTTCACAAAAACGAAAAGAACTATTTGATGGAAAAAGTTTATTTTGATCCAAATGTCTACCGATTGCCCTTAAATCACTTTTGTCCGGAGAAGTAAGAAAACATAATCTTTTTTTTTGAATTTCTAGAGGTTTTTTTAATCAACGACTTCTTTAATGGAATTTGACAGTTAATGGCTTGACAGATGGGGGACAGACTATGTTTTTGGCGGAAAAAGTTAATTTTAATCCAAATGTCAACCAATTGCTCTGAAATCAGAATTTCGTATTTTTTAGAGTTTTTTTTTTTAATCCATCGACTTTGTAGCCATCTGCCAATTTAATCTGACAGTTTATAGCTTGAAAGATGGAGGACAAACTACATTTTTACAAAAAAAGTTTATTTTGGTCCAAATGACAACCAACCGCCCTAAAATCGCCTTCTTTAGAGAAACAAAAAAATTAAAATTTCAGACTTTTCAAAGGTATTTTCATCCATCTACATTATATTGATCCCCAACAATCACTGGCTCTTGCTCTGCAAATGTTTTGAAAGAATCTGATTTCTAATATATATAAAATTTTTAAATTTGTGAATTGAAAGAAATCTTATAATTTGTTTAAATTTCCAGCTACGCTACTGTTCTTATTTGACTTTTGTTTTATCTCTACACCTTCAAAATTTGTTTTGAGAAAAAACATGTAGAGATAAAATTTGTCTTTGCTCGATCTGCGTACTAGGCTTTAAAGTGAACTAAATAGGGGGTGAACTAAAAATCTGAAAAAATTAAGGAAATTGTTTTTCAACGTTTTGAATCGAATGAGGGCTTTCCAAGACTATGTCCAATTTAAGGACCTCCCTAATGTACACTGACATATTTTTTTCAAAATAAAATAAATACATAGCTAACCACGTTTTCGTTTATTTTCTATTATTCCAAGTTATAGAGGCTGTAACTTCAAACGAGTTTAACTATAGCTATAGTTATTAGCAATAGGTGACAATATTTCTGGGTGTCGGGACAAAAACTCTAAGAACTAGAAAAAATTATTAGACTTTTCAACCAATCTTATTTATAGAGATAAGAAATTTTTATAATTCTCGAATGTAACTTTAGAATTTTGATTATTATCGGCACGGAGGACAATGCCATGTATAGTTTTCGAAAAATTTAATTAAAGGAAATAATTGTTACTGAACTGAACAAACTTTTTGTATTTTTCGCGGATGAAGTTGCGGGTAAATGCTAGTTTAAAATAGAAGAAATAATAAAAAATATAATGACAGAAAAACAAACGAACAAATATTCTTAAAAAGAAAGGAACAATAAAATAAGTAATGATGTCTTAACAATATTATTAAATTTCAGTTCCTCAGCGCAGGGTTACCAAGTCCTGAAAATAAGCTAACTCTGAGTTATTTCAGAAGAAGTTTTTCACTTAATCTCTCAGTTGTCAAACATTTTTTCCACCTTCCACAATCAAAATCAAAATGGCGTTACTACAGAAACTACACTTTCAATATCAAAATCGAGATGGCGCCACAACGGCGAGTTTAGTCTCTGGGTTACTTCATCAAATTAGGTAAGTTAGTTAGGAGTTAACTTACAGGACAGCCTTGTGTATAAGCAAATTTCCGGAACTGAGTAAAGGTAGAGTACCTCAAAACGCAGAAAAGTTATTCATAAAAGTTATAACGCGTTAATGGTTGAATAGTGGCTTCATAAAGTTATTTTAGTTTGAAATATTAACGTAATAGATTTCTCTTTTTGGTACTTAATTAACTAGTATTTTTATTTATTATTAACATTTTATGAATAAGGATTTACCCAATGTTTTTTAGAGCCTTTTAAGGCTTAGACACTGCTTAACAATTCACCCGTAAAAGTTGTTTTAGCAAATTGTAATGCAATCGGCTGTTATTATTTAAATTTATTAAAAAAACATGAATCTGGAAATGGACGAGCTCGCACTCCAAAACTGGCCCTTAGTTTTAAATAAGAAGCCCAGGAAAATTAGATTTTCACTTTGAAAAAAATCCGACAAAGCTAAATTTTGTTGGAGATTTCGTGATAAGTTCCGTAAGCTTGGGCCGTGGCTAAATTTTTTAGGGGAGGATTAAAGAGGTTTAACCAAATTGATGAAGGAAATTTCATTAAGATTTCGTTGAAATCTAGAGTTTTTATTGAGATATCAATGAAATTGTCATGAAATCTTATTCCCTCAATTAAAAACCTCAAAAGTCGGATTTCGTTTTGGTGGGAACATAGCATAATATTTCTTTATTTGAAATTGAACAATTTAAAATGGTATCTTAGACAGATTTTAATTACTATAAAAGTAGAAGACAAGAAAATCGATTAAAAAAATACTTAAAACCAAATAAATGAAATTTTTAATACAATTCATGCTAAAGCTAAAGTTTGAATATTATAAAACACAATTTTGAAAAGCATTTTAGAAAGCAGAAACTGCAAAAAAAAAGCTAAACACTGCCAAAATTTGGACCCCAATCCCATTTTTTTAAGTTATGTATTTAATATTTTTACTAAAAAAAATATTTAAATCAATTCAGTAGATAATGAGAAAGCTCAAAATAAAAAAAAGTTCTAAGTGAGGTACTTTTAACTGTTGCCAGGTGTGATAGTTGATCTCTTTTATTTTTAAATACTGACAAAATTGGTTAAAACTGTAGGAACCGTTTCCCAGAAAAAAAAACATTCTTAAAAGTTTCTAATACTTGTGGTGGAATTTTTTTAAAAGTATTCTAAAAGGGTCTTAAAGAACGGCAATGTACCTCCAAAAAAATTAATGTGCAATTTAGAAAAAATTTAGAAACTTTGTTTTTTTATGTTAACTTTTTCTCCTAAGATTCTTTATGAACATTTTTAAGCAATCCATTTCGATAGGAAATTTTGTTTTGAAGAAGAAGTTTTTTTGATGAATTGTTAAATTCGGCTTAATTTAAATGTTATATCAAACATATTGAAAAGAGGCCAGAGTGACCATTCTCTCCGAATCGCTTTAGTGAACTTAGCAGCTTTTTTTATTTTAAGTACACTTATAGGCCAAACAAACATTTTCAGTAATAAAAAACCCTTGCAAGTAATTGTTCCTTTTAAAAAGTTAAAGTTATATTTATTCAATAACCAATTATTTATAATGATGTGTTGATACCTTTCAAGCAATGCTAAGATTAAAAACTGTAGAATATATTGGTAACAAGAACTTTTTAAGGCAAATTTTGCGAAACACTAAATTTGACTAATAATATAATAAATTTGAAATTACAGATATTTTTATAGCAGTAAGGGGTTGGTGGTCGAAAATTTGGATTTTAGTTTTCTATGTGGTACTCGAAGGGACTCAAGAAAAAAAATGTTCCCCAATCAATAGTATTAAAAAAAATCTAAATACACTGGACTATAAGTTATCCTGAAAAATTATGCGCGATTCATTGAAAAAAAAAAATATAGAAATCTTTGATATTTCAAATTTTTGTTTCATGGGTTTTTAATTAATTATTAACTTGTAACATTTGTTTGTCATTAAAGTAACACACTCTGGATTGCATATGCGTAGAGACAACAAAAAAATATTTAGTACATTTAGTTTTAATTTACTTTTTTTATTGAATTCTCTTACTAGGCTTGTGTATAGTTCGCGAACTATTGTGTTCACTTAAGTGAACTAGTGAACCTAGCTCACACACTTAGCTCCATAGTTCATTTAGTTCTTTTAATTCTGTTCAAATAAATATATAATAATGAGAAAAGCTCATTAATTTATCTTAGCTCTTTTAGCTCTGAGCAGAGTATGGAGTAGAGCTCGATCTATTGGAGTTAACTCTGAGCAGAGTATGGTAAGAGCTCTCCAATGTAGTTTTGAAACACATTTGAGCCCTGATCACTGAACTGTCGTACGATCACGAAGTGATCAACGCACATACATTAAGTATTGACTTTATTTTTATCAGACAGCATAATTCGAACTGAAGTTGATGTGTTGGATGCGCCCATTTGAAATGAGTGAAAAAATAGTGAAGTTGGTTGCTTGCTCTCAACTACGAGTATTTACTCCATTCATTCGGTCTTTTTATTCTAAGATCATGGAGCGCACTCTAAGCTAGCTTCGATATAAAAAAGGAACATAAGTTGAGTGGTTTGAGTGCTTTGAACTGAAAAAGAAACACAGAACACAGATCTTTTTGACAGCTCAGTGCTACGCTTTGGAAAAACGGGTTCATGTACCGATTTCCAAATAGCAATATATCTCTCTCCTGCTAATTCACAAACATCATAACCATTTATTTCATGATGTTTATCTATTTTTGTGAGCAAAACCACCGACAACATTTTCATATAGGTTAGGACTTAAAATTTGATATGGTCCAAGTGTCTTTGAATTTATTAGTTATTGACTTTCTCCCACAGTCATGCAAGAGCTTCTAAAGAATAAAGAAAACATTTCTGAAACAATGTTAAAATTTCAAATCAAATTAACTTACTAAATCTGACTGCCACAATCGATACACAGTCCATACAGACATATATGAGTTAAGGAGTTCATATTTCAATAATTTTTAATTAATCACACGCGTCACAGCCACGCGTCTTTTAAGTTCCAGTTTAATTTGAAAAATATGTTTGTTTTTTAGTAATTTGGTGTTTTTTCTTTTTCTTTCAAATGTCATCAAAGATCATCAGCCTTATTGTGAGTTACACGTCAGTAATATTCCACGGGAAAAATTGACATTTCACTTTTCGCCTATTGTGAGTTTCACCCGAAAAAGGAAAATTCCCTTTTTTTGTAAGTATTCATTTCGTAATTAAGAGCTTAAAAAGTCACTTATTTCTTAACAGCTAACGGAAGAGAAACAGAGAGGACTAACTTATACATTTGCTCAAGTTTTTGTATATTTTAGGCCAAGAGAAGTTCAGACAAAACTCATAATAGCTTTTCAAATTCCGGGGGAACACAAATTTTTCGTGCAAATTTTTTTCATGTGAAACTCATAATAAGGCTGCATATTTTCAAGTGTAATAAATAATTTGTTGTTGTTTTTTTTTTTAAATTGACTACTAAACTAAATTGAACTAAATTGAGCGAACTAGTTCAGTAGCGTCAATTGAACTAAATTGATCTCTTACCGGTCTGTGGATTTTGGAAGTGGAACTGAACCAAACAACGCAAATTTTTAAATTTGAATAAAATTTTGGATGTTTGGGCTTACTATATATTTCCTTTCAACTTTATACAGACATGTGCCTTAAAAAAGATTTCAATGTTATCTATCTAGAGCATTCACTAAAAAAGCAAGTAGCTAGGTACCAAACCTTTACCTATATTTGACTCTTGCTCGTGTATATGCGGGTTACTATTATTTTCTTTTTTTGCTTCGAAATATTTATACAAAGTCTAACTTGTGTGACACTTTTAAAAGATTATTCGCTCACCTGTCAGTCACACAAGCAAACTGGGGATGATATTCTGTTGCAGGTTTCATATTTTTTTTTTGTAAGGATAACGAACATTATGCATCCTGAGCGACATAGATAAGGCTTACGCCCAGACATGGTAATAGTTTAAGAATGTCAGTAGAATATTTTCAATTTTAGGTGCCAGTGAACAGTAAGTATACATGATGTGCATGAAGGCTATGATCCTGGTAAAATGAAATAAAAAAAAAAAAGTTAATATAGAGTGGAGCTCTATTTTATGCATATCTATCTACCTAGAAAGGGATTTAAGGCGCTCGAAGATAGAGGATACACTTTTATGTTGAAAACGCAACATAGAGCTTATTATAATTCATAGTAGTCTGGAATATTAAATTCAAAGAGCTCGTCAGGTTATTTTAATGGAAAATAAGTTAGGGATGGTAATGCTTGTAGAGAGGTGAACAAATCAAGAGATATACATGGGTACCTATTCTATCTTGGATGTTTTTGCAGGATTCTGGAAAAATATGTGAGAAATGTATTATAAGTTCAATGAATTTATTTCTTGAAAATTTATTTGATATACAGACCAAAGTGAAGAAAAAGATTATCTAAACATTTTTTGATGTCAAATGGATACCCAGAGCCAAATCCACGACAGATAATAGAAAATATAATTTCCGGATAATATCCTTAATATATTTTTTCTAGTTTAACGCACAAGCTAACGGGATTAAAATTGAAAGATTTAGGCGTAAGAGCGTTTGCCTTTGTACAACATAATGCAAAATGCATGTTATGTATTTTATCTTCATACAAGACCAAGGAGATCTAAAATTTCTTCGTACAAAAATGTCCGCTCATTTTTTTAACTCTTTCCTCATTTAAATTTTTAGAAGTTCGACAAAGTTTTAAGAAGGTCAACTTAAAGTGAATCATAAAACCAAATTGGCCTTATAATTTTTTGTTTGTTGAAAGCGCAATAGAATTTCATAACAGGTTTTGAAGATATCTTTAAATACGTGAAATGTAATTTCTGTAACAAACCCGAACATTTTAACCTAAGTCTGACGTAAGGCACTGCCACATAAACTCTTTTGAAAGAGAAACGGTCACAAAATCAAGAAAAATTTATAAAACCGTAAATGTTGAATAGTTTTCATCCTACTGGCAGACAAAGGAATTTTATTTTGGATAAATATTTAAAATCAAACCCAATTAACTCCACCCTTCTAAGTTTTCTTATTCTTTTAATATATTATATTTATTTTTAGTTTTAGATAACATTGAAACTTGGAACAAAAAATGTTGGTTATTAGATGAAATTTTTTATCATCATATTATTTATCTGTTGATTCGTTGACACAACATGATGCACTGAGCTCATTTCTGACATCTATTTGCCGCCATCAGCTCAGGTTATTAAGATATTTCAATTATAGAAAATAAAAATAAATATTGATTTTTGAAATTAAGAGGTTATTTAAAAAAAAGGGGTTAATTTTGTCAAAATTTAATTGAAGCTGAACCAACAACAATCTCTAAATTTGAATATCATACAAATATTTTTCTAACTTTTTTAGCTTTGCAATGAGCGTTGCCGATGTGGTACAATCGTGCCCTTATGACACCTTTGCATTCAAATGGCCTACTGTGGCACTCTAAGACTTAATATGGCACTTTGATGTTGGTGTAGTAAAATAAATGTGCAGGAATAATTTTCTAGAATGTTTTTGAGCAACACTTACATCACTTACAATATTTACTTCCATAAGTGCTGAAAGCAAAAACAAATATTTCTACTCATTGCCATCTCTCAAAATATTTTCCCTTTAAAATTAATAACGTTTTTATTGAAATCTGAAGGATGTGATCTAAAAACCCAGATTCACTCTTTTGAATGAAACATTTGGGTACAATTTTGAGTAGTATCAATAAAAAGCCAATTTACTTACATATGTAGATAGCACATACAAACATCATGATCGGAAAAAATAATTCAACACAAGGAAACTATTAAATTTTGATTTGACGATGGATGGGCCAATGTATGCATGTAACGGTGAAAACAGTGAAAATCTCCAAAACTAGAATAGCATCTTTTCGCAGAAAGATCAAATCTATTCGACAATGAAAAACGACATCACACTCATGTAAAAAGAATTTTGTTTTCACTTTTTCCATTGGTTGCACCCTGGCCCAAAATGGCAGTTTCTGTTGTTGACAATGGCACTTTCAAAAAATCAATCATGGCATCTTTGTTTGCAATATCCACTCCCCATAACGGCTTCTTGCCTTCCTCTTCGTAAAAGGGGAGAAGAAGGGGAAAGTTGATAGCGTATGGTCCTATCGTTATAAGAGTGCTAAATCCAACGAAAGTTCTGGTAAAACTGGGCTGGGAATCGAATCCAGACCTTCGTCATGTTATTCCAACGCACTTATGATCATGCCACGAGGCCACTACTGAACGTGATGCCAGTTTTAAAAAGCATACACATATAGGCAATCCAAATAAAAAAATTAAATTTAACTTGGGCGTCTGTGAGTAGTACTCTACCAGTGTTGAAACACACACACAAACCAATCAAACAAAATGAGTTTCAGCTTATTGGTATTTGGCACCAGATTTTTGTGCCGTGCTGTAACCCAGGGGATGCGCAGGTAAAATTAACTAGATTTTCAGGTAAAATGTTCAATTTGAATATTTAAGGGCAGTGTTTACAAGTTAAGCAGTTAACCTGATCTACCATGCTGGAAAATAACAACCTGAAAAACAGGTATAATAAACCATAAATTGGTTAGTTAAAGCTGCTTTTTTCTCTGAGTGTATAGGGCTTTGATGAATAGAAGGTTATTGTCTTGACTTGATATTCTTTGGTCTTTTCCAAGTTATTGAATTTTTAGTCTTTCGTCGATCTGCCTGACTGGAAGCCACACTAGAACTTCCTGCCGATTAGTGTTGCAGAACAGTTTAAGACGCTTACACAGTAAGTTGGATAGGATTTTTTCTTGTAAACGACGCGACGTTAATTACGGATATGGCTCGATAGCTCTCGAAGGACATAGGATCGCTTTCTTTTTAAATGGGACATATGAAGGTGATAGACCAGTTATTGGGTGTCCTCCAACGCAAACTTAGTTGATGAGTCTGAGCACGCATGATGCACCTTTTCAACACATCCTTCGGCGTGGGGCTTGAAGAGCTCCACCAGAAACCAGAAGATCTGACATTTTTCTTATTCTAAAGATCCTTTACAGCTAAGTCTACTAGGTCTTCATTGGACTGGAGGTGGGTTTTCTTCTTGTCCACTAGACAAAGATGCTTCAATATTTATTTGATCATTGAAAAAAAAATAATTTTTAACCATAAAGCTTTTTTGGCAGGTTAAGAAAAATGTATTAAAAATATAGTAGTTTCGGGTTAAAACTACGGAAGGTGCAAGAGGTTAAAATTATCATATTTGCCTCAATTAAATGAAATTGTTTCAGATAAACTACAATGAAGATAAAATTAAACGAAAGTCTTTGTTATATAAAAGCAATTATATTTTATATAATCTAGTTCACTCGGGAAATAATTTACCTAGTTAGATTGCAGGTTATATATTAGCAAACATCACTTATTTAATTTTAAACAAGAACTACGTAGTTTACAACAACTATTTTTCTGCGTGTATTATAATGTAATGAAAAGTCTATAAGTCTATACTAATCGACTAATTTGACCCATCCTGATGGATGCATGGAGAGGATATATAGATAAATTATCTATTGGGCTTATAGGACTCTGCCTCCAGCTGTGACAAATACCAATGTAATGGTTTCTTGTGAACAACAGAATATAACATAATTCTCCTTTGAGCGAATAGAAGGATATTTTTCTTCAACTGTCCTAATTACAAAAAATAGACTTCCTGTTGTGTCCTTACCGACGTTTTTATACTTAATATTCAACTCAAGTGACATTCAATATATTTTTCCATTGTCTTCTCTCACGCAATATTTATTATCCTTTTGCTCATAGCACGTCTGAAAACGTTCAGCTTAAGCAAAGAGCTCTCTCTTCTTCTTCGTTTTCTTTTTTTTTAAATATATTGGTTTGGTTGGTATTTTTTGTATCTAATACGCTTACATGTGTGTTATCTACTCTTAATAAACCCCAAAAAGTTCATAATATATAAAATTCGTTTGATGGAATTTTTCCATACTACTTAATGGTTTTATAAATTCTCATGTTTAGTGGGTTGAATGATAAATTACGTACTTACCGAATCTAATTGCTTGCCAAACACATTATTTTTGGGTGGCATTTTCTTTATGAGGATCCCGGTGACTACCTATATAATATATCGGGATAAAGGTGCTGCCAGGATGGAGAAAAAGTGAATGTTGGTACATGTTTTATTTGACAATTATTTGTGTCTCTTTTTGGGAAGTATATTTATTAAAACTCCACCTACCCGACTATATGGGGCTATACATAAACCTTTATGGGATGGGTTTTGAATGCCTGCCTTATTCATTTATTTAGGGAAGCTCCTTTAAGATTGATTGCATTGATGAAAAATTAAGTACATTAGCGGAAATATTAAATCAAATAGGTTTGATTGTCTTTTGCAGGCAACGCATTCCGTAACCAATTTGAAATTTAATTTTAAAATCAAATCTAAGAAAAACTAAGATAAATAGTCAAGAATAGATTAACCTTACTCCTCAATTAAATTTTTTCAACTCCTTTAAAACTATCTTAAGAAATTGTTAGTTAAAAAAAAAAATTACGTGACATGTTCAACACCTTTTTTTTTGCCTTCTATAGCCATCAAAAGCTTGCATCATGTTGAATGAAAAAAGGCGGGTAGGTAGGTACATTTATCAACAGCAAAAAAATTGATTTTGAAGAAGCTGTTTTTGCTGCAGACCAGGACCAGTAGTTCTCGAAACCAACCATGCTCAAGATGTTCCAATTTTTTTTTTCTTGTATTTAAAATATTCAAGAATAACTAAAACCTCTTGATTGTTGCTTTTGCATGTGGTTTTCTTGTTTTTTGTGTTATTTAGAGTTTAATTAAGTAAACAAGCAATCTAGCACTAATAGAGATTTTCTAACAAGAGACCGCCTTCTCATTTCCTATTCAAAAGAAAATCCTGAACCTACTTTAACTCAATCTACGTGCTTACTTCATTTAAGAATTCATCCTTGCTTGCACTGCACACAGCTGAAAAGAGCGAGAGGGAGAAAGAGAACATTTAATTAAGTTATGAAGTCGAAGCAGGGTAGTTCAGTGCTTGTTTATGCAAATGCATATTATGTTCGAAGATATTTCTTCCTTGTTTTTTTTTTTTTTTATTTTGTATGAGTGTTCCTGGTGCGGTTAAAGAGGAATTATTTTAAATCGATATTTTTGAAAATACTGTGTCAAGGAAGAATAACTGAATTTGGAAGAAGGATAGCTGCATGAAGGAATTTTACCATATTTTTCTAAAATCTATTCTTATAATACCCTGTAACTATACCTAACTGTAATTTAAAGGGTGATTTTTTAGCTGGTTTGGTTTTGGCAACACTGGTTTTGACAGCTGACGTGTGTTTAGTACCTTGTGTCACTGTCAAACAGCTTCAGTTTGGTTTGCAATTTAACCATGGATCATCTTACAAAGGAACAACGCTTGCAAATTATTGAATTTTACTATCAAAATTCGTGCTCGGTTCGAAATGTTCATCGCGCGCTGCTTCCATTTTATGGTCGGCATTCTCGACCTTCTGAGCAGTCTATTCGGAAGATTGTGACCAAATTTCGCACCAAATTTACTTTGTTGGACATTAAACCACCAACACGTTTACGTACTGTGCGTAGTGAAGAAAATATTGCGGCCGTATCAGCTAGTGTGACAGAAGACCGCGAAATGTCGATTCGGCGCCGTTCCCAGCAGTTAGGCCTTTGTTACAGCACTACGTGGAAAATTTTGCGGAAGGATTTGGGCGTAAAGCCTTTTAAGATACAGCTGGTGCAAGAACTAAAGCCAGCCGACCTACCACAACGCCGAATTTTTGGTGAATGGGCTCTTGGAAAGCTGGCCGAGGATCCGCTTTTTTATCGAAAAATTGTGTTCAGCGATGAGGCTCATTTTTGGTTGAATGGGTACGTAAATAAGCATAATTGCCGCATTTGGAGTGAAGATCAGCCAGAAGCATTGCAACAGCTACCAATGCATCCCGAAAAAGCCCCTGTTTGCTGCGGTTTATGGGCCGGCGGCATTATTGGGCCATATTTCTTCAAAGATGATGCGAATCGCAGCGTTACTGTCAATGGCGAACGCTACCGAGCGATGATAACAAACTTTTTTTTGCCCGAAATGGAAGTTCTTGACTTGCATGATATGTGGTTTCAACAAGACGGTGCCACATGCACATGCCACACAGCACGCGAAACAATGGCGCAATTGCGAGGCGAGTTTGGTGAACAGTTAATTTCACGTTTCGGGCCGGTCAATTGGCCGCCTAGATCGTGCGATTTGACACCATTAGATTATTTTTTGTGGGGGTATGTCAAGGCTAATGTCTATAGGGACAAGCCCGCTTCGATTGACGCACTGGAAGCCAACATCCATGCATTCATTCGTGAGATACCGGCCGATATGTGTGAAAGAGTATGCCAAAATTGGACTCAGCGGATGGGCTACCTGAGACGCAGCCGCGGTCAACATTTGCATGAAATTATCTTTAAACATTAAATTGCAAGGTTCAAACTATCGATTCAAATAAATATTTCATTAATTTTTTCGAATTTTTGTGTTTTTTTTTTTTTTTAAAGTTCTAAACCTCTTAATCACCCTTTAGAATTAAGTTCACATCTCATGTTTGAAGCTTAAATAAAAATGCTTGAATAGGATCTATGAACCTATTTTTTTTAATGCATCCTGGGTTGCAAGGAAGTGAGAAAGGATAAAACAATTATAATTTTTTTTTTTTCAGAACAGTGCATTGACAATAAGCATCAGTTTTATCATCTTATGCCGGCTTTCACACCCCACACCCTCAAATTGGCAGTTAAACACGACATCCACTGTACCATTGCCGCATATCCATCCACAATTTATTCACACCCAAAGCAACACTCGGACTCAACTTTTAATGAAATTTAAAACCGATATGCCCACAGAAATTAAAATTTGTTTAAGGACTGGCTACCCCATGGGGTTCGGCCATGTAGAAAAGATGTGAGAGTGGTATGATTTTTCCGGTATTTCTTTTTATACGCACTCATAAACTTGAATGAACCGCCTCTTTAACAAAAGGATCTCAGAAAGTAATTAATATAATTAAATGTAAGAGCACTGTGCTGAATGGAATAAATAATGAAAACGAATATACATAAATACACGTATTTTTCTTTAAATTAATTATTGTTGTTTTACTTCTTTGGTAAAATCAATGGAGGACGAAAAAAAAAAACGCTCGGAGCTCAGTCAACTTATATATTTGATTTATGTCTTTTGCCAATTTTAAATAAAAATGAGGAAATAAAAGTCAATCTGAAATAATGAGACTGTATGATGTTGAATAATTGAAGATTTTGTTTTAAATATTAATCCTTGTGCATTGTGGGAGTCGTAGATTAAAAACAGAAAGAGACCACATCTCAAAGATTGAACTGGCATCAAGTGGGCTGGCTTGCGGTTTTACCTTCAATAGTTATTTGTCCTACTTAAAGGTTTTTCACTACACATCCAACACCGAAAGTGCTACCTTGGTGTTATTTAGTATTGTGTTTTTTTCGATGAATTCGTTCCAGAACTTATGTTTTAATAATGCAATATTTGTCCCCATTTTGCAAGCAAACACTTTTTAAAAATATTTGATCCAATGCTTTTGTTGATCATATAATTTTAGAGAAAAAGATCCTTCTACTGCCATTTAAAAAAAAAAACATAAAGGGATGAATATGTCGGTTTTTCCGTCAGTTTTTACGTATAGATAACTAATAAATAGTGAATTTTATCGAAAATAATTTCATACAAAGTATGTGTCCTCCACAATAGTTCTAAATAAAGTCTTATTTCTTTAAAATTCGCGAATAACTTAAAAACTCCGATTTTTTGAGATTCATTCTTAATTAACAAAGTTGACAAAAAAAAATTATTTATGCTCATTTTCTAGGTTGAATAGTATTCTCAAAAAAATTTAATGAATCATTTCCCATATGAACCTTTTCCGTTAAGGTGATAGTGAGAAAATTCAAAAAATAATAAAAACAGTCATAGGGGGGAGATACCTACAATTAGTAGTTGCTAAGGGTTAATTTTTTTAATATTCGATACATGATCGCACTTATTATTTATGCATGCCTACCAACAAATTTAAACAAAAGATTTTCTTTAATATTTTTTTAAATTATTTTATGATCATTGTTTTTTTATAAAAGTAAAATATTATATCAAAATTTTCTATAAAAAAAATATTAAAAACCTAGTTTAAAAAATAGACTGACCGTGTACATTAAGTTTAAAAAAAAAATTGGAAAATCCAAATATGAAATATATTTTTTCGGTAGAGTAAAATGTAAAAAAAAAAAAAATAGTAGGGAAAAAAACACGTTGAAAATCTTCACTATCAAATCAAGTTAAAAATCATTTCTTAAAAAAAAAATGTAAAAGCCTTCAAAATGTTCTTAATGTAGCTTAATTTTTTTTTATTATATATAATGTTTATTATACACTTGTTTTTTCGAATATTAATTAACTTTATGGTGAGAAATAATGATTCATCGAATAAAAAGTAACCGTAATAAAAACAATTTTTTTTATTCGTCTTCAGATTAATGATTGCAAAAACAAATTTGAATGAGACATTTCTACGCAAAAGCAAACACAAATGCCAAACGCAATTTTTTTCCGCAAAAATGTCACTGATATTGTTTTGCGCAAAAAAAATGATCGTGATAAATATAAAATTTATATTCTTTGAGCTAGTTCCTAGTTCGATAAAAAAAATTAAACATTAAAAAATCGCTCCCATAAAGAATGCAGTTTTTCCTTGTCAAGGAACTGTGTAATTCGCTTAAAAAAAAATATTTAAAAGATATTTCTTTTCCCATATCCCGACACTTGTCATTACTGGACAAATTTCTAGGTTTCGCAAGTTAAAATGAAAAAATTACATTGTAGCTTGAAAAAAACGGCGTGTGGGAGAAACTAAAGTACCACGATATTTTTGATTCTCGTAAAAAAGATTTTACTGTATTTTGCTCAACTTGTGTTGCCTTGTATCGTAGATATTAAAAAAAACGTTAATTTGAAAATTTCGCAAAAGAAATTTTCCCATTTCGTAAAAGTTTTTCAATTTTGGGCCCAATTTGTGCTTCTACCCCTGACACCACCGAAAAAATAAACATTCGCTTATTTGCAACTACAACAACGGAAAACATTGTTATTGTGTTGGCACCGCCACTTTGTGCTGCCATGTGCCGAACAGATGAAAAAAAGTACACATTTTTTTGCCCAAAATAAATTTGTATAATATATTTTTATGCGTAATTTAAAGACAGTTTCCGATTAAGAAAAAAAGTCACACGAACTGCTCTTATATTCAAGGTTCTGAGGGTTTAAGAAAATTATAGGTAAATACATAGATATTATGAGAAGAAAAAATGTATATATCAAATTCTTAAAACATTTTTAAGGAAAAATTTTTATTATGTAAGTCTTGAGTATTTATTTATGTGCATATACAAAAATTGAAAAAAAATCGTCAAACCGTATTTGAAAAATCGAATTTTCAAAAAAAAAGTTTTGAAACTCTTTTTAAAAATCCAAAAACTTTTTTATGAAAAATTTTGATTTGCAATATTATTTAATCTTATCTGAACTTGTATACAAAAAAATTTATCTAAATCCGTTCAGCCGATAATGAGAAAATTCAAAATAAAAAAAACGTTCTATGACAGGAACTACTAATAGTTGCTAGGTCCCAAATTATATAATTTCTTGTAGATCATAAATAGTTTAATCAACATCGCAAGAGTCGTTTTTGAGAAAAAAAAAAATTATTTTCCTTTCCTGGTTTTTAACTTTTGTCTGGAAATGCCGTTATTTTTTCATATTGTTTTCGAAATATTTGATTATCAAAAAAGAAAATTTGGAACATTTTTTTAAAAATCCAAAAAATATTTTTTTTTATTTAAGTACACAAAAGAGCCTCTGTATGAAAAAAATTATTGAAATCAGTCATACCGTTTTAAAGAAAATTGAAAATTAAAAAAAGATTCCTTGGGAAGTACCATTAATAACCATTTTTTGACTAATGGTTTCCCACGCAAATGAAGTCTTTTTTAAATATAATTTACAGATTTTTTTTTTATTGTTGAGCCGGTTTTGAGAAAAATATAATTATGTAATATTGCTAAAAAAAAGTATGGCAGGAAACGTTATTTTTGGTTCTAAAAATAAATTTAAAAAAAGTGTGGGTATAATCACAGATAAACAGACAGACAGATAGATAGACAGAATTGTGCCACTCACTTTTTTGGTGTTCTCTGTCATCGTAATGTTATGTTTGATTGTTATCTAAATTTTTTTTTTGCACGAATCAAAACTTGCCTTATATATCGCAAGTAAAAAAGAAAACAAGTGATCAAATTTTTAGTTTATATAATTTTAATCAGCCACTTTATTTAGGCATTTAAATTTCTCAAGACGATTTTTGGTAAATTATTACAGTAGACGTTCGATATAGTGAAAAGTAATAAAAACTATGCCTGTTCAGTGATCATTCTTTCGAGATTTTTCACTATTTCGAGCAGGAGTTTTAAAAGGTTTTCTTAAAATAAATTTGATCCAAAATGCACATTTTGTTCGATTAACATAATTTTACACTTATTCAAGCATTAAACTAAGCTTTAAAATATGTAAAAAAAAAAAACAATTTCTCAGTGTCCTCAACTAATGTTAAATGCTTCCTAGGCATTTTTATTCAAAATTCGATTGTACATAAAATTTTGTGTGTTCATTATTGCGGCTAGTTCAATATTTCAAGATTAACCTAATCGAGCGTCTACTATAGGCATTCAAAAAACTTAAACTGAAAAATATTGCAAAATTTCAAATTATGTATTTTCATCTATAAAGTTTCCAAATTTTCGATTTTTTCAATATTTATGGTATTTTTGAAAATCGAAAATAGTGGTGCTGACTTTACCCTAATAAAATGGGTAGGTACCACAAACGATATACCCTAAATACTATTTATATTTTAAATACGGCACATGGCCGCACAAGTTGGGTACATTGCTGCACAAACTTAATTTTTTCAAAATTCAGAAGTGGCGATGCTTACTTCGCCCAAATAAAATCTGCTATTACTCGGGAAATTATACTTAAGTCCATGTATTACAAATTTACAGGTGCTCATTTATTATTTTAATGCATTCGAGAGGCTATAATAAGCATATTTTATATTAGATAAATTATGAACAATTAAGTTATTGACAAAATACAATGTTTTTGTTATTTCCATATACTTTTTAATTTTTTTATAATTAAAAACAAATAATAATATTTATAATTTTTATAATTATTGACCGAACAGTGGTCAGTTTGTTACTAACAATATTTTTATGGCAAAAAGCACACATTTTGAATTATTTATTTAGAAAGGTATTATTTCACAATAACGTTTGTGACTGAAATCTTCAGCATCTATAGACCTCCATATCCATATCTTATTCCATTTTTGTGTCTTAACAGAGTCTTTTCCGCATTAGAGTCATTATTCCACCCTTAAATATATTATGTACTCATTAAAATTTATTCTGATTATTTGTATATACATAGCTACAATGATGCCTAAATTAAATCATTGACAAATTATTTCGATACAAGAAGCTCAATTGCTTTGGGGATAAAAATATAAAAGATTCACAGTTGGCCTCGTATTAAGAGTTCATTTGATACCATATGTCATTTAAAAAATCCTTAAATAATACCAACAAATTTAATAGCACTTTGTTCACAATTATGTTTCATTACTTCGTAGTATAGTAATGGTAATTACCACCACAGCAGCTGATCACCACGTTCACCGTTGCACCCACTATACAGGGTGTCCACCGGTTAGTTATACTACTTTTTTTGTCTCGCAGTATTTCCATTGTAATCCTGGCTGTATGCGATAGGGTAATCAAGCCCAAAGCATGCAGTTGTGGTGTTAAACAGTTTTCAATCATATCACGATATCGCTCCCCATTCATAGTTTCCAGAGCACGGCGTCGAATTGAGGTTGATGGATTGTTTTAAACACTTCTCTGAGCAGCAGTAATGTTTTCAGCCGATCTTGCAGTACGCTGTGGTCCATGCTTGTGCCTATCACCTGCCGACCCTCTTTCTTCGAAATCATTCACTATACGATAAACAGTGCGTTTTGTTGGCACGTTGTTTCTCCCAAAAATTTCACGTAACTTTCTCATCTTCACAGTAATCGATGATTGATTTTGATAAAATTATCGAATTATCGAATATTTTTCCATAATAAATTTACCACGAGTCTACTTCACGACTGCCAAAAATGAACTGTCAAGACTAATGTTTACTAAAATGGCAAAATGTTTACAAAAACAAAGTAATATAACAAAGTAGTATACACCCTGTATATAAACAATTATTCATCCATAGTATAGTTTTCATCCGAAAAAAACAGCTGTAAATTAAAATATTAAAGGTCAACAGCATTAATTTTGCAACAAAGCAATCATTTCCACATACATAACAGCTGTTTTCGAATTCTGAAAGACAAGAGTATACCATTTTGTATAATTATTACATCAAATTACTCCAATGAAACTATTTTCGTTTTAATCAAAAAATTAATAAAAAGAACCAACAAAAAAAAAAAACAATTATAATTACACAATAAGAGAATAGCATCAATGCTCAAACAAAAGCCTGTAATGATGATGAAATGATTTCAATTTAATTGTTGCACTCGAAACACCTACCCTATTAAAGACACACGCGCATGATGATGCGAATGCGAAGTTTCAGTGAATTTTATTCAAAAAATTTAATTTTATTTTACCTCTTGTTGATCGCAATTGTAACAATATCCTATGCAATTAATAAAATCGTATGAAAACTCTTATTGCACTCAGGAGCAGAACAGGAAAGTTTTCGGAAAAAAATATTTCCCAGTAATTAATTCACTTGATTTCTTTTATTCGAGTGAATCCATAAAAAAAGAAAAAAATGAAAATGAAACAAAGTAACAATCATTTTTAGTTCAATGGGCAAGGCATCTGTCATTTAATGTGTAATTATGTTATTTACGCATTTAAATTTATATTTCAATTTAAAATTGGTTGCATTTATTTTAATTTTTCGAGTTAAATTTAAACTGCTTCAAATACAGAACTTTTAAATAAGAATTAAGACATATTTCCATTATGTAAACATCCAAGTACAATACACATACATACATACCTTCTTTTGCCTAAAAACAACCCTGGCCTTTTTGAAATCCCCCCCCCTTCCCCTGGACATTATTTTAGTGGGGGATGCCCTTGTTAATATAGTGAGATCGACAAAATCCCGCTGTGCGTCTTTTTCTCTGACAAAAAAATTCCCTCGACTTGTTGAACCAGTTCTACAAGTATTTTTTACAAGATGAGTCGTAAAGTCTCAAAAAAAAATATTTTATCTAAAATCAGTCCTATTTTTATAACATTTTGTACACTTCACACGGACAACTTATGTGCTTAATCTTAATATCTAGCTATTTGTGTATTTTTGATTCTCACAATCACTGTTCCATTCAGAATGAAAAGTTTAACACTTTATAAACCAAATTTATAACCTAACCACTTAATAAATTCTAAACAATCTTCCCGATTCCGTCACTTCATACTGCAAGCGTTTATTTCCTACTTGTTGATTTTGAACAAGTCCATAACCGTCAGTTGAAATTTATAAACTATTCAACAAGTTCATTCTCTATTCTTTGAACTCTTGTTGCTTTCAGTTACAGGAACGGTAGATTTATGAAATTTCTCACTTGTTGTGAGAAGCCAAAACAATTGTTTAAGGTCTCCTAGACTTGTGGTTCCGTGTTACACAAAATTTAAAAAGTTGTTAAATTTTACTTGTTCTACAAGCACTTTATGTATTGTTTTATAGGACCCAGAAACTTCTTTGGCTTGCTATTGGACCCATTAATCTAGATAATGCTGTTGTTATTTTTGAGGCACGTTCCCCGGTCTTCTTCTGTTTTCTCTTTGAGCTCTCTCTCTCTCACCGTGGCAACCTCATCTTTGCTGACCAAGAAAGGATCTACATCAAAAACCTTAATTCAGAGAATTTTGTCTTAAGAAAAATTGAAAAGGTCTGGTCCAAGGATAGAACATTGCACTTCTCTGGATGTTATATCCTTTCTTCTCAGTCCCTCAATTTTTTGGAAGATTACTTCACAGTCACAAAGATTCCCTGTGATTTGGAATCTATTTCCAAGTGCGTTTAACATATTTAACTATCTCACTGAGTTGAAGGTGTTTCGGGCATCCAAAGTTACTGCCAGTAGCACAATTTTCCGGATCTCGATGGTTTCAATTACTTTTTCTATTGTTCCTATTCTAGAGTGGCCTTTCCTGAATCCATATTATTTTTCAGATATTCTCTTCTTTATATCGCGGCTATAAGGCGAAGCTGCAAAAGTTTCTCTAGAAATTTTCTTGATATTTTGAGAACGTACAGAGGCCTGTATACTAGGGGTGTACGAACTTTTTGTATTCAAAATTGGTATCGGGGATCTTGTAAGGGATTTCGAAAGAAATAATAGTAATTTTTGTTCTGGGATATTTTCCAAAATTGAATTTTGAGATCCCGTAGCCGGTTATTGCTAGAAAAAGTGGTAAGAAAACCAATTAAATTTGCGTCAATATGTGGTCACAATTACTTAAAGTGATTTTTGTTTGCTTTTTTAATCTGCTGCTAAGAAAATAAAATAAAAAACTGCTCCTTAAAATGTCATAAAATAACTTTTAACCTTAAATATTCTTGAAAGCCACCAAAAACTCCATCGATTTTCTAGCTGTTTTCGATTATTTTTTCTTAATGGAATGTTCAAATTTGGCCCAACAACAATAAACAGTATACTTGAATTAATATGCAGTCAATACAAATGAGTAAAGAAATCCAAAAAAAAAAACATACGAGTAATGTGCCCACATATTGTCGCAAACTTCAATGGTTTTTCTGACCACTTTTTTGAATTGGAGTTTTTTTTACCTAAGATCGGCCGTGGGGTCTCAAAATTAAATTTTGGAAAATATCCCAGAATAAAAATGACTGCTTTCTAAATTTTTACAAAATCCATGATACCCATTTTGAATATAAAAATTAAAAAAAATTCCAACACCCCTGCTGTCTTTGAACAAGGAGTCCGGGCGTCATTTATTTTTACTAATAAGTACAAGTCATTATAAGGCGTTTGGTGAAAGTTCCCTCGCCTTGACAGTTGTTGAATGTGTTGAGTAAAAGTTGTAAACAGAATTGGGAGATTTGTTTTATACCTTCTTCTGATCTCGAAACTTTTTTATTTTGCAGAGCATTGGCAGCAGTCTACAGCTTTTCTTCACTGAACTCTTTCCTATCTAGGCTTGGTCTCGAAGGACTGCCAAGTGTTCGGATGGGATGAGCCGGGAACAGCGAGTCCACAACATTGGTCATCTTTTCTGGGATTATAGGTCTGCTGTTATTTTCAGCACTCCAAACTTCTGTCCTGCTATTTCCTCTGATTTAATAATAGGCCTGCTTTAGTTTTCTGAACTCCGAGCTTCTACATGATGATTTCTTATTTTAGTCCTCAGGGGTTATTGTTGACATCATACCGAAATTTTTCCTCCACTTTCGTTTTCAACTTGAGCTTAGGAGTAATCGGTGCTCTCCTGATCTCGTGGCATTTGGTTCTGAACTCTTTAAGGCTATTCTGTCTTCTTCTTCCTGTGGTGACTTTTCCCTTGAGATGCAAGCATTTTTTCGAAGTCCAGCTATTTTCTATGATCGCTAGTATTTTGTTTTGGGCATTGCAGGATCACATGCCAATCGAGTAAGTTAAATTCTAGCCTCCACCTTTTCTTTGATGGCACTTATTCCATCTCAAGTACAGCGTTTTCTCCATCTTCTATCATTCCTTTCAGGATTTCAACATGGAGTCTTTTGAAGTTCCATCCGCTTTGTTATTTGACAGTTTTCTTCAATATCGAAAACGGTGTATGCGTGATGACTGCCTGATGGATATTCTTCGATCACTCTCCAGTGTCTGCTCAAGGTAGCGGTGTCTTCTAGGTTTGTTACATTTAGCCCGTGTTGCCTTACCTTTTTTAGTTTCTGCCTGCTATCGTGAGTTCGTAGTTGGCATGTCCCACTCTTGGCCTTTAGCATCGAGCTTCCGTCTCACTTCTTCCAGGTCCTGAAGCTTTTGTCGAATTTCGTCTATTCTATCATTCGGGCTTAGATTGATACAGATTATAGTTAGGGTTTCAAATTTTGTCCAGGCTAGCCTATATCCTACATTTGTAATATAGTAATATGTCTGCCTGTGATACAGAGGATGATGACGATTCCAAACGAATCTGAGATGCACTTTTGTTCATCCTTGTTGGTGTACCGCTCACTCATTATGATGATATCTGCTCGCTTTTCACCTTTAAGTTTTATTAAGCAACTATCAAATGATGTTTTACTGCCATTTTACTCCTGTGGACAGATGGTTTCTTTGGGACTTATCGAGTAAACGTTTAGGAAGTCTTGAGAACCAACTTAACTTAACAAAAATATCTTTCTTTACCACTTTCTTATTATTGTGGAATTAACCGGGATTAGTCCAAGATACCCCCAAAAAATCACATCTAAATAATTAATCACTCGGAATGACCCCTACTGATATGGATGACGGACTCCGGCAAATAAAGCAATATTTATTCAGGATGCTAAATATATTCCGGGAATAAAATTTATTCATTTAACAACACCTACTTAATTTGTTTCTTCAAGTATCACAAATAAAATCCGATGATTGTGAAAAGAAGTGATTCTGTTTCATTAATCAATATATTTATTGTGATGAACATTTATGTAGCTTTACATATATATGCCTTGCCTAAAACATGTTTCTCTCATCTCTCAACTCACGTCCACTTCAGATAGAAAAAGCAATTAAATGTGTTTCGCAATTTTATTGTCTCCTTTTTCTTCACCCAAACCTACACACATAAGCTAAACACACATACATAGGTTTATTTATATATCTTTTGAGAAGTTGTCTCATGCTACTGTTAGTAGGCCTCTTTTTATTTTCATTGTTTTACCCTCATAACTGCCTCTAGGCCCAAAAGTGAACTTTTATTTGCTTTGCAGTTTTATTAGCCAGCTATGTATGTATGAAGGTCTAGGTATATGCATGCTCTCAAACTCAAAACCACTTCTTTCCGGTTAACGGTTATAGGTTAGAGTCCTTTAGAAGGCTACTTCACAATAACACTACTTTGGTGTGTTATATTCCTTTAGGCATCGTTAAAAGGGGTTTTTTTTTATATTCGTTTATGTCACGTCCTTACCTTTAGTAGTTTTTCTTGTTAAATAAATAAACCGAATAGAAGCTGTGAATCTCTCTCTGGACAGCCAATCGACAACGATGGATGTCCTCACTTCGCTCTTTTCACTGGGAGACTATTCAAATATTTAAAAGTTTTACAATAACCTTGATGGACAATGCTTATACCGATCTTCTTGGACACAGCTTGTTATTATTCGAAGACTTTTTTTGTCGTTTTCAAGAGTTCGTTCGTATTGGGAATAAACAGACTTTCGCTGAACGAAGCATGACTATTATAATAGTCAAACAGTGATGTTTATTTTATTAACTTTACTTTAAACTGATTAAGTAAGTTATGTTAAAAGTTCTTAATTATAATATAATAGAATTGTGGTTTTGATATTGTTCTTGTCCGTGTTGAGACAATGTGAATTATTATTTTATTCAAGGTTCACAACGTGTTTGCAGCAGTTGACAAAGAATTAAAATTAAACTAAGGCTCTCGAGAGAATATTCTTAGCAGTTTTATAAGATAAGGCCAAATGGATAAAGCAAATCTCTCGTCAATAATAATTTTTTTTGGAGTGAAAGTTTGTTATTTTTTTAAGGGATTCTAGATTGGGCTACATACAATTTGGCCTAACCCACAGACTCGAAACATTCCAAATTAACACAAAAACAGATAAATATATTAGTACAGGTAAAATAGTACAGAACCGTCTTTGAATTAAAAAAAATTGGTACCACCATGAAAATTTGTGAAAACGATTCATGTACCTTGAGAATGAAGAATCAAAAGAGTTTATATTCACATGGAAGGGTGTTTTTTTGGTGGGGAGTGGGGTGACTAGATTTTAATGCTGAGTCAAATGACATTAAAAGCAAATCACTGCGGTCATCGTTAAAAAAGTTTCTACCATTTTTATGTAAGGATAACTATATTTTGAGTATAAATAACGAATCCCAATTGGAAAAAATGGTCCATCGATTTAATTTGGCTTCAATGGTTCATTAGTTATAAAAAACAATAACCAGAAGTATTTATAAAAATATCTGTGGTGAAAAGATGTTTTTTTTGGGGGGTGGGGTTAAAGTGGGATTATTACCAAAAAACCTATATCAAAAATGGTACCACTATTCAGGTGAAAATGCTTTATGGACCAACAGAATGAAAACTCAAAAGAGTCTATAAAAGTATTTTGGATAGAAGTGTGCTTTTTTTTTCAACAAATTATGAAATTATGGTGATATTTTTTAAATTCTTTCAGAAGATTGGTACCCTTAAAGAATATGGTAAAAATGTTTTTCGGGCTATTAGAATGAAGACTGATAAGAATTTACAAAAATATCAAGGGTGAAAGGATGTTTTTGTGGATATGGGTTATTTGTGTTATTTGTTTTTCGAAACAATATTTATTTTTGAAAAAAAAGTATTATACTTTTCTTTCCCCATAAAAAAACGCCCTTTTACTGTAGATGTTTTTATAGATTTGTTTGATTCTTTATTCGGGTAGTTCAGAACACATTTCTACCAAGTTTTATGAAGGAACCATTTTTTTCACAGATTTTATGATAGCAATCCTACCACTAGCCTTACCCCCCCCCCCCCAAAAAAAACACCTGTTCACCAAAGACATTTTTATGGATTCTTATTTTTATTGCTTTTTATTACAAATGAACCGTTAATGCTAAGTTTCATCAATGGACCAATATTTTCAACTGGTATTCGCTAATATTTAACTTTTATACTAGGTTAGGTTAGGTTAAGGTGGCTGTCAGGAAAACTGCTGACACACTTAGGCCAGAATAGGCCCATTGTGATACCACATAAAGAATGCGAGGTAGTCCTCGTTAATTATATAATTATATTTTTATACTAAAAACATCTTAACATAAAAATGGTAGTAACTTTTTTCATGGATGCTGCATCAATTTACTTTTTATGTCATTTGATTTAACATTAAAAACTACCTTCAAAACATGTATCATAGGCGCAGGAAACAATTCCACGGGCATCTGCTCCACACAGGAGTTTATTCCATGATAAGTGGGAATCTGTTCCACTTTTCAAAGTGCAATTCATTCTCAACTAGAGAGGGAACTTATTTCACTTTTTCGTGAGAAAGATCTCCACTTGGAGAGTGGAACCTTCGAACCTTCTTTGTTAAAATGGATTTCCTCTTTTCTAGATAATAGTTATTACAGCGTTCGTTTTAGATCAGCAGATCCTGCCCTTTCTTAGCTGTCTCCGGTGTCCCGTAAGGCAGATACCTTGGTCCACTTTTTTTCATTCTTATTTTTAACGATATTGAAATGGTTATTAAAAATTTTTCTATTTTACTGTTGATGATTATGATACCATGTTTTTCAAGACCATTTCATTTATACATGACTCTTTCCTTATTCAACAGGACCATGATAGTTTTTCAGTTTGGTGTCCTAAATATTAACCAAGAAACTTCTTTAAAATAATACTTTAATCTTCTGCATTAACAGTATCAGGGTGTAAGATTTAATTATTTCTTTCGATCTAGTTCGCTCGGGTAATATTAATACTTAATTTGCATGTTGCATATTAAAAAAACATCACTTATTTAATTTTACACGAGATATATTTAGTTTTAAACCAATTATTTTTCCGCGTGATAGTTCAAGAACTATGCCAAATTTTCCAATTTAAACAAAAAAAAAAGAAAATTTGCGCATAAAGGCTCTTGGCAAGCAAATTATTTGGAAGCTATGATTTTTTCCATACTCTATGTTTTTGGCCAAACCAACAATTTAGCTTGTATAAGATAACATTTTTTGAATTTGGCAAGTAAGCTTGTATAGAGCTTTTATAAGGCAATCTTGAGCAAGCCAAGAATTTTCCACCTGAAATTTAAACAAATAGCTGCTATAAAGCCTTAAAATATGAGTTACACAAGCTCTATACAAGGCTTGTAAATATATAAATGGCTTGTATCTATAAGGCATTCCAAAGTAGTTTACTGAAAATGTTTAAAATAGTAGCTACTATAAGGCTCTCCACGACAAATCATTGCAAACAACTTATATAAGGCTTGTTTGAAAAGGCCTTATATAAATTAAAATAATCAGTTAAGATCAACAAGTGTGTCTTATAAAATATAAAAAATCAGATTAAAATAAATAAAACAGAAAAGAAGTGCTTACAGTAACATTGAATTTCTTAGCAAAACTTAAAAATGAATAACTCATGGCAAAAATTTTAAAGATCTGGAACCTACCAAAAACCAAAGACAAGTGAGAAAAGACAGAGAAGCAATTCTTAAAACAGCCAGAAAACATTCAAGAAGTTTGCAAAAACAAAGAACAGATGCGCACAGTTATTGACTCTCCCTCCTCTGCGTGAACGTGAAGTATATGGTATCAACTTATTTACTTTTGATTATGGTTTCCTCAACAGCAAGTTGGCATAGTGGTAGAGTGCTAGACTGGTACGAGGAAAGAATCGAGTTCAAATCCCAGGTAAAAAAAACTTTTCATTTTTATAATTAAACTAACATTTGTCTCATTACAGAATACAGAAAAACAGGTTTCGGAAGCTGAATGAGGAGAAAAAAATACAATAAAATAAAATGCAATAAAAAATACAACAAAATATATTTTTTTTATTTCAGAATCAGGTTTGCTAAAAAATAAATGTTTTTCTCGATGGATTGCTTATGCAAAATACATTTGGGTAAGGCCTTATATAAACATCCAAGGTAAGCTATTGGCAATAGCTATCAATATGGCTTTTGTATTATTTCTATAGCAGTCTGAAAATAGCTTCTATAGAACCTTATACAAGTTAAATTGTTAGTTGGGGGGGGGGGGGGGGGTCTGGTGAATATAAATCTGAAATGAAAAAAAAATACAAATTATTTTTTCTTTAGTTTTTCACTCATGGCTCGAAAACTATGAACTAAATTCGTATAGGTATTTTATCAAAATACAATTAAAACACAATTTCCACCAAATCCCTGTTCAAGGTTTATTCTGCTATAACTCAACTTTTTAAAATTTTGAGTATTTTTACTATATCCAAAAATCTATGCAAAAATGCATTTTTATATTATTTTGTATGTTGCGTCACGAAATTAGGTTCAGCAAAACTACATTTTGTAGGATTTATACATCTAAGGTGATCGCACTTAATTTTCAAAATTAGTTTTCACCTCTCCCTAGATAAGCTCCTCGGATCACATATCACAGAATCTGAGAATATTTGAGTAAATAGTTCGCCCTGCCATCAGACTGTTTAAGAAAACCATTTTTCACTTTGAATTTTTAATTTTTTAAACGATCGTTTAATCATTTATATGTGATCCGAGGGAGGGATGAAAACCAATTTTGTCTAACACGGCTACCTTCGAAGTTGCATTCAATTTTTTTTGTTTTGATACACTGTTTAATCCTTAAGGCCCCAGATGTGGACTGCAAGACTTCGATTTGTTGAATAACTTTCTATTAAGCTTTCGACAGCTATACTTTTTTTTGTTATCAGTCACACCCAAAATCTTCTTTGCGCTCTGGGTCTAATCGATTTTAAAAGTGTCAGACAATTTAATCAAATAAATAATTATATGTACTTATGAGTAATACATAGTCTGAAAGTGATGAAAGTTTTAGTAAAAATATTTTTTTGCTGACAATTTTTGTACCACCAGCGAGGCAGTGATACCCCGGCCGTTTAACCAAGCCCAAGGTATGTTACATTAAATTTTACATCTGTTCAAAACGTGTTAAGGTCGGCAGACAAATGGTTATTGACTAAGCCACTCAAAATCTAAGATATGAATTACAAAGCAAATGACTATGACTTGACTCTTAAATCGTTGGCCTTAAGACTAATATAACTGACAAACTTCTTGTATTTTTCGCGGACAAAGTTTGCGGGTAAGAACTAGTACAAAATAAAATTATAAATTAGCTCAAGAATAATACCTATTGATGCAAATAATTATCGCCCCCCTTGGAACTCAGAAAAGTAAACATTTCACAACACTTTTTAAATAAACAACTAGCACACGTTTAAGTTCAGCTTTGAACGCCTGACTAATAACCTTCACTAAAGAAGACCTAAGCAACAAAAATTTTACTCGTTTTTCAAATTAACCGTCATATTTATATCTTCCGCCAAACTTTATGTTTTCGCTTGTTTCATTTTACAAAGGGACCTTTTATTCATCACAATAAACGGAGGTGTTCCACTGTTGGACGGTATAATGAAAGACTATTTTGCGGGCTTCTCTATCATCGTACGAGTATGATATAAAGTTTGATTAAAGCTTTCGGATTTTTATACATGCAACCAATACTATGGTTGTTGTTGCCTTATACATATGTATAAAGAGCAAATAACAATAAAATTAAGGAATTATTTTTTAAAGTCTCCACCCTTAATTAAATATACGTAGTTATTGATCGATTAAATTATTAACAATAAATAACGTAATATAAAAAATAAATTAAATTATTATTTAAATTTATTATTTCATCACTTTAATCTGAATAAACTCTCTGATTTTCTATATCCCTGAAAAGAGGTTCAATAGCCAGTGGATTTAATCTATATAAGTAAATGTACAAGGGAGTGTGAACTTTTTAATATGATTTTTTTTTTTTAACAAATCGTTGATTTATTTATTTTTTCTCTCTGATATACAACATATTCTGTTTTCTGTAGAGGGAAAGTGGGAGACTTGAGGTAGTATCTGGTATAATAATTAAGCTGATAAAAACTTGTTTGGTAATCTAAGCTACATAATAATATTTTTAAAGGCAGTTCTTTCGGAGTTAACTAATCCTAAACGTAAATTAACCTCGAGTTAACTCAGAAAGTGTTTTTCATTACAGAATTAACTAGTATTTTTGTCAGTTGTCGAAATATCACAACTCTTTTACGTCTTTCAAAATCAAAGTCGCGATATCACCAAATTAAAAACTTTAGCCAGTTTAATGCACGAATTAACTCACCAAATAAGGTTAGTAAATCTAGGGTTAAAATACATTTCTGGAGTAAATTCAGGTTGAACTCTGAGACTCGGATTATTTTTAACTGAAAAACTTGTTTAACAAACTTTCTTTAAACAAAAGTAAATTTAATTTAAGGCTATAAGGAAATACAAATAAATGCATAAATTCATAAAAAACTATTTTTCACAGTTTCATTTAACTAGTTTGGGCAAATGTTTGCTTGTTCAATATCGTTTTACACATCATAACTCATCATTATTGACTATTAAACTCCCACTGCCGAATGTAGAAAGTGATACAATCTTCTATTTGCACTTCTAAAGACGAAATTCAACAAACCTACACATAAATAATTTAAGAAAGGTAATTTGAGAGAAATATTCTGAATGGTTAATGTCTCTCGGTTTGCTCCTACCTACCTTTTGCATGCACATTTAAAAAAAAAAAACTATATTCGCATTAAAAAGCCATGGCAGTGAAAATATTTTGTTAATTATATTTGTTTCCAACTCATGTCAGTTTAAATCAAGTAAATAATATTGTTTCGATTAAGGTTATGTAAAAAACATTACGTACGGGTAGTAAAATATCCATAAATAGAGTGCTCTGATGAATATTGTTTGAAAGCTTTAAAAGAGATTTTTTAAAATGCAATTTTTTTAAAAGGAAAATGTGGATGTTTAAAAAAACATCAGATGCTACCAAAATTAATAAAATGAACAAATGAATGAGGAAAGGAAGGAAATTGTTGGTAAACAACGATAGCGTATGGGAACAACTATCGATTTTTGTTGGTGCGATAGGTGTGGAAATACTAAAAAAAAATTAAAGAATATTCACATCATATAGCTCCGTTTATACTTCTTCATATAGATGACCTTTAAGGTGCAGACTTATTTTTTTTCAAGGTAGGGTAGCATGAGGCTTACTTTAAGAAGGGTCAAAAACTTTATTCTGAATGAAGAGCGGGTGGGCAGATGATTGTTTAATTGAAATTGAAGAAAATCACAAAAATTGTTCATTAAAACTTTTAAAATTAAAATATCTTTGAAAGTCGAAAATTATAAAGAAAAAGTTTATACTTAAAAAATGATATATGTATGACTCATAAAAATACATTTATAAACTTAGTTTGAAAAAAATCATATTTCTGAAATATTGAATTTTCAAAAAAAAATATATTTCTTTAAAATACAATTTTTATTATAGCAGCTATTGGATACAAATTTTGATTGAAATCATTTTGAGCCGTTCCTAAGAAAATCGTTAGTCAAAAAAGGCGTTATATGGCAGGTACCGTTATATAAATTTGTTGGTAATTTTTGTAATTACCAGTAATAACACACAACAGCAATTTAATTATTTTTTACGATATGGGTAATAGGGCAAGTTTTGGATTCGTTCAAAAATAAAAATTGAGTTAACAATCAAACGTGAGATTACGATAATAACGAACTCAAAAAAAAATGTGTCACTATACTATATATACATATGTCTGCCTGCCTGATTGTCTGTAACTCGATCTACAGCCTATACCACAATATTAGCAATTTTCTTCAAATTTTAAACATAGAGATTTTGAAACTCTCCAGAGGGG